>CM051026.1:97401008-97523508 GCA_027627225.1 Congeria kusceri
TTGACCCGGAAGTAATTTTATCATTGACAACATATTTAAAAGGCGGAAATTTCAAATTGTAATTATGGTATAATATAATGTAAAACAGTCACAAACATATTATAAGTGCAGTAGTTTTGATTAAAAAAATTGTCAAAGGCTTTTACTGAGTGTTTTAATGCGAACAGATGTAAGTAAATGGAAGACATTATGAATGACTTGCATTTTCTCATTTAGACTTGTGGTTGTGCCCACCTTATATTTGAACTCACACCTGCACATCCAATGAAATTAAAGGGGATACAAATGCTTACAAAAATCATTATTTTATGATCTCATATTTGAACAACACAAATGAGAGGCCCAACACGATAGAAGGATGTTAAAAAAACAGTTAAATGTACTCAGTACCATACTTCAGGACATTGCGAAAAACTACTTGTCCGCAAGAAACAGTCACTGTTCCAAATACAATATTTGTTTCATTCAAAACCTTCCTGATAAATTTGTTTCATTTAATGTAAAATAAAACACAAGTTGTTATTTAAATGCACAACAATATAGATCCAATAATACTATAATTAACTGCCAACTTTTACATAATTTTCGCACCTGCAAAAATTGCTTGTCCGACAGTAAAATTACCTGCATTGGACATGTCGGGCATATGATTTCCACACCCCTTGATAGTTTATACGCTTAAAAAAATTAACTTCTTTATAAGAACAAATTAATTACTTAAGCGCCACGCCGATACCTAAACGTTTAATCATATCTGTGGGTGAAACTAAAGAAGGTGTCTGTGGTTCAAAAGCATAGTTTATTGGATTTATTTGTTTTTAGAGAAGCAAGTTTTTATCTTGCGGATGAAGTCTTGGCTGTCAGGAAAAGGTGACCATCCGGCTATCAGCTGCCTCCACCGATACCTTAATAAACGATGGTCTTAGTGAGATGTATGCTCTATTCCACTTCAACAACTGTGAAGGACAGAATAAATATAATTCTGTCCTGGTCTATGCTGTGTGGTAAACATTGACCAGTAAGTAGTCTGTTTTAAAATGCTTACACATAATTCATATACATGTATCATTCAGATGAAAGTGACCATAAAATTTGAAATTAAACAGAAAAAACAACAACATAAAAATGACAAAGGAATCACTTCAATATGAAATAAAACAATAGTTTATTGGTGATGTGTAACCTAAACCAACTGTCAAGTCAACGTATATACTCGTATTTTGGTTTCCGATTGTACAGACGAAAACTATTTGGTGATTTAAAACTAGCTTTTGTGCATTTAAAAGCAATATTTGTTCTTAATTTTTATTTCATTTTAAATAGAAATATATGTTAATTAATTTAATTTTGTCAATTTTATTTTATTTATATATTTCTGTTGTTAGATCGGACATACACACTGTAAATTTTGGGCCGATTATTTAAAAAAAATCATGTAGGATTATTGTTTTCAAACTTACATTTACTGTACTATAATTTGTACAAAACGAAGCCCATAAAGCCATAAAGTCGTCCTAAAATGACCATAATATGCCACATCTGGGTTTTGTCTGTATAATGTATTTACCACTCGTGTCTATAGATGTAGAAGTAAAATGTGCAGAATCCAGGTGTCAACCTCCAGATTGATGTTGTGGTGAACTACATACTTCGGCCAGGATTCACCGGTTGTTCTTCAGCAAGGCCGTGGCATCTCCATGATGAAAATTTGACAGTTTTGTCATTGAACAGTTGCTAAGAATACAATATGTGTATTAACTCTAGTTTCAAAATAGGGTCATCAAAGACAAATATGGAAGTGTAGAATACATTTTAATGTGTAAAAAATTATAATGTTCAATTATAATTGGACAAAAGAAATTCACAAAGCGTATAGGGACAATCTTAAGTTTGTTTTCAATTTATACAAATTCTTAAGTCTATGGTGTTTTCATGAAGAGTTTTGTTTTTAAATTTAAATGTATTAAACTAATAAAGACTGCTGAGGTGTTTAGTATTTTACACGTTTGTAAACAGAAATTATTACACAACACAAAACTACTATTTCAGATTTTTTGAATACGGGCCCAGTACACTTACCCGTATCTTTATATATATATATATATAGTATATTATCTTGTTTACATGGTGACCAAAACATAAGTACCCATTCTAAAATTTGATTATTTTGTTGTGTTTTTTTTGTAATGATAAAGAGTTGCATACCTTTGTTCTTATGAACGAAAATGTTTAAGAAATAGTTTGATAGTTTATTTTCATAAGTTCCATACGGTCCATATGGTCCAAAGACCCATGAGGACAACATATTTACATAAAGAAATATGGCAGGACAGAGTATAGAACCGAAATAACTAAACAAGTAAATGTATTCAATATGTGTTGCTTATGGAGCATGCAATTATGAAAAACTGTAAACACGTTGGAGACGGAGATGGCGCAATCATATTTTACTAAACAGGATAAGAATAGATTAGTGTAACATATAAGGTGGAGATATAACTAAAAAGAGACATATGCCATAGAAATATACATACGATTGTGAGCCTAACAATTAACATTGTTAAGGTGTTTTTCTAATTGTTCTATAAAATTGTGTAATTCTTCTAGTGTGAATTAAAGGATACGAGTAATTGTTTGTATGATTCTTTTTCGCCTTATTTTTAAGGCAGTAAGTAACTAAATATTATATGATTTGTTCATTTGTTTAATATTCAATCAAACAATACTAGTCTGCTTGTTAAAATTGTAACTGTTGTTTTTCAAACACCCGTGACATGTATTGCTACCATGATCACTTGGTTATGTGTCATACTGCCCTGTTAGCATGTAAAGTGTTGTTGCTATGGGGACCGTTTTCAACAATATGTGCATTTGATGAAATGAGTCTTATATGCGTCCGCTGTAGTGTTCATATTAAAAATAAGTGTATTGTTCAATAGAAATAAGTATTATAAATGTCATATAAAGTAACACCGTTTACTATTCCTAAATCTACATACACGTTTATTGATTCCAACTTTTGGTAAAGAATTTAATGGCATTGCAATTATCACAAAAATGTACTTTTATAGCTACCAAATAAGGCGATACTATTCAAATACAATGTGTTTACCAAGATTTTGGTAAAAGCATTTAAACTTAAAATATCCCATAACTATTTAATCTGAATAACTAATTTTCTAATTCGGTTACCATGGAAACCGTGTCTTTCTTAACAATGCCAGGAAAAAAATAAAAGTAATAATTCATTACATACACTTTTAATATGGTCTTTGATAAGAGTGATGTCATTATATACTTTTTTAATATCATTATAAGTAATATAATGTGCACTTTTTTGTTCGTTTACTTGCACAAAATATGACATTTTGTATTATACAGTGTTATTACGTTTCTGGCAATATCTCAAAAAATAAAAAGGGTAGAAGCATAATTTAGTACAGTGTTTTATTTCTCAACGGTAGTTCTAAATGAATATATTAAAAAACTTAAAATGAGATTGTTCAACCATAGGACCCATTTTTGCAGCACAGGTCACATACATATACATTGATTTGACAGTTGTTTTGGGTTACACAGCAATAATAAACGATGCAAAAGTTGACACTCGAATTAGTTGATTTATTCAATATTTTATTGTTTCCTTCGTCAGGCATAGTTTTTTTTCTCTGCTTCAAGCTGTACTGTCCTTTCAACTGTTTATTTTGAAAATAATTGATATGAATGATAGTACATACACACTTTAAAGTGAAAATAACTTTAATCCAGTTGGTATTGGCGAAGTGCATATTCAATATATATTCAGCTTTAAATACTACAACTTATTTATATCAAAACGTAAGGTTATACGTGTGTATTGTACAAGATGCGTCTCATTAACAAAAAACTCAAATTCCTTGAAAGTTGCAGTTATGTTGCTAGGGTAAACATTTATATATCGAGCGATTTAATTGGTATTAAAATAATATTTCCTTGTCCTATTTACTATTTAATTTGATATGCATATAGTTCACTAATTAATGGAACAACACATAACTCTATAATGTATTAAATTCACTTTTTTAATTACAAAGTGCCAATATTTACAACATAGTTATGTGTACTTATGGGTGTTCGCTTTGTTGTTTTGTTAACCCAAATCGTCCTGTTAGAATCAGCAAGCCGGGCTGTTTACAAGGGACGTACTGGAGAACTGTGTCAGTACTGGTCATGTCCCCTGTCTCTCCCACATCAATGGTTGCCAGCGACTCATGTCAGTAGTGAGATGACAACTATGATTAAGCTTATATCTTGTTAAAACTGCAATCAAAATGACGTCACAAAATTACTTGTATTTGATTATAACTTCCGTTATCAGTTCGACGCTTTACAATCGTGTTATGTAAATAAACAAGGCACATTTGCCTCGTAAGGAATAGACATGCAGACAAGAGATACATTTCTAATTGTTTGAATTGTTAAACGTGTGCTTTTACACAAATGAAACATAAGCGTATGTACTCTTTGGATTCGGTGTATTTTACGTGAAAATTGCAGTACCGATAAGATATGACCTGATTGTTGCTGCTAATGAACAGCATACATCGCTTTAAAATCACACTATTGTTGCCAGAAAGTTGAGTTTGCATGTACACCTGACCTGTTGTCCCCTTCATTATTATTGTTTCGTCAAATTCCCTTAAATCCAATCTAACTCGACCAACCTCCGAACTACCAAATGATAACCCATACAATTACAAACAGTGTACAATGTTTTGACATATTTCTCATCCATTCGTAAACTACCAAATGATAACCCATACAATTACAAACAGTGTACTATGTGTTCACATATTTCTCATCCATTCGCACACTGATAAGGTGAAGATAAACTATCTAAACAGAATTGCGCGTATCAACATTTGGAAACAACAACAACACCGACACCTAATTTGATTTCATTAAGTATTTGACATTTTATATCTTAGTAAGCACACTCGCGTTAACTACAGGTATAGGTTTCGGTGAGACTCTTGTTTTCAAGAACAGTGCGTTCAATGGGAATATAATGTAACCTCTCGATGAACTGCTATTTTTGTGATCGTTTTAGCTTCTTAAAATGTTTACAGTGCCTGCAGAACTGTGTACGCATTCAATGTCAAAATTAACATGAAACTGAATATTGTTTAAATTTTTCTAGAGGTTTCTGAGTATACGGTTTTTCAAAGCTTTCAATAAAGTCATATTAGGTAAAAAGGTCACGCACCCAAGCAGCTATAATTTTAACTAAACAACACACGTTTACGCTATTAGGTAGATGGTCAAAACATGAACAGTTCTATGAAATTATAATTTCTAAAGTCAATTAATGTTTTCTGGCAGAATGATTTTAAACTTTTGCTATATAGACATGTAAGACAGACTAACGCACTGTCTTCCATGTATTAGCGGATCAAAATAATGTGTATAATTCTGATAAAATACTACCCAAGAAGCAGTCCTGTAAAGCCTATTTGAGATGTACCAAGCTGTTCCAGAGGAGAGAATGCAAGTCAATTCTTTACGAACGGTCGACGGACAACCACTGTCCACGATAGCTCACCCTTCAGCACTTAGTTCTCAGGTGAGATAAACCAGTTTGAAATAATGCTATTCATTATTTCTAAAACTGCTCCTTCATACAATTGATGTGAACTAACAGTTTTAATGAGTGAGCGCATTCAATACATTGATGCAAAGAAATCGAGAGTGGCGCGCGAGCCTCGTGTTAACTTTTCATTGCTATATTAAATACAATAGTTATACGCTTAATATAAGCAATGTAAACTAAAAATTATTTTAAACGATAGTCCTTAATAAAGAGATTCATGCTCATTATTGTTTAAATCTATATGTTAACACATACGATATGCAATCAGTCACGGAATGGTTTCAATAAAAAATACCTGTCAACGTTTGTAAGATTTGCTTCGTCATTTTCGTTCTCGGTATTTTGAAGATAACATATGGCGTATTGGAGGACTGTGTCACTACATCACCTGAACGTTATCATTTAACTGTCGAGAGCTGTTGTCGACATACAGCATAGGGAAGATAGCGTATCTCAAGTTTACATTTGAACTAAATGTTTTATTCAATAACACTTACTACACAAGTTAAGCGATGTGACCGTAAATGATGTTATATTGTTGCTACGTATGTATCTAGTTCTTATCAACATTTAATTTGGAAAACAATGTCAGTAAATCCACAATTTCAGCTGTAGAATTTGTGCGTAATCGAACAATTGATATTTAATGTAATCAGTCAATCATATTCACATAATGTCTGATCATGAGATACTGAACTATACCATGTATACGTCTGGTACTTACAATTTCAAGATAGATCATGCATTTTGTGATGTTTATCTTAAAAAGACACTGCCCTTCAAGATCAAAATTAAGCAAATGTACCATCATGTGCAAGTTCAGACAAACGTGTCATGAGTGTGTATATACAGTCAATATAATGTACACATACCATTTTATATAATAATATTTGCATGGTATATTGAGTGAAGGCACATCTCAATTATAAGAATAATTACTGCTCAGATACATTGCAATGGCAAAAACTCTTATTAACATCCACCACTAACCTACACCGAAGACGAAATGGGACCCGTTTTGTTTCGCATACAAATCTTATAACGGCAAATGAGATTATGTTTATATCCGCGTTTGTTGTATTGTTAACAAACGAATTTTCTTCAAGTTATGATACTGTTGGACATGGGCCTTTGATATTAGTAGTGATCCATGTCACCTTCTTGTTTTGGGAATGTTTTAAACGTTGTCCTATCTGTAGATCGCATATTTGAGTCATTGAACAGAACAAACACACATTACAAACACACACACACATGGATAATCACCGCGGTCAATGCAAAGCATTGTGAGTTTAACCCAGATTGTGTGTCCCCAAACTCACACTTGGCCCAGTTATATTCATAATTCATTATGTGTAAATAAATATTAACCTCATAGCAACTCAGCTAAAATTGTACATAAGTGAAAGATACTAATTATTCAGTATAATTACCATTTAATTACTCAATTGCTAGATGGAAATCAGAGCAGCAGAATTGCAACTTTCTGAGGCACAATGAATTGAAAGAAAACAAGTATCAACTACATCTCTTATATTTAAACACAGACTAGCTAATACTAGCTAGATCAGTAAATAGTAATTACGTTTTTTATTTTCTTCTTTAGGGTATTCCCGACTGATCACATTCGTCCTGCGTACTGATCTAACGAAAAGAGGGCGTACTGGAGGACTATGCTACGACATCTTGTGAACGTTATCAGTCGAATACAAGTTACAACGAAGATAACCCTATCCGCGAAGTATTAAACAGACATATTGCGCTTTAAAATCAGTGTCGTACACTACAATACCGTAAATTTAAGGCGGTGGGAAATAGTGTTGTTGTTTTTATTTTCGTGTAAAAATAATTCCACCATTGACGGAAGGCAAGGATTATATCATAGCGGTATTTACCCCAGCAGACAGGACTGGTATTCTTACGGCGGACCAGTACGCGGTTGGATCGCCATGGGCACCATGGGGTCATGGTGAAAATGCAGAAATACGCCACGTGGACCTAAATAATGCCTAATGTCGCTCACCAACGTCGACTACGTTGGAAATGCTAAAAATAAACGCCACGGTTCGACGTCCTGGATTACCAACCTAAAAGTATCGCGATAGGAACGGGAAGAACGTCCGAGTAACGTACTATACACACGGTAGAGTCGCCTCTGAAATGCACAGAAATGGCAAATGGACCGCACGTGGACCCTTTGGTTACTGAGTTCTTTCTACGGCTATGGGGTTCATATCACGACTTATATATGCGTGTTCTTAATGCCTTGTCGGTGCGTTTGTATTTGGATGTCAAACGTTTTCTTCCGCGACCCTAGAATCGAAGTTTAAACCGGTCAGCTTGTCAGGAGAGCACTCACTATTGTGAGGTCCGACGGTAGAACCGTTTAGCTCAGTCGGGAGAGCACTCGTCGTTTAAAGGCCTATCTCAAGGAATGTCTGAGCTCTCCATGGGGAATTGCACAACGTATATTGGCCCACCATGAATATCTTATCAGTATATGCAATCTTTTCTCTCAGCCAACTGAGCAATGTAGACTGTTTTCATTTAAATCTACCCCTGCCGCAGTGTATTGATATCCGCTGATAAGGGTAGGCCCACTGTGTCTACCGTGTGACCACAGCATGCTAGCATATCATTTCATACGATTTAACTTTAACTAACATATTCTTAGACAAACTGACTTTTCCGAGTGTTACAAATTGGGAAGGCGCATTTCGTTTCGGTATTAATATTGATACAGTTTTACGATATTTTACTATTGCTTACAGAGTAATGCTATATTACACTGATAATATATGTTAATAATGACCAATCTTCCAACTTGTTAACGATCGTATTAAACAGCATTCTATTTTTAGCTCTATTTAGTAATAACAATGTGGTTTACGCCCATTTTCGTATAGATTTGGACAAAAGTTGGTTTACATATCGTTGCTTAATTCAAGCCAACAATGGTTATTTGCATAGTCATGTGTTAACGTTGAACTTAAAGAAACATATATTCTTCCTATTTGCATTTGAAAATGCCATTCTGGAACGATACTCATAGATTGTCACTTCAATGAGACACTGAGTGAAAGTTCATAGCACTATACTATTGTACTATCAATCACGTATTCTAACAAAATAGTTGAATATATACAGTTGAACATGTGCTAAATGATTCGTTTGAAAGGTTAACCATTGCTATTAGGATGTTTGAATGTAACCCGTGGCCATATCTTCTGCACGCAATAGCAATAGTTCATTGTATTCGATGAATTTAACTAAAATGTCAAATAACCATACCGGTAGTTCTTCTTTGTTTTTTTGTATCAACCATTAATGTAATAACATAATTTGTATTATATATGTTCGCTGACAGATAATGCCGTGTTAAACACAACTTATAGTAAGCCGTCTTATTATTTCTAAATGTCAATAATGATTAAACAAAAAAAAAGAAATACCGAATAGTCACAAACTATAACTAAGGTATGAACATTAACCTGTCATATTGAAATTATTATGCAGAAATACAAATACACATTAGCCATGCGATAAGAACTCTTTAAATTATCATAATATGTGTTCATATTATTATCGGACTCGCGTCGATCGCCACAGATTAAGGCCCATCTTAAAATTGGACTAAGTTTACGTAAAACATAACTTCCTTGAATGTAAAATGTATTTAAAATACAGGGAACAGAGCATCAAGTAATGCACCATAATTGTAGTAGTACTGAATGAATAGAAAGTGGAAAATGCTTCATGATGACAATACAGAAAAAAAAAAAAATATTGCACTGTAAACAATTAATTGATGTAATATACACGTTGTTATGGTACATAGTATGCATGCACACACTTAATACAATTCAGAAAATTATGGTGCAGAAACCTGACTTTCAATGCATAATGTGATTATTATATTTTCATTTTAGGGTAATTGCAAAATCCGTGTCTTTAACAACTTGCTCTTACTAAATAAATGAAAAACAAGCTTATATAAAACATCAATATTTATCCAATTCGTATAAATGCATATATTATTTGGGTAGTGTGTTTTTGGTTCTGTTCTTTGTATTTGGTTAGAGGAATGATAATTGGCATTTCTTATCCTGCGTCGTGAGATCACAAAACAGAATGTCACACATGCATCGATCATCTTTATGTTGGTAATCAATTGTGTGCAACAGCAACGCTAAAATACTAGAATGTTGTCTTTTTTCATGATATAATCGTATAAAGTTCGAAACATAACTTACATTTTATAGTGAATATGGCAGTCAATAAGAACTGTTTAAGATGATTGTAACTCAGTCGACCTAATCAGCTGGTAATCAATATGACATGAAACTACCCGTGATATTGGCGTACGTTTTACTTCATTTATATATGGACATAGATATGGTCTGTCCAAAATTGCCTTATATATGCCCAGGGTCATTGATAAGTCGTATATATCATTCTCACCAAACGCAAACACGAGTATACGGACTTCTTCTTCCCAAAACTGCCTTACCAGAAGAGCATTATTGGCGACAGTATAAGAGCTCTCGCCATGAAACTTGGCAGTCCGTTAGGGTCTATAGGGCCAAGACTGCGTACACGGAGTGAGCTTCCTGGTGACGTATTTGACGTCAGAACGACGTCAACGGCTGCATTATCTAACGTATACTGTACAGCAATAGACGTACATTGTTGCGCTTCATAACGCGTAGGAATTATTAATGTGGAGAAAGGTGCCAAACGGTGTGTCCACAAGACCCCTAACACCCTGCCAATGGTCAATGGTAAGTCGTATATAGTATTCTCACAAACACGCAAAAACTCGTATTCGGACTTTGAAATCTTCTGCCCAAAATTGCCTTATACAGCTACGTTACTAAATGCAGCAACCATATTTTTGCGCCAGCAGTTTTTGTAACAGATTTATATTGCAATTCATAACAGTCAGAATTTCCAAATATAATACAATCCTGTCATAGTATATTATGATCAAGAAACTGTATACATGATAAATTTGCCCCCAAATATGAAAATCCTAAAAAAGGTCAAAGTAAGGTGACACATTTTCTATATACCCATACAAACACATATACACGTCTACTAGTAATTGTATCTCACGTAACATCTAACGATCGCTTTTCCAACAGTGTTCACCCGCATCGCGATATACATGTATGTCTGATGTATTACATTATCGACCTAATATTTAACAGCAGTCGTCCGTTTACTTTTAACGCCAACTGTTTCGATGGAAAATCTCTCGAGTTATCTGACTGGATAGAACTAGTATTTTCACTAGTTTGTATTATGTAAATGATATAACTCGGAAAGCACGTGCACTCGCTCAAGTCGGCCACGACGATAATAAGACAAGACAAGACAAGACAAGAGTTTTATTCAAGATCAGTACAAAGTACATGATCTAGAAAAAACGAACACATATACATTCAATACGCGGTCAATGCATTCGGAATTTGTTCTAAAAATTGAGAAATATATGCAAATTCAAAAGGAAACGAATTAATTGCAGTATAACATAAGTTACAAACGTATGGAGAGTGATGTACATGTATATTATACATGAATAAATTCTCTAATTTCTAAGGCATATTTAATATATTTGGCAACACTTTTAACAACATCAGAGTTAACTGATCCCATTAATGAATTGAACTTATACACAGATAGTCTATCGTAAAATCGTTTATCAAGAAATCGTCGCCTTACTGTTGAGTAACATGGACAAATGCATATAAAATGGTACACATCTTCTAAATCACGCCTTCCACAGTAGAGACAGTGCCTTTCATTTCTTGGTATATTATTTGAGCCATAGCAGCCTGTATGAATTCTTAACGAATGAGCACAAATTCTAAAACGTGTAAAAATTTTTCTGAGACTAGCAGGCAATATATCAAGATAACATTCGTACACAAAATTATTTTTGTAATTAACGTAATCCAACAGAACTGAACTACGTTGTAATGAACCATGCCATTCTTGGATAAAGTTGTCAATTACACGCTGTTTGAAAATTAATGGAAAAGAACCATGGATACTTTCGAGATACAAAAATACATCCGAAAAACCAAAATCATCTAAAAGTTTCTCACAGAGGACACCCAGTTCGAGTGGCCTAATTTACAATCGTCTAAACCTCGACGATACAATGATGAAATAATAACATTATCACTTTGCAATACCTTACACCAGTAAGAAATGATGCGTGTATATCTTGATATATATAAGGGATAACGTCCAAGTTCGCCGTATACACCAATGGATGATGTAGACTTTCTTACATTCAAAATAGATTTGCAAAATTTTAAATGTACCCGTTCAATATCTTTAGACTTCGTAAAACCCCAAACTTCTGATGCATAATTAAGTGTTGATCCTACCAAAGCATCAAATAATTCACGGTAACTTTTTGGAGTAAGTGGGACCTTCTTAAAATTGAATAATAAAGTATTTAGAGCTTTCAGAGATTTACCAACAATGAACTCATTATTTGCAGAGAAATTGCCATTACATTTAAAAACACAACCAAGATAATTAAAGTTATATACTATTTGTATTGGTTCATTTTTATAGAACCACTGTTCATCATCTTTTAAAGCACCACGTTTTCTGAACACCGTAATTTTAGTTTTGGAACTATTAACTTCTAAACTCCAGGTATTACAATAATCCGCTAATTTATCCATGTGAGTCTGTAATTCTTCGGGGGACTTACCCAAAATTACCATATCGTCTGCGAACAATAATACTAGTAAAACAATATCATACAATTCAATTCCAGCACTTACATTACTTTGTAAAAACATTTCTAAATCTTCTAAAAAAGGGGAGATTAGCAAGGGGGAGATAACTTCGCCTTGCCTTAAACCCACAGAATATTCGAAAAATTCAGAAAAACTAGTACAATGTTTAACGCAGGATTTCACATGCATATACATATTCTTAAGAATTCGTAATACTCTACCACGTAAATCAGCATTAAACAGTTTAAACCAAAGTGCATTTCTATAAATAATGTCAAAGTATTTCTTGAGATCTATAAATGCCACATACAACCTTTTATTAGTATTCAAATAATGTTGAACAACAGATAATAATGAAAATATAGCATCCGTAGTGGACACGCCTTTGCGGAAGCCGAATTGCGCATCACTAATAATGTTGTATTTTTCACAGAAAGACACAATTCTGTCGTTTAACACAGTGGTAAATAATTTAGAAAAACAACTTAATAGTGTTATACCTCTGTAATTAGCGACAGAGCTGCGATCACCTTTTTTAAACAATGGTATTATAATCCCCTCCGCCCATGTGTCTGGAAAAACACCCGAAGCTAAAATAGCGTTGAAAATGTTACAAATATACGGAGACAGAATATCATTAAATTCAATAAAATATTCGTTTAATAAACAGTCAATACCATGTGCTTTATTATGTTTCAATGTTTTAATGGCGTTGTTAACTTTATCAATAGAAATAGGAAAATCTAATTCGTCATTGTAATCGTCATCTCCATCAAAATTGTGGTTATTACAAAAATCTTCCACATTATTGTTAGAAGATTGAAAAATATCTTGCTCCAACTTTGGAAAGAAATGGTAAAACTCGTGAAGAGAAACTGAGTTCTCATTTTCAGTGTTTTTATTTTTACTAAAGTACTTCCAGAAATCCCTGGGTTTACTCCTTTTCAAACCTTCAATATCTCGCAATTTTTTAGACTCAAAATTTTACTTTTCTTTGATAATAATTTTTTATAGCGACTTTTACAATCACAATAATATTCGCGAGAAGTAGACGTCATACGCTGATTAAATATACGCAAGGATTCTTCGTAAATTCTTCTGGCTTGCATACATTCGCTATCAAACCATTCAGCATGTTTAAGAACTGAAGAAGGAGCAAAAAAACTTTTATTCTTATGGTTAATGGACTTTTGAAATAATGGATCAGCAACGATTTTCACGAGCGCTGAAAATTTTTTTTACAACATCATTTATGCATGTTGGATCAATACTAGATGTCAACTGATCAAATTGATCGCAACATGACAACAACCCATTTTTAAAATCATCTTTCAAATTTGCATTCCATCTGTACTTATTTTCAACATAATCCTGTTTAGGCAATAAATTATTATTACAAATCACAGAAAAATACAATGGTGCGTGATCACTCCTTTGATTAAAATTCATTACGGAGAAGTCCGTTATTTGTGAAAAGTGAGATTCACGTGTTAATACATAGTCAATAGTAGAAGTACCGTTTCGACATACAAATGTGAATGCACCTTTGTTAAAATCATCAAATAATCGGCCGTTCACAATTCGCATTCCCGAGGATTTACATAGGTCAATCAATTTACACCCAAACGAATTGCATTAATGGTCCATTGAGGCCCTGCTTAAACAATTATCAGGAATATAATTTTCACAATCAATAAAATCGACACACTGGTCAAATAAGATAAAATCATGTTTTTGTCCAATTCTGGAATTAACATCACCAGTGATAAAAACCGAACCCAGGATACTAAAATCATTGATATCGTTTTCTAAAGCATCAACAAAATCAAAATCCACAATATTATATGCTGGTGACTCCTCTGGCCAAATGTATACACCACACAAATAAATATCAATTTCTAGATTGAAGAAATATTTACATAGTTTTAACCAAATGATGGAATCGTGTTGATTACTTATTATTTCTACACCCCCTTTAATACGTTCATGTATAAATAAAGCGACTCGTCCACTATTACGCCGTGCATTTCTGTGTTCGAATTTTCGGAAATAATTAAAGCTACTGAAAGAAGATAGATTGATACCACTAGCTTCTGAAGCCCATGTCTCATACATAATTATGATGTCATATTTTGATATAAGTTCCACGAAGTCAGGAATCATCCCTTTTATGTTCTGTTAGTCCATTAACATTCCAACTGAGGACCTTCACATCACCGCCCGGAACACCTATTCCTTCATTGGACGGCCATCAATGTAGAGGGTATCGTACGAAATCCACGCATTCTTCCCTTGCTGTTTTGCCTCTTTCATCCGGGGAACGAGCTTACTCCTTTTGTCTGCTACTTCCTTGGGGAATTGCTCGTTTTGGCCTGCTTACGGACATACTCCCTATCTTTAAACTCATGAAACTTCGCCATTATACTTGCAGGGTTTCCCCGACGCCTGGCACCTATTCTGTGCACTCTCTCAAGCACTAGTTTATCAACATAATCCTGTGCAATACTCATCTTCTGAACAAAAAATGTTCTCAGTTTAGTTTCAGTTTCAGCATTGGTTTCTCGTCAGACTCTTCAATATTAGCAAAAACTAGATTGTTTCTTATTGACTGTGCTTGCAAATATACAACTTCCTCTTTTAATGATTTCTTTTCGGCTTCTAGTGAGGTTACGTTATCATAAAGTTTATCCTGTGAAAATTCAAAACTATTTACCTTTTCCTCAACTGATTTGAGCCTTTCATCTGTCAGGGTACTGCGATCATCGACAATTGTCCACAGTCGCTTCAGATCCTTTTCAAATGTACTTAATTTCAGTTTAAGCTCTTCTAGCGTCTCTGATTTCTGTTCTACTTTGTCAAACCTACATTCGATCTTTTGCAGGCATAACAAGAAGTCTTTATTTGGAAGCTCATTCATGGTCGAGCGACTACCGGTAGCTTGAGCTGAGCCTTTCTCAGTTTCAGGTCCAAAAACACAGTCGCTCACATTATTATCTGTAAATAACACAGAGTTTGCTTGACTTAAAACTTCACTTATCCACGTGCCTCCGGCCGGGCCTCTGTTCAACGCTGACCGTTTTCTGCTAATAACTTCACTGTCACTAAAACTATCGCTGTTTCCTTTCTTTCTTTTACTCTTTCCCATAACACTGCATTTACTCCAATTAATCCAATAAATGCAATAACTTTTAATATCAAGCACGATATTTATTTTGCTTTATTTTTTAATAAACCCAAAATCATCAAGAGCACTGAAAAACACAACCGACCATATTGACCACGTGACACCATGTTCCATAAGAGCTATAGTTTGGCGTTCAATGATCTGTTGCATTTAAACAGTAGTTTAGTTTAAATCACATGAAAATACTTAACTGAAACTAACATATGAAATTCAATCACCAATGCCTTCCATAATAAACGCATTTGAAAGTTAACCTTAATTCAAACATGAAGTCTTAAAGAACAGTCCATTAAACTGGATACAGTTCTGGAGTATTGAAATCAGAGAACTTGCACTACTTCTTGTCAGGTAATTTTTTCATAGTATTTATTTCACGTAATAAGACAGCTGCACAGGTAAACAACTTTTTTCTAATGTTTGTGATGTAAGATGCGTGCATGTGAGAAAGTAATACACTATGTTTGAGCATGTCGTAGACAAACGTGACTCTTTATTTTATACTAAGTAGTAAAACATAGAAACCTATCAGTGAGACATATCCGTATATCTATCTGTGCTACTTTTTATTTTATTTTATTTTAAATATATTTAGGTTTATTTGATGTCAGCATTTATAATACTAAATTTCTAAAAATAAGAGTGGTCAAGAGTATATCAGTATAATTTGAGAATAACTCTCAAATATAACAAACAAGTGTGCCTTACCTTTAATTTTCTGTTGGGATTTCCTTAGTCGTATTGAAAAAAGGAGACTAACATACAATGTCTTGCGGGTACATGTTTTACCCACAAGGCATTGAAGCTGGACGTTTTGGTCCAAACCTAGTATTAATATCCAGTATTATTGATTTCTGTCCATGTTTTTTATTCCCGCAAACTATACTTGCGCTTGTTGTGTATGGTTGCTATAAAGATTTGTCTCCCTTTGTTTACATTTGTAACTGCTGTATCGACGATTCTCCAAAATCTACCAAGAATCCAATGAAGTAATAATTCGTGTTCATTTAACACATATTTATAAGTTATTTTGTGTGAATTAAGTCTTTATATCCAGTAATCACGCTCAAGTATTTTTGTATTATGTTATTGTCTTATTTTATGAAGTTTTCATCGTTCAAATCTCCGCCATCATGTTTTCTTGGCCGACTTTTAATCTAATTAACGTAACGACGGACCGACGATTAACAGGTCGATTTGCCAAACAGATCGCGGCATTGATAGTATGTGTTCCAATCGATATTTTGTTCGTCATACTGACCAACATGTCTGACATTCCAATAGTTGTTTTGTGTTTGTAGTAATGTTTTGGTGGCACGTAACCTTTAGAAAAAGTAAAAGTAAAAGTCCGTTCATGTTTAAGAAATGCCCTAATTCTTAAAATAGCATGTGCATACGCGTAATGATGACTTAGATATAGTTAACACGGTCACAGGTTTTGAACGCGCATGTGGTTTAGGCAGAATTACAAATAAATTCGAAGATCTTCGTTTAATTGTCGAACTCTCAAAACTGTACTTTGAAAGAGCGTTCACAAAATGATTACTCATACGTTCATAGTGTTTTCTATATTTGTTATAACTGGATTAATCGCAAATATTAGATTAAAAGTTGACAATGTTCCGGAGCATAGTTAATGGTTGCTGCTCTCTCTATGACATCCACATCAAAATAAATATACTAACCGAAGAAGATTTTAATCTTGGCCAGACGTTCGTTTACGGGCCGATCGGACAAAAAGAGACCAACCAAGATTCGAAAAGTGTCAGTAGTGTATGAGGAAAACTTTCAGAAATTGACCTCGAACAAATCATCCAAACAAAATGGCGCATGGAGAAAATTGAAGAACGCTACAAACGTCTTGAAAACTGAAATACTTCAGTGTGATTATTAGATATACATACTTATTTATTACATAACAACTTTTTAATGAACAATTGCCATATTGTATTTGAGGGTAAAACTGATTTATTTGCAGTTAGAGATTAGTCATAGACAGCAATAAAAAGCAGACTGTGCGTGGTTAGCAACATGGAACAAGTAAACGTATCGACCTAATATATGGAGAATACAATGTAAAGTAATGTAAATACGGTTTAGAAAAAGATAACCACCTTCAATGTCTTGTGAGTTAAACGCATACCCAAGACATTTGTGTGTTAGTTCTCTTGGACCAATACAACTGTGGACACACACGAAAGTATCAGAAGTAAGGTAGGTTCTGAATAATATATAGGTAACTGAAAATCACACACACATTAGTAATGTAATCAATTAACTTTTCATTTATTTTACATTTTCAGAAAGCCTTCTGTTAAACGCGTCTTTAATTGATAGCGCGACTATTTTATTATTTAACATTTTGACACTACTGCATAATTTGGATCTCCCCGTAAATTTAAAGATACCTCAGCGGTCATGCTAAATTTTCCAACGAAAGAGGCTGATACAAAAGCTTGTGCATTGTACTTAAAATATGTTTTTCCAGAGTGTACCGGTTTGGGCTTGCGTACCGGCTCTTTACGCCATGTTGTTGTTTTGTTTACGGACATAAACAGAGTAGTGTCCGTTGAAATCGGCGGGAGCAGTTAACTCAGAACTCAGTTAACTCAGAACAGTCGTTTTAAATCGAAATAATTTATGTATGAAACATTTTATAAGTAATCCAGTTCAGAACACCGTTTCACGGCACATACTAATATTGTGTCATTTTATATTTTAATGCACATCTACGAGAACCATCTAAAATTACTTGCGAAAACACATGTCCGTATGAACAGGATTATCGTGACTATGTTTACTACTGTTTACATCATTATGCATTATGATAGCTCGCCAACATTAACCTGCCACTGATATCTATGCATGGATATTTTACGAAGTGTTGTGACAGTTTTTTATAACGAGGATATTTTAAAACTATCACTGCTTAATTCGCTGTTATGCGGAGTATCGGATGTTTAACTGCTTGTTTTGTCTGTGGTTATTTATTTCGAAAGAAAGATTGATTCGTGTCAAAACATATTATGTAAGGTTTTATTATCATCTGCTCGACATACATCATGACATGAATATAGAAAAAAAACAGACAGAACAGTTTAATATTGAACTTTAACAAGATCAAATTATTTCGGGCATATTATTTCGGATGGGCAGGAAATTGTGATGTTGTTTTTAACCTGTGTGTTAATTTTTCTCAAAATTTGCACTTGAGTATGTTAAATAGCTGTTTTTTTTAATGAACTTTACGGTAGTGATCATTTTTCAAAAGAGTTGTTCAAAAAATAATGCGGTGACCTATATGTGCTATTATTGTTTTATGATGAGAAAATATGAATATATTCAAGAAGTTTGGCATTATTATCTGATGTAGAAATTTATATAATCCCAAATATGTGGTTGATATAGTAAGAATTTCTTTGGTTTTATCAATAACTCTTAATATATAAAAATATAATTTCATAGCATTTACCTTCTGTACTGCATTTCTTTGGTAATAATTGCTTCATTAAAAATTAATTGCTGTATATAAGCTAACAGCACACCTTTATTTTTCCATGTTCATCTTTTATCGCATAAGTGTATGCTATATAATTGCAAATAAATCAAACAAGACCGGTGACCATATGTTTTTATTTCATTTTTCACATAGTATGTGTATGTAATCCTTGTAGACAAATTATATAAATGAGTTGTTATTGACAAAAAAGGCACAACAGTAACAACACTCCGTAAAATACCGTTACAATGAATAATTCGTTTACATAATGTAGTCGAGTAAAATATATAAAAGAAAATCCAACTTAAGTACTGTTATGGTATCATTAAACTCGTGAACCACGTCTATGAACAAAGTCGAGTATGAATATAGGAAACACTTCAAGCGCGTCATTTATGCTAATAAAGTACACGAGTATCAGGTTAATGTTTGCGACCTATACCACGTATGCACACGCTATTATTATAACATGGGAATTTCGAAGAACTGGACGCACTGTAACTAAATACGTATCATACATATGTTAAAATCCAGCAGTGGGTGTTAACTTCTTGATTTAAAAGCTGAACATTATTCAACGACAATGTGTATCCAAGTGCATGTATTAAAACTCAAATAAGTTTAGAAACCTGGATTTTGCGTTGCCTATGAATATACTGTTCAGCATAGTATACTATTGATGTATAAACACGTTACCATGATAATTTCAAGAGTCAACGATTTTGCGGTTTAAATTGCTTAACTCATCTACGGTACAGTTTATTTTAATCTTACATGGCACAGGAATGTTTATTACCAGCACCGATTACTACGCATTAAAGAAAAAAATAGGACTGACATAAAACTGAAACCATCGAAATTGAAAATCCGTTAAAAATAGTTCGCAAGCGATCATGAACATATTAGTTGTCTCCCTTTCCGGTGATGACATTTGGTCCAATAGCCAAGAGCCTTTTTTTTTTTTTTATTTGCGCCCCAAGCTAAAATTGGTTTTTAATGAAAGGTATACATATACTGAATTCAAAGAACCATTTTCTTTAAAAAATCCTCTTTTACAATGGCCGTTAATCCAAGATGGCCGCTAAGATGGCCGCAAAAATATTTCATTCTACTCCATGTTCGCTAAAACCCTATTATTTAATTGTTATTGTGTCATTTTTGATAGTTGACGAAACATATTAAATGTTACAAACATCAAATATAACATCACTTCAGTTAGTTTGGTTAAAAAGATATTCATAAATGATATAATAACAGCTAAATAATAGGGTTTTAGCGAACTTGGGGTTAAATGAAATATTTTGGCGGCCATCTTGGCGGCCTTTTTGCGGCCATCTTAGACAAAAACATTACATCATATCATTGCATTTTGTAGCCAATATATCTGACACAGAATGAAAAACCACCACAGCAGTGTTGACTGTAACCATTATTTGAGCAAAGAATAAACAATTGCTAAATAAAACATTAATAAACATGATTATTATAACTAATTAGCAAATAAATAACCAGAACATATCAGTAAATTGGAAAAGCGCATGCAGTAGTTAAAAACTGGTTATTTATTTATTGATACCTATACAGTAGTTTAGTAGTACACATATTTCGGCAGACCGAAACAAATGTAAGTAGATGGTTGCACAATTAAAATTACAACCTAATCAAATGTGTTCATACAATATATGTCTGCATAGAATAATATATTCTTTTGATTACATGTTTACATTTTATGAGAAAATATCATCGTTTAGGCTATGGAAAGTCTTACAAGTTTAACTCGTGTGTATCTTGCTTTACGACAGTATGACCCATTCAATAATGTAACACATACTAGTGTTGAAAAAAATCTGGACCTCAGCCAGAACCATCAACTTATTGGTATACATGATTGGATGAAGCGACGAGTCATCAAAACTACTGTACACATCAAGTACATTAGAGGCATTGGGTCGGGGCCGTAACGCTGACACAGTCGTGTCCTTACCATCGGTATCTTTGAAGATTAGTGCATTGTTCCTGTAACGTATTCTACTATAATACTACTTCTTTTTTAACCTCACATACTTCTTATCAACAACAGTAGGAAAAGAAAGATGTTTATCCTTGTTAGAACTCCCCTTTTTGACCCACACTTATCGCTTTGACACCTTATTGCAATTTAAACTTTTGTATATGTGGTATCTACATATAGAGATGGAAATACATATTTATAATATGATGAATATTTCATGTTGTTGAAACAATAAAAAATAGGCATGTGTCCAAAGGACACGGATGCCGCCCCCCCCCCCCCCACATTCCTTCGGTGTTTTCAAAATCATATGCAATTACTATACCAAGGTGCACACGTTTACATGCTGATGAATACGACTATACAGTCACATCACTCTAGAACATGCTGATTAATATGGTATTAAAGTAAAGTTTCATCACTCTAGCAGTTATAACTTTTAAGTCACTCATGTCAAAAAATGTAATGTTTTGCTTAAAAATCTACGGTCCTGTATCTGCATGTAAAGAGCGTATTTTTCTACAAAAGCGCGCAAATATTATGGTATCATGCACAAGGTCACGAATGCCGCATACAAAAGAGCGTGTACTGGCCACGTGCTTAATTGCAGTGCTTATGTATACAAAATTAAGTTTGACGCCGTTAAATGGTGTTTTAAAATGAGGCGCTATATTGCATTATTGGTTTGATTGTCAATTTGTAAAAAGAATAAGACAATTACCGGGATGAGATATAATGTAAAATATTATAATCAAAAATGTTTTAAAATGGCTGTTCTCTTTTCCCGGCAACGCTAGTATTTGTTGTGAAACGCAATTTTAGATGTTAGTAAGGTATAAACTCCGCCCTAAAAATCGCCGTATTTAATTGGCTAATGAGATCATTGCTGGAGGGACTACACAGTTCAGTCTATTGTTAATTACCCTGTTAAAAGTGAGACCTTATCGATCAATACGGCGTTCGTTTATGACCCTGTGGTTAACGATCGGTGTAATAGATAAAGGGATAAAGTGTTTTCACTTTGAAAATTGAAGCGTGTCGGCATTAATTAAGCATATCGGCACATGACTAACTGCTTTGAAGACAAGTCGGTTCCGATAAGCAAAACAGGAATACGAGAAACCCTGATTTTCAAATTACTTTGCCGAATTGACAAACATGGTGAGATGGAGTTCTAGTGTTAAGGTCACAATTCAAGATCAAGTGTCAAATATAAGAAATCAATTCTTAACACTTTGTCCGGAGCATATCTTTTTTGGAGCATGGATGGATTATCAAATAACTTTGTAGAAGTGACAAGCATCGTAAGCCAGAGTGTCGCGCATCAAAACAGGTTAGGTCTAAAGTAAATGTCAAAATTCAAGGTCAAATGTCAAATATAAGAAATCAATCCTCAACAACTTTTCCTGGGAATATCTTTGTTCCGGATGGATGGGTTTTCAAATACCTTAGCAGAAGTAACAAGCATGGTAAGACGGAGTGTCACGCGCAAGACGCGGGTCCATAGGGATAGGGTCAAGTTCATATTTCTTAACCTCAAAATATAAGAAATCAATTCTCAACACTTTATCCGGAGCATATCTTTGTCCAGAATGAATGAATGTTCAAATAACTTGGCAGAAGTAAAATGCAGGGTGAGACGGATATAAGCCCGCCAAAGACTTTTGCATGACTTGAGGACTGTCAAAAAAGGTATGTACGATCGTTGTTTAAAATAATCTATCGACGTGATAGTCTATAGTATCCACATCATAGGTGGCATGTCAGTGTATAAGGTAAGACTACCGGACCCCCTGACCCTTGCAGAATCACATGAACTATCTGGCAAGGTTGAGAGTCTCCACATCATAGGTGGCAGTTCAGTGTATAAGGGAAGACTGAAGGACGCCCTGACCCTTGTAGAATCAAACGAATCGGCAGACAAGTTGGAGAGTATCCACATCATAGGTGGCAGTTCAGTGTATCAGGTAAGACTACCGGACCCCCTGACCCTTGTAGAATCAAACGAAAAAAATCAGCAGACAAGGTGGAGAGTATCCACATCATAGGTGGCAGTTCAGTGTATAAGGTAAGACTACCGGACCCCCTGACCCTTGTAGAATCACAGGAACTAGCAGGCAAGGTGGAGAGTATCCACATCATAGGTGGCAGTTCAGTGTATAAGGTAAGACTACCGGACCCCCTGACCCTTGTAGAATCAAACGAAAAAAATCAGCAGACAAGGTGGAGAGTATCCACATCATAGGTGGCAGTTCAGTGTATAAGGTAAGACTACCGGACCCCCTGACCCTTGTAGAATCACAGGAACTAGCAGGCAAGGTGGAGAGTATCCACATCATAGGTGGCAGTTCAGTGTATAAAAAGCAAGACTACCGGACGCCCTGACCCTTGTATAATCACAGGAACAAGCTGGCAAGGTGGAGAGTATCCACATCATAGGTGGCAGTTCAGTGTATAAAAAGCAAGACTACGAGACGCCCAGACCATTGTAGAATCACAGGAACTAGCTGGCAAGGTGGAGAGTATCCACATCATAGGTGGTAGTTCAGTGTATGAGGTAAGACTACTGGACCCCCTGACCCTTGTAGAATCACAGGAACTAGCTGGCAAGGTGGAGAGTATCCACATCATAGGTGGCAGTTCAGTGTATAAGGTAAGACTACCGGACCCCCTGACCCTTGTAGAATCACAGGAACTAGCTGGCAAGGTGGAGAGTATCCACATCATAGGTGGCAGTTCAGTGTATAAAAAGCAAGACTACCGGACGCCCTGACCCTTGTATAATCACAGGAACAAGCTGGCAAGGTGGAGAGTATCCACATCATTGGTGGCAGTTCAGTGTATGAGGTAAGACTACCGGACCCCCTGACACTTGTAGAATCACAGGAACTAGCTGGCAAGGTGGAGAGTCTCCACATCATAGGTGGCAGTTCAGTGTATAAAAAGCAAGACTACTGGACCCCTTGACCCTTGTAGAATCACAGGAACTAGCTGGCAAGGTGGAGAGTATCCACATCATTGGTGGCAGTTCAGTGTATGAGGTAAGACTACCGGATGCCCTGACCCTTGTAGAATCACAGGAACTAGCTGGCAAGGTGGAGAGTATCCACATCATAGGTGGCAGTTCAGTGTATAAGGTAAGACTAACGGACCCCCAGACCCTTGTAGAATCACAGGAACTAGCTGGCAAGGTGGAGAGGATCCACATCATAGGTGGCAGTTCAGTGTATAAGGTAAGACTACCGGACGCCCTGACCCTTGTAGAATCACAGGAACTAGCTGGCAAGGTGGAGAGTATCCACATCATAGGTGGCAGTTCAGTGTATAAGGTAAGACTAACGGACGCCCAGACACTTGTAGAATCACAGGAACTAGCTGGCAAGGTGGAGAGTACCCACATTGTAGGTGGCAGTTCAGAATATAAGGTAAGACTAACGGACGCCCAGACACTTGTAGAATCACAGGAACTAGCTGGCAAGGTGGAGAGTATCCACATCATATGTGGCAGTTCAGTGAATAAGGTAAGACTCCCGGACCCCATGACCCTTATAGAACCAAACGAATTGGCAGACAAGGTGGAGAGTATCCACATGTTAGATGGCAGTTCAGTGTATAATGTAAGACTACCGGACGCCCTGACCCTTGTAGAATCAAACGATTTAGCAGGCAAGGTGGAGCGTATACAAATCGTAGGTGGCAGTTCAGTGTATAAGGTAAGACTAACGGACGCCATGACCCTTGCAGAATCACAGGAACTAGCTGGCAAGGTGGAGAGTATCCACATTATAGGTGGCAGTTCAGTGTATGAGGTAAGACTAGTTTAAGCCTATGACTAGTTTAAGCCTATTTATTTTAGCTTGATCGTCTCGAAAGCCATTAGCTTATTGAGACATTTTCGAGTCAATTTCGTAGGAAGAACCAGTGATTTATGTCTTATAAAAATCCTTCGAACGCTCCTTGAGTAGGGATCAAACTTACCGCCTCCCAATTGCGAGGCTGAATCCATATCCATTACACCACTGTGATCTGCAAGGTAATACTGACATGGAAATGTCCTGTCCCTGCCTGGCAGAGTTTTCTTCCACATTTGTGTTTTCACACAAAACTTCCAAGTGGACATTTTTATATGTGAACAATCTAGGAACAGAAAAAGTTCAGGGTGCTATTTAAAAGGAGCAGGGGAAGCATCACCTGTTCTTTAATATTTTCTACAATTCTTGTAAATCCAGGCTTTTTATCATTTAATGCTTCTACTTAATCTGTTCATTTGAAGGGTTTATGTCATCAAAAGGGGCCCAAGGGGGATCTTTCTTAAAATAAATTATAATTAAGATGTTAAAACTGGCACATAATGACAGTTAAAACAGATTATATTTCATGGGATAAGAATGTACGCATTCTGAGATAAAAATCAATTTATGATAAGGGTTGTGTTTGTTTGTCCCTTTTCATTTTGACGTTTTGACGTCAGAATTGTGAGTATTTGGGATAACTATAGTTTACACACCATTCTTTACCAAGCAGAATAGCGCAGCTGGTTAAAGCGCTGTCTACTGTTATTTCTTGGTATGGCTCTTTAGTCATGAGTTCGATACCCACTTGGGGTTTTAATTTTTTCAAATATGTTTGATAATTTGTTTTTATCAAAAATCGCATTGTTTATAATATTATTTATTATTTATTTAATGCAAATGTCTTAGTACAGCTGATTTCTATCATCTAATCTTTCATAGTGCAATAGGAAGCCAATTGTTCGTCCCTTTAAATACAACTAATTATATAAAATTTCAAAAGATAGTGGTGTTCAACTTCTCCCTCAGTGACTTATAGGCCCATTAATGAACACATTTATAAACTGTATGTATATTTGTATGTTTATAACGTATGTCACTATAGTAAATAGTACATCTCATTAAAATCAAATCCTAGCGTTGTAAAGGATCTGAAGACATCGTACAACAGATTACGTTCAAATCACCTTCCAAACAATAAAATACATGTATCAGCCCTGCTGCACCCAATGAAATTACATTGTGCACAGCAAAGTTTGGTCACAGTTTTTAAAAGGTGATGCATTTCCAGCTGATCCTCAGGAATAAATCATCTACAGTTAATTTTGGTGTGGGTAACAATGGATAAAGTGGTACCTTAGGCGAATGAACATCCTAAGTTCGCGTTAATTTCGTGCATAGTTTTTGTGGTTTACATAACAAGTTATAGACCATATCGACAAGCGGTCACGTAGTCTGTTCTAGGTAAACATGTTGTCTTGCAGCTGAACTCTGTGTTTACGATAGCAATACACCGGCCAGCTTTCACGGGAATGCTTTGCTGGTAATTAGAATGATAGGCCCAGATTGAGATCCTAATAACTAAACAATTAGCACACCAAAAATGAATTTGTAACACATATTTACTATTGAATTCTCTGTGCATTAATGCTCTGCAATTCGGTCTTAAACTGAAGACAAAATGGTATCTTGAAGTTCTACAGAGTGGACAAAACCACCAAATGGCATTCTCAAAATATTCTCTGAAATTCAACTAAAATTGTTGACTTCATAAAACAAAAGGGAAAAAAATAGAGCGTTCAATAAAGGGTATAATTTCTTTGTGAAAAGTTACAGACAAGAAGCATTTGTTTGTAAGAGAGTTGACCAGTTTCACATTAAAGCACAGTGCTATAGAAGTGAAAGTAAAAATGAGAAATCAAATGAATTGTCAACGGCATTTTTTTTTGTCAGGCGGACAGTCGTCAGTGGACAGTGCAGCAGTATTGCGTGGTATGTAATAGTTATTTACCAGTAATAGTTTATATACCAAATGACGTTAATATTATACATAGCTTTTATATTACAACAGCTAAGACATAAATCTAAAAAGTATATTCATGATATAATTATATTTAAAGGCATTATTATATTTAAACAACATCTTCACTCATATTTACAGGTCTGGTGGTGTGTGTAACCATCAGATTGACTTCCTCTACAAAGCTAACCATTGGGTGACCGGTCTGCCAAAAATATCAGAAATACAGCATTCATGTATTGTACGGAGGTTGGACAAGCGTGGCATAAGCCCGGGGGGGGGGGGACAAAATCGAACATGAACCAGTGATGAAGTTGACTTTTAGGAGGATACAAATGACAGATAACTTCGGAAACGGGAAGCAGTACAGAGCATTTTGTACAATGCTAGAATAAAATAAACATAGAAAATCCTCATCGATGGAAGATACTGAGGCAGTCACTGATGTCCTTGGTGGAAGAAATTCAAATTCATTATTTGTCAAAGGGACAGGTATCAGCCTGTAAATTACACCTTACTGTATTTTGGTGAAATTCCTATTGGCACACTACTGTGC
The DNA here is from genome assembly GCA_027627225.1 of Congeria kusceri. Taxonomy (NCBI): domain Eukaryota; kingdom Metazoa; phylum Mollusca; class Bivalvia; order Myida; family Dreissenidae; genus Congeria; species Congeria kusceri. The sequence continues at coordinate 97,428,457 of CM051026.1, forward strand.
TACATATTGAGTGACTATCACAGCTCAAACACAGAATTGGCACACTACAGAGTTACATATTGAGTGACTATCACAGCTCAAACACAGAATTGGCACACTACTGAGTTACATATTGAGTGACCATCACAGCTCAAACACATAATTGGCACACTACTGAGTTAAATATTGAGTGACTATCACAGATCAAACACAGAATTGACACATTACTGAGTTACTTATTGAGTGACTCACAGCTCAAACACAGAATTGGCACACTAATGAGTTACTTATTGAGTGACCATCACAGCTCAAACACAGAATTGGCACACTACTGAGTTAAATATTGAGTGACTATCACAGCTCAAACACAGAATTGGCACACTACTGAGTTACATATTGAGTGACCATCACAGCTCAAACACATAATTGTCACACTACTGAGTTACATATTGAGTGACTATCACAGCTCAAACACAGAATTGGCACATTACTGGGTTACATATTGAGTGACTATCACAGCTCAAACACAGAATTGGCACACTATTGAGTTACATATTGATTGACCATCACAGCTCAAACACAGAATTGGCACACTACTGAGTTACATATTGAGTGACCATCACAGCTCAAACACAGAATTGGCACACTACTGAGTTACATATTGAGTGACCATCACAGCTCAGACACAGAATTGGCACACTACTGAGTTACATATTGAGTGACCATCACAGCTCAAACACAGAATTGGCACACTAATTAGTTACATATTGAGTGACTATCACAGCTCAAACACTGAATTGGCACACTACTGATTTACATATTGTGTGACTATCACAGCCCAAACACAGAATTTACAGCCTACCTACTTATCACCACAGACATCATATTAGAAGAATCTTTGATTTTTTTCCTGAAATCCCCATTCCACAGCAAATTAGAATGGAAGACGTTAATAACGTGGACACTTCCAGCAAGGACTTTCTAACTTTATTGACAGTTTCCGAAATAAAATTGAAAGCAATTAAACTATTGATCAAGCACTGAAACAACTACTGCATGACATGCGCCAAACAGACAGACAGCATCAAGGTTTGGAGACATTATGAACCAAAAATGTGACCAAGTGAGGCACATTCTCATTTCACAAGGGCGTCGCCAATAAGGCGGCAGGGGCGGCGACCGCCGCCCAAATATTTCGGCACGTGACCGTCATGTATAAATTCCACCGCCCCTACTGTGAACTTGGAAAAGTGCACCTCCCCTGTTGTTTAAAGTCGGTCGCCGTTCCGCATGGTCGATTAAATTATCATCCATTATGCTGACCCATAATCCTAGGCAATCAATGGCCCATGTGTCATAAATCATTACATTAATTAGCAATGCAGATTAGGGCCTCTATATTTGTAGAGGCCGCTTATTAAGGAAGATGCTGCGTTAAGGAAAGTGTTTGTAAACAATGTACAGAAAATATAATTGTCGGCAATTTTATTACCCATTCAATTATTGTCCTTTAATATTAATGTACCAAACTAATGTCACATAACGTCAAGCTAATGTCAATTTTCCTAAACGTTCGTTCGGCAAAGAAAATCCAAAACAACGTTAATTCAACCATTATTGGTTTATAATAAACAAACGGTTGTATTATGGCCAGTCCCAGGATGTGGCATCTGACAATTCTTGATATTGTTTGCTAGTTTATAAATATGATTTTATTTATACAGTTATGTGATTATCATTGCACCATTAAAATAAATTAGATAATATTATATTATTGTAGTTATTGCGTCCCAATAAATTCCTTGATTAGAGTCCATGGGACAGTCAGAAATGCGATATTATACTAATTAAAATGCAAAGAACTAAATTAAATATTGCAGGCCCCCGCCTCGGCGCCACAATGTTGAAAAGTTGCCGACGCCCCAGTGTCATTGACAAAGAGGACACTTATCATAAATTGCATACCAAGCAAATGAACAAGAAACTCAAGCACAATGCCACGGTATTTTAAACTGGCTTATTAATCAACCCATGCTGTGCATACCTAGATGCATCCCAAGATGTAAAAGGTATGATTATTTCGGACTTTACAAAACATTACAAAATTATAAAAGTATCCCTAAATGTATCGAAAACTGACTCCAACAGAAGCAGCAAATAATTACAACTTCTGCCTAGAAATCATAGATGGACAGTTACATTAAAAAGTAATAAGTATTATTACCAGATAACTGGTCAAAGGGCACTAGCTGGGGCAAAATTGGTGTGACTTTGTGGTATTTACAAACACAGGACTATTTGTGGAACGAATTTATTTTATAAAGTTGTATGGCAAAACATGTTTAAAATATTGGTACAATTTTACGTACGTTTTGCAGTGTTTGAAAGGTACCGACTACACTAATAAGGTGCTTCCGATGCTGCAGTAATAATTGGATCTTGAATGTTGGAGTGAAGGCAGAACATAGTCCAAATTTGGTTTGCAACACCAACCGTTTTTATTGGAAAATGTTTGTCGAAAATATGCGCATTCGCTCTTTTAACGTGTATGCGGTGTTTCGCAATGGGCATCTTGAACGTAAGCTGCAGAATAAAAACGTTTGTTTCCCCCAATGTAGCGAAATATTCCGGCAAAGTCCCAATTTATATTTTTTTGTTACCTTCCGTTGTTTTAAAACACGTGTAAATTGATGCATTGATACACCATCTTCATAAACAGACCCCTTACAATGCAGCACACATATTTTGAACACCATAACTACCCTGTTATCATAACCACTACAGACTTGACTTGTGTATTTCAAGTGTAAATAAACCCACTGTTAGAGTATCTTGGGCAGCGTGTTTACCTAGATAAGATCACGTGACTTTCTTTGCTGATATGGTCTATACCTTAACATTTTGAAAGCATCGATTTGATTGGGTATAGACAAGGTCGTCTGAATGTGACCCCTAATGTGAGGTCATCAGGTCCAGTCAGCGGATTATACAACAGCGTCAGACTGGACAGTGCTTTTTCGCCTTTTGCGGAAAAGGTGGCGGGGCCTTTCAGATGGGGAAGTTTACGGCAAAAGGATAATTGTTTTTGCAGAAAAGCATTATTGCATTTTTTTTCTACTTTGTTATTAAACATTAATTAATTGTTTTGCTATAATGATAACTTTGGTTATGCACAAACTTGATCTCATAAAAAACTTGCCGGAATTGTTTACGAAAATTCCTCCATCTTAGTCAATTTTCGTCCGATTGTGGTCAAGCTTGTTTTCAAATAAAGATTACATTCCGAAGTAAATATGAAGTAATTTAAATTAAATTTAAAGTGAATATAGGGAAAGAAAAGTACTATTTAAGCAGGGGAATGGCGCCGAATTTCGGCCCCAAATTGGCCATTAAAAAAACACTGGTAGAGATCGAATAAATAGTATTCATTCTATTCACTGTTTCTGCTCCAGGAGGAAATGACTGGTCCCTACCCGTGTCGTCTCTACCTGACCAGAATCCTCATAGACTTCGAGTGTGACGCCTTCCTTCCAGAGATAGATGAGAGTCAGTTCATTAATATAGCAAAGTAAGTAAAACTTGAAATTGATTTATCTAGTTGTATTTGTGTGTCATATTCGATCATTGATTTGCATGTATGCTAGCTACATTCACTGAATTTCAGTTTATCGTCGTCTTTGGTCAGTTTTAAAATATATAAGTGTAAATAGTTGGTTTTGTTGTGGCACTAAACGTGGTACTAAAGTCTTTGTTGTTGTTTTTTCGTACATAAAATCTGGTCATTACTTACTCCTTGAATTAATAACTGAAAATGGGTCAATCAACTCCTCGTACTTTACTTATTCAAAAATTAGACCGAGGCAATCACTTTAAATGAGGAATGGCAAAAGTTATGCATCTTTTAAGAATATTTTGTAGGTTGAGCGTGAAACTGTTGGATCGGCTTAACATTTCTATATCAGATACACTAGTTTCATGCTCAAACTCTATTTTCTCTTTCTCTTTCAGCCCTGAGAATGTTCCCACAGATCTCCATGAAGAAAATGGGCTCAAGTTCCGCTTTGAAGTCTATGATAAGGTGTGAGAGTGTTGCGCAGTGTGCAGTGACTTCACATGTACTGTCTGTGATTCAATAAATGTTGTTGTCTTATTACAGTACTGTCTTATTACACCACTGTCTTATAACACTACAATCTTATTACACCACTGTCTTATTGTACCTCTGTTTTATTACACCACTGTCTTATTACACCACTGATTTATTACACCACTGTCATATTACACCACTGGTTGATGTGTTCTTGTCTTGACAGGACTGCAACAATATAGCAAAACCTGTATTGCATATATTGGAAAATGGCTTATCAAAAGCCATATTGCAATATATTGGAAATGTTCAAGCTAAACCCATATTGCAGTGTATTGGAAAATGGCAGAGCAAAACCTATATTGCAATATATTGGAAAATGGCCAAGCAAAACCTGTATTGCAATATATTTGAAAATGGCTTAGCAAATATGTATTGCAATGTAGTAGAAAATGGCATAGCCAAATCTGTATTGCAAAATATTGGAAAATAAAAAGCATAACTTATATTGCATTTTATTGGAAAATGACATAGCTAAACCTGTATTGCAATATACTGAACATGGCATAGCAAAACATGTATTGCAATATACTGGAAAAGGGCATAGCTAAACCTGTACTGATACATATTGGAACATCGCGTAGCAAAACCTGTATTGCAATATATTGCAACATGGCATAGCAAAAAGTGTATTGCAATGTATTGGAAAATGACACACCAAAACATGTAATGACATATATCGAAAATGGCACAGCAAAACCTGTATTTCAATATATTGGCACATGGCACAGCAAAACTTGTATTGAAATATATTGGCAAATGGCACAGCAAAACCTGTTATCAATATATTGGCAAATAGCACTGCAAAACCCGTATTGCAATATATGGGAAAATGGCATAGCAAAACCTGTATTGCAAAATATTGGAAAATGTCATAGCAAAATCTGTATTGCAACATATTGGAAAATGGCATAGCAAAATTTGTATTGCAATATAGTAGAAAATGACATAGCAAAATCTGTATTGCAACATATTGGAAAATGGCGTAGCTAAACCTGTATTGCAATATATTGGAAAATGGCATAGCAAAACCTGTATTGCAATTTATTGGAAAATGGCAAAACCAATTGACAAACATTAACAGTTTTGACTTGTAATGGCATCAATCAGTAGATGAATACATTCACATAACGCAACATTTTATGTCATTTTATTTCAAAAACAAATCTTCAAAATATATTGGGTATCTTATTACAATTCGTTTTGACCAATGGCAAAAAATGGTATTAATATAGTTTTGAGTAATTAGTAATGATAACATGATTATTATAGCATGGCTTCTGTGGCAATATATTGCCAAAACAAATAGTGAATTTCACTGTTTTCGAATACAATATGGCTAGACACATATTGCAATGCAATACAACATATTGGCATATTATTGCAGCCCTATTTATTGATCCGTTGTATTGGACTTCTGTGGCAATATATTGCCATACAAATAGTGTATTTACACTGTATTGCAATACAATACGGATGGACACATATTGCAATAAAATAAAACATATTGGTATATTGTTGCAGCCCTATTTCCCATTTCGTTGTATTGGACTTCGTTGAAAGAGTTTGGTTCCCCCTTTCAGCTGTTATAAACTACACTTAAGCAGACCTAATTGAGCGTATTGTAAATCACGTGTTACACACTTCACTTAAGCAGACCTAATTACATGTGTTGTTAATCATGTGTTACACACTTCACTTAAGGGTGGCATATAGATTTCCCTTTGTCCGTCCGTCCGTCCGTCTGTCTGCACTAACGGGAGAGTAGTTAAGTGGTTTATGTTTACGGACAATTTAGTTAAAAATAGTTGATTAGGGTTAGGGTTAGTCTTTTATGTGGCATAAAAATGCTTTTAGGTGGCTATTTTAAGACACTTAATTATCTTTTTTTCGTAAGGGAGCCACTTTGCTATCATCTCGTAAGGACTACCGTCCGTCAGTCCGTCGGATTTTTGTGGAGCGTAACTCGACAAGTATAACTGCTAGAGTATTGAAACTTAAGCATAAGCATATTCATCTGCATCGGGGATTGTGTATCTGGGTATTTTGGTGAATTTGTTTTCCGACATAAGCGGAGTTATGGCCCTTTTTCGAAAAAAATTGTCATTTTAGGACTTGTGTCGCGCGAAACTCAAAAGTATTACTGCTAGAGTGATAAAACTTGTGCACCTGGGTATTTTGGTGAAGTTTTTGTGACATTAACGGAGTTATGGCCCTTTTTAGAAAAAAATGACATTTTTGGACTTGCGTCGTGCATTACTCAAAAAGTATTACTGCTAGAGTGATGAAACTTTATAAACATATTAATCAGCATGTCAGCTTGTGCACCTGGGTATTTTGGAGCATTTTTCTCCGATATTAGTTGAGTTATGGCCCTTTATTAGCAAAAAAGAGACATTTTTGGACTTGTGTCGCGCGTAACTCAAAAAGTATTACTGCTGGAGTGATGAAACTTTATAAACTTATTAATCCGCATGAGAATGTGTGCACCTGGGTATTTTGGAGCAGTTGTTTCGACATCAGCGGAGTTGTGGCCCTTTTTTTGCCTAAGATTACAATTTTTCGGACATCAGCAGAGTGTTGTGACAAGTAGCGGAATGTGGGGGCATCCGTATCCTACGGATACTGTTTATGCTATACCGGTAATCTGTATTTAAGAATGAGACTAAAAAAGGATGCAAGTTAGAAAATTACTTTATTGTTAAATGTGTTCATTTGAGCATAATTTTTCAAACTGTACAAGCTTAAGGAATTATAACATATTTCAAACAAAGCAGGAGGGCCAGTGTCGGGTAGCTTATTAACGGGAGGGCATGTGTCCGGGGGTGGCAAATTTCCTGGTGGGCATATGTGCGCCTGACTAAAAATTATCGGGAGGGCAAATTCTCCGAGGGGGGGGGGCATGTGTCCGGATACCCAAATTACTGAAATCATTCAAATGATGTGGTTATATTATCCTAGTATTTAAGCTTTCCACCAAGCCTCGATTTTCAAACTGGAATGACCCATCAGTATGAGCATGTCATCTTGGTTGTAATGCTGCACAAAACCTTTCATTGAATTGTATCATTCGTTCCAGAGAAATCGCGCAGAAACAGTTTATAACCGAAAGGCCATTACTCGCCAAACCGGAACAACCTGTCAGGATGCGCATGGTCTAGTGTGGGCAAATGAATTGTCATTGAGGCATTAGTTGCAGAGATTTCGGGGAAATGAAATACTATATTTTATATTTATAATCGAAGGGCAATAGACCCAGGACTCGTCATACCGAAACCACCTGACAATATGGGAATCATGCTTCTGTAGGGATGTTGTATATAATGTTTAATCGATTTTTTTAGATTTATCGTGCCCGATCAGACGAAAAGATCGATGGATATATTATTTGAAGAGTAACAAACGGGACAGTCTGACAGTCGGAACGACAGTGGCATGAAGCCTCCGACGGAGAACTTATCTCAGATATCCATAAGTGAGTTCATGCAGATAGAAAATGACACGTTATCAATTACGTTAACATATACAAACTCATTTAGTTATACAAGAGTTCATGGTTTGCTCGAACAAACAGTCGTGTAAATTGTGTTTGGACGTGTTTTTTACATGTACTTTAAATCATCCATACATTGTTTTAGCTTTGGATAGATCGGGTAGTTTAAGGTATGTAAATCAAAGATTGTATGTTATTCAAATGTAAATATTTATTTGAGCCTTGGTACAATCATTGTAAAAAAAGATATTGTATTAGTTATTTTGTTTTTACCCTTGAGCTTCCATGCTTAGTGACCTTTTTTAGAAACTGTTATTGTAATAAATCACATGATATACACATTATAATACACATTACATACCTTATCTTAAACAATTCAAAGGTAATAAAACGGGCGTGAATTTTTGCTATTTTGAAGAAGGAACCTTCCAGGTTTCGATTTATTGACTTGTAGCCTTCCTTGAAAAAAGTAGTTCCGCGGGAGCCAATATTACCTGGATCTAAAACCAAACAAAGTATATTTCCCGGGACCAGAATCATTCGGCTTGTCAAACTCATGCCTGTCGGGAATTGCTCCCTTATATGCCCGCCGCCCTCCCTCCTCTGGGGTTTTAAAACTATCGACGAAAAGCGTTATGGACGCTTTATAACTTGTACTATTTAAATTGATGTTTTATGATTGACGAGACACATTATTTGAGTAAAGTTCAGTGTCAGGATTAAAATTTTGCTCCACTGACATAGTTTCCTTTTTGACACGGTTACAAACATTTAGGAAAAGGTAAATTTGCCAATCTGTCACTCACGATAGGAGTAATATCACGTATTCTCTATATCACGTATTCTCTATATCACGTATTCTCTATATCACGTAGTCTCTATATCATGTAGTCTCTATATCACGTATTCTCTATATCACGAATTATTTGTATCACGTATTCTCAATATATCACGTATTCTCTATATCACGTATACTCTATATCACCTATTCTTTATATCACGTATTATTTATATCACGTATTCTCTATATCACGTATTCTTTAAATCACGTATTCACTATATCACGTATTCTCTATATCACGTATTCTCTATATCACGTATTCTCTATATCACGTATTCTGTATATCACGTATTCTGTATATCACGTATTCTCTATATCACGTATTCTCTATATCACGACCAATCAGTTGCATAATCGGCTTAAGCAACTGGAGATTCATATTGATTAAGTTCATTTGAGGGTTGAACACCGAAAGGTATGAACTCCCATAGACGCTTCCACAAATGTCAATCATATTCAAATTTATCTGCAATATTATCCAATCGTCGCACTTGTGTATCACGTGTTTAGCGGTTAAAATAGTTCATTCAAAACAGCACGTGCAAACTGTTTATGATATTCAAATAAGCACATAGTAATATTTGTGATTTTCGATGCATGGAAATTAATCCATTAACAAAAGCTGGGGAAAAGTCTATTCGTGGCAAAACCCGGATCGGTCTATTGAAATCAGTGTGATCCCTTATGGTTTTAACAGAACAGAACATGTGTTTATTTATGACTTGTACAATGTACATTGTCAATATAACAATACAAACAAAACATAATAGCAAATTAAGTCACGTTATACTCCATATATAAAAATATTCGGTATATATTATCATATATCTTTATATGGAACATACATCGTACGAACATTTGGTACATTCCTTTATTGAAACAGATTATGTGTGCATGAGTGTCACGAAAAATCAGCCATGTATATTAACTGTACGTATAAGGCGTAACGATGTTCAAATAAATTCATGCAGTTTATGAGTCAAACACGTTATTTATGTATACTTATGGCGAACCCTTTGAGTCAAATGTACAAGTACACACGGAAGCTAAATATAGATGTAAAACTGTTGTTATAAAATTGTACCCGCAGCAACACATTTATGACTGCAAAAAAAGTCATACATTTATAACAGCAGAACTTTACATTTACAAATATAATAGCAGTTACAATTTATACTGAAGGTAATAAAATATGACAGTTGTCATAAAATTATAACTTTTTGTGTGATTATTTTTTTTACGAAATATGAATCTTTAGATTGACTTTAAATTTTAAAAATGTATAAACATATTAAAATATATTCAATTTTGACAAAAAGGCATTATATAAGATGTGACTTAATTCGACAATGACTAGGGCCTAAGTTTAACACTTGGTCAGAAAAATGTAACCGAAGTTATAATTGTATGACGACTGTCGTATTTTATGACTGTTGGTATAGATTATAACTGCAGTTATATTTGTTAATTTATGACGGCCGTTACAAATGTTTGACTGCAGTCATAGAATTGTAACTGCGGTTACAATTTTATAACAACAGTTACATCTATATTTAGCTAGCAGGCGTATATGTACTTTTGACCCAAATGGTACGCCATATTATGGTATACTGTTATAAACCAGGCAGTGTTATAAAACCAGTAGTGTAGTGCGTGTTAGTATTAAACATATCGTAATGCTCTTGCTGTTTATAACTGAGTAAATATACACTAGGATTTTGTGGTTCTGGTTGTGTATGGTGCAATTTCGGTACAGTGGTCAACGTATCTTCCGGTATACGATATATGGTATGTGGGTTACTACTTTTAGTTCTAAAGCATACAATTCGTTTTAGTCATTAGGGTAAATTTATCATGCATAGCGGAATGTAATACTTTTAAATGATAATTGTTAAGGTACATGGCTGTTCGAGGCAATGCAGCTTGTAATTTGATACTGAATTATTATTTGATTGTTTTATAATGGTTGTATATTTACTTCATTATACTTTTTGTTTCGTTTAATAATAACAAGATAAATTATTCGTTTCGTATTTGTAAACGTATAAGTTTGAGTCCCTTTATTTCGAATATTTATTAAATGTGGTCGTTTCGTAACTTTCTGGAATTATCATAAAGGGACATGTTATCTGAAACATGTCATAAAACGGACTTATTGGCATATGCTCGTATTTATGAAATATTGCATGAAAGCCACATTCAGATTCTACAATAAAACGGTTATCGTATTGTCTGTCTTAACATCGTATCATATCGTATCGTGTTATCGTATTGTCTGTCTTAGCATCGTATCGTATCGTATCGTGTTATCGTATTGTCTGTCTTAGAATCGTATCGTATCGTGTTATCGTATTGTCTGTCTTAGAATCGTATCGTATCGTGTTATCGTATTGTCTGTCTTAGCATCGTATCGTATCGTATCGTGTTATCGTATTGTCTGTCTTAGCATGTTTTTCGACGTCAAAACCTTTTGGTTTGTTAAATATTGTTTGTTGCAAAAACATTGATCCTCCTACAGTCCGTAAAAATGCAAGTGAGAACCGTTATAAATACGGACTAATCGATACAGGTAAATTAAACGATTTAAACTGCGGAAGATAACAACGTGATAGTAAACAGAAAACCATGATTTCCCCTGTTTCCAATGAATGGTTGATCCCCGCATTATCAACACAATTTAAGTCGACTGTACTACCGAATATCGTGGCGATGCGGATTAAATCCGACTTTTCACCGTTAACATTCGGCGAACTGCACGATATTCTATATAAAACACGAGGAACTTCGGCTAGTTTCGTCGTTTCAAAAATGTAAACACCAAACTGAACTTTAAACTGTTCAAATTATATTGACATTATGAACATGTGTATACGTTGTTATCTCAACATTAAACTTTGAATGTTTAGTTTAACGTGAAGCACCTTGATAGTGTCTCTAAATGTTCGAAATGCAAACATAAGGGCATATTGGCTGATCAGCTTAAAATGTCCATCACCATAGCATACAAATCAAGAAAAGAACTAAGCGGTAATGCGTCGGACGTCACATTGACGCGTTTTTGAACACTATGTCAGTGATAATCGTGTTTGTCGAAAAGCTTTACAATCGCTTTAAAATAATAAGATTCATTTCAATAAATGTGCATTCTACGGCGGCATAAAGGGGACATGAGAAATATTTTATCTAACACGTGCGCACGTGATGATTAACACGTGCGCACGTGATAGTTAACACGTGGGCACGTGATGATTCACACGTGCGCACGTGATAGCTAACAGATAGATAACATATCTAGCATGTCCCCTCTATGCCGCCGTAGCATTCATCAAACGACACGTTAAATCTAATATGTGTATGTGTCAATAGTCTTAGTTTACTTCGGTTACACTTGACTGTTGGAAATTCTCAATTTGCAATCTGTGAATATGTATCTGTAACTTCGTTATGTATTATCGGTGGTGGTGCAGCGATAGCCTTTATACGATTGTACGGTGAAGGAACGATACATGTTTCATACAGATACACATCTTAAATAATGAAAATAATCCGTGGTAAATTAGCTTTAGCACTTTTAGGTTATTAGTTGATTTTAAAGGGCATTTTAAAAAGTAGATCTATAAATGAAGTAATCAGGCCTAAGTTTCCTTGTTTTATTGTTCTGTATTATAAAATAAATATCACACCCCATAGAGGGTGATGCTCGGTTGGCATTATCATTCTCGGGTTGGCAATACGTTGTATCGCCCTCTATGGGTGATATTTATATATTATATAATGCAATACTTGCTGAACGCGAATATCATCTGAATGGAAAAAAAATATCACAGTAAGTTATGCATTAGTAAACGGTTATTTGTTTTAAATCTACACACAGTGAAACTTCAGCTGGATCAGCAGGAGAGAACTCTTAAAAGCACTTTTTTAGTTATTTGAGGCAAGTGACCAAATGCAAATATAACAGCACAACCGCCCCCTTCCCACAAAATCACCAAGAACACCCAACAAATATTAATAAAACTGGGGTCACCGATTTGGGACAGGAATTGCAAAACATTTGGGGCTTCAACCCATTTATGGTTGTCAAACTACACACTTTACCAAGAGAAATGTAAAGCGATTTGATTTCAACACATCAATATTTGTTAAATGTCACGTAAATTGTAAACGCCTGCTAAATTGAAGCTGCCATTATGCAATCGTTATTTCCAGAGAGTTTATCTCTTTCAAACAAAGTTATTAAAACTACCACTTAAAATGCTTATTTTTTTCTTCAGTGTAGTGATTGCGTCCAAGGGCATATAACGCATGATGATTTAAGATTCAACTTCGTTTGCCGTCTAAAGCTTAACGACGCGGAAACGATCGGACAAATGGAAACTCGTGATACAAATTCGCTGACCATGAACGGACCAATGAGAACGCTTGAAACAAATTCGAGGACCACGAACGGACCAATGACATTCGACTTAATGACGGCAATGTGCCATAACAATAGAGGATTGGGATATCAAGGACTTCTGCCGTGGCCAAAGTTACAGTAAGAGTTGGAGACGCTGAGCAATGTCTTTCGGTAACAAAACTCTAAACTCTAAAACTTAAAAGCTCAGTTAGGCAAAGCTCTGCAATGTCTTTCAGTAACAAAACTTAAAAGCTCAGTTAGGCAAAGCTCTGCCATATGTCTTTCAGTAACAAAACTCTAAACTCTAAAACGTTAAAGCCCTGTAAGGTAAAGTTCTGCAAAGTCTCTCAGTAACAAAACGCTAAACTCTTAAACTTAAAAGCTCTAATAAGCTAACACTTTTGTAAGCTTTATTTTGAAATTTCTCGAATATGTTAATGAAATGTAATGTTGGACTTTTAAGAGCTTTGCAGATATAGTATTATTTAGAAAACATTTTGTGACAGAAAAATGATTTTAAATGCCTTTACTTTCTAAATTCTACAGATGGGTTAGGGCCTAGTTTTAGTAATGTCTGGCCTCTACAAGGTGTATTCCACTATGTGTATTGGTCCACCATAACATATCTTACATCTCTGAGCAATGGCTGAGTGCACAGTGTATTGATCTCAGTAGATAAAGATCGTCACAATGTATCCAAACTGTGACCACAGCCGGGTACCAACATACAGGGGTACAATATCGCAGATTTGGGGTGGGGTGCCAAATAAGATGGATTAACGTAGGCCTTAAAGATAATATTAGATTTTAACCATTGAAACAACTCGTGCACACTGATCACAGTTACTAGTAAACTAAATGTTACTCAGAAAAACAATGGTCAACTACTTACTTTATTAACGTAAAATCGGTACAGATATTAATCACTCATGTTTCGTTATACATTCTGATGTTATGCTCCTGTTAATATTCTTGAATGTTATTCTGTGTCAAATTGGAGACAAACGCAATGTCCTAGATTCACTTATAATAGTTATTTGCGGGCGATGCATGATTTGTATCGACTCGCTTGAATACGTTATTGATTTTGTTGAATTTCTAAAATGACCGATATACAATCCAAACTGTTGCTGCACTGCCCATGTCACGCCTGCTTTATATAAAATCCCTATCTGTCCACAGGGCAGACTTTGATTATTACCTGAGGACAACTTCAACACATAAGAAAGGTAATAGTTTTAGACTCCCGACCATAGTGGTGCTATTTCATGTATATTTGGTTATATACAATTATATATACAATTACAATTATATATAAAACAGTGTTTTGAGTGGTATTGTTGGGGACGACAGTTGTGCACGCCAGTGCTGATGAAAAGTCCTTAACGACCAATGCTTATTGGACTTGCGTGACCACTATTGATCATTGAAATTCTATGACAAGCATTGATCGATGAATTAACATGAATTTTTATATGGATAATTGTGTTTTGGACTTTTTATGAGAATAGGTTATAGAATGTTAATTTGGACCATTGCTTGTAGACTTTTTATGACAATGGGTTATTGAATGTTCATATAGACAATTGCTTGTGGACTATTGACAATAAGTTATTGAATGTTCATATGGACCTTTGCTTGTAGGCTATTGACAATAGGTTATTAAACATTCAAATGGACCTTTGCTTGTAGACTTATGACAACAGTTATTTAATGTTCATATGGACCTTTGCGTGTAGACTATTGATAACAGGTTATTAAACATTCAAATGGACCTTTGCTTGTAGACTTATGACTATAGGTTATTTAATGTTCATATGTGTGGTGTAGCGTGCACTGGCCACGCCCACAGGCATGACACGCCCATTGCTTGAATGCCTCTGCGATAGCAGAGAGTTAGAATTGTATGCTCGTGGAGTACGGATGTGAATAAAAAGAGATTTACCTTCAATGGTGTTCAGCCTTTCACTAGTACCTTAAATGGTGTTCCTTAAATGGTGTTATTAACAGTGTGTTCTTACAATAGAAACACTACATTTGGCGACGAGGATTAAAATAAAATTGGGCATTTAACAGTTAAATCATGGAACGAGAAAGTGACTATTTGGCGAGATTTGATGTGCGTGGCGAGTCATCGGGATTAGCGGCTAAGTGGAAACGGTGGTTTCGAGCGTTTGAGTTGTATGTGGTCGGAAAGGGCATAAAGGACAATGAACGCAAACGATCATTACTGCTCCACATGGCGGGAATGGAAGTGCAGGACATCTTCTACACTTTGCCGGAAGGAGAAGTAGGCAATGTGTATGCTAGAGCCGCCGATGCTCTAGGCAAGCATTTCGCGCCGCAATCAAATGTGCCTTACGAGAGACACATGTTCCGGAAACTGGAACAATCGCCGACAGAATCTGTCGATCAGTATTTCACAAGACTTCGACAGAAAGCGGAGACATGTGAATTTCATAACATCGACGAGCAAATTAGAGATCAGGTTATTGAGAAATGTAACTCGAGGGAGTTGAGGCGGAAGTTACTCCAACGTGGTCGTGATTTGACGTTGATACAGCTGCGTGAGATTGCGAGAACATTAGAAGACGCTAATCAACAAGCGAGCTGTATGGAGGAAATTCACCATTCTGTTAACAAAATGTCTATACAGAAATCGAAAGACCGGAAACAACGAGACAATGAATGCTTTAAGTGTGGTAAGAAAGGACACGTAGCCAAAGACAGCACGTGCCCAGCGCGTGGAAAGCGCTGTAACAATTGTAACAAAATCGGACATTTTGCGGTAAAATGTAGGTCAGCGGAAAAATCGAAAAGAAAGCCGCATACCGTACGCCAAGTTGAAGACACACCAGAGGACAGGAGCCAATTTACATTTACAGTACAAAGGAAATATCCTACGGCAACGTCGATAATGATCGAAATTGGTGGAGTGCAAACCAAAGTGATAATTGACTCCGGCTCCAGCTGCAATATTGTTGATAGAAAAACAGTGAAATTGTGTCAGGAGACAGAGTGCTTCAAAAGCAAAATCGAAACAATAAACTTGATACGCCGTTCGGTTCTGATAAATATACGGTAGTTAGTAAGAGCGAAAATAGTGTTGTTGTTCGAGCCGACGCCGACGGTACCGAATACCGGCGGAATGCGACTCACATGAGAAAACTGAATGAACGAAACGCGCCTCAGACAGACTCAGAATCAAATGTTTCAGTTAATGAAAATGATCAAAATAGCGAGCATTCAGCAATATATTATGGAAAAGATAGGCCGAATTGGAATCGAAAAATGCCTGAGAAATTCAACGACTACGCCATGACAAACGTTCTGGTTAATTAGCGTGATAATTTAATGTTGTAAAGTAGAGACTGCGCTGTGCTTGTAAACACATTTGCAGCTGGTGCCAGTAACTTTCATTTAGACTGACATTTGCATCAGCGTTATCAAATGGACTATAAAATGAAATTGATAAAGATGGTTTGCACGTTAATGTCAGACGAGGTTTAATGCGAAATGTATTAGAACATTAGATTTTCTAGCAGCATTGTTTTATCTTGTTTTATCAAATGTGAATGCAATGTAAAAGGAGGGATTGTGGTGTAGCGTGCACTGGCCACGCCCACAGGCATGACACGCCCATTGCTTGAATGCCTCTGCGATAGCAGAGAGTTAGAATTGTATGCTCGTGGAGTACGGATGTGAATAAAAAGAGATTTACCTTCAATGGTGTTCAGCCTTTCACTAATACCTTAAATGGTGTTCCTTAAATGGTGTTATTAACAGTGTGTTCTTACAATAGAAACACTACAATATGGACCATTGCTTGTGGAATTTTTATGACAATACTTTATTTAATGTTCATTTGAACCCTTTCTTGTGGACTTTTTATGACAATGGTTTATTGAATGTTAATATCAACAATTGATTACTGAAACGACCGTGACTTATTAAATTACACAACATCCAATGATCATTGAATGTCCATGACGACCTGAAATCATTGACTGTCTATGACGGATTTGATCACTGAATGTCCATGACGACTTTGAATCATTGAATTTCTATGACGACATTGATCATTGAATGTCCATGACGACTTTGAGTCATTGACTGTCTATGACGACATTAATCATTGAATGTCCATGACGACTTTGAATCATTGATTGTCCATGACGAAATTAATCATTGAATGTCCATGACGACTTTGAATCATTGAATTTATATGACGACATTGATCATTGAATGTCCATGACGACTTTGAATCATTGACTGTCTATGACGACATTGGTCATTAAATGTACATGAAGATTTTGAATCATTGACTGTCTATGACGACATTGATCATTGAATGTCCATGACGATTTTGAATCATTGACTGTCTATGACGGCATTGATCATTGAATGTCCATGACGATTTTGAATCATTGACTGTCTATGACGACATTGCTCATTGAATGTCCATGACGATTTTCAATCATTGACTTTCCATGACGACATTGATCATTTAATGTCCATGACGACTTCAAATCATTGAATTTCTATGATGACATTGATCATTGAATGTCAATGACGACTTTGAATAATTCACTTTCTATGACGACATTGATCATTGAATGTCCATGACGATTTTGAATCATTGACTTTCTATGACGACATTCATCATTGAATGTCCATGACGACTTTGAATCATTGAATTTCTATTACGACATTGATTATTGAATGTCCATGACGACTTTGAAGCATTGACTGTCTATGACGACATTAATAATTGAATGTCCATGACGACTTTGAATCATTAAATTTCTATGACGACATTGATCATTGAATGTCCATGACGATTTTGAATCATTCAATTTCTATGACGACATTAATCATTGGATATCCATGACGACAGAGATCATTGAATTTCCATGACGACTTTGAATCATTGACTGTCTATGACGACAGTGATCATTGAATATCCATGACGACTTTGAATCTTTGACTGTCTGTGACGACGTTGATCATTGAATATCCATGACGACTTTGAATCATTGAATTTCCATGACGACTTTTAATAATTGACTGTCTATGACGACAGTGATCATTGAATATCCATGACGACTTTTAATCATTGGCTGTCTATGAAGATATTGATCATTGAATGTCCATAACATCCACTTATTTTCATAATTAAAGTTTGTACTGATTTTCAACATCATTAATTGATGCCTATTTCTGTATAATAGCATTTTTCCTACTTGAATCCAGACTCCAGTTTGATGATCATTCACATCCATGGTCGGAAGAGCTGGGCAGGATGTTCGGAGCTGCAGGCGAACTACGGAGACGTCTACCATATCGTCTGCAGCTGGTCACGTGATCCTAGGTGAGTCTACCACATCATCTGCAGCCGGTCACGTGATCCTAGGTGAGTCTGCTACATCGATTGCAGTCGGTCGAGTGACCCAATGAGTCTACCGCATCATCTTCAGCCGGTCACGTGATCCTAGGTTAGTATACCACATCGTCTGCAGTCGGTCACGTGACCCTAGGTGAGTCTACCATACCGTCTTCAGCCGGTCACGTGATACAAGGTGAGTCGACCACATCGTCTGCAGCCGGTCACGTCATCCTAGGTGAGTCTACCACATCATCTGCAGCCGGTCACGTGATCTCAGGTTAGTCTATCACATCATCAACTGCCGGTCACGTGACCCAGTGAGTATACCACATCATTTTCTGCCGGTCACATGATCCTAGGTGAGTCTACATGTATACCACATCGTCTGCAGCCGTTCACGTATTCTTAGGTGAGTCTACCACATCGCCTGCAGTCGGTCACGTGATCCTAGGTGAGCCTACCACATCGTCTGTAGCCGGTCACGTGATCCTATGTGAGTCTACCACATCGTCTGCAGCCGGTCACGTGATCATATTTGAGTCGTCCATATCGTCTGCTGTCGGTCACGTGATCCTAGGTGAGTCTTTCACATCGTATGCAGCCGGTCACGCGATCCTAGGTACGATTTATCAGACCTTTAACACATGCCACATAAGTCAGGAAAGTACTAACTGGACATTTTTACATTTTATAATTTAAGGCAAAGTAACACATCGATAAGTAACTACCACCACTATTTATATTGCTTCTACTGTTTCTGCTAGTATTAGTTCTTAGCTGTACTTGTATGTAGTCACATTATCCGCTTTTAGCATCAAGACACACCCGAAACTTCTTACGGTGACCGGAAGTGTACCAGAGGCTCTCGAGTACATCGCCGACCTGGACACGCTGGGAAGGTGGACAGCGTGTGGATAATGGGCGGCGCCGATATATACCAGGTATTGGGACTTTGATGTACAACGTATGGAGTAATTTCTTTTACACACAAGTGCCTGTACAGGGGAAATAATATGTTAAGTTAGCAGACGCAACAAACTAAGATATACGGTGTGTCAGTTATTTAAGACAAGAGGCCAATTGTGTGAACTTCATAGTACGTGCAATGCTATCAGCATTAAATGAACATAAAGCATTGTAAATGATTACAACTGCGATCCCTACCTTGGTCACAGCAATGCATTGTGGATTGAACAGGTTGAAAAGTGCACTACACATCATACAATGCAAACATTTTAAAACAAGACACCGGTTACAAGTTTAGTCAAACGCACCCAAAAAACATTTTAAAGGGGAAGATGCGTGTTATGTTTGATTACCACAGGAATGCCTGTCTTACCCGCTGTGCAGACGAGTCTATATAACCCACGTGTACAAGGATTTCCCGGCAGACACATTTTTCCCGCCATTGGGTGACAACTTTCGAGAAGTAAAGTAGGTTATTTTGCACAATGTTTACAATTTAGTGTTCTGAGTTTATTTGCTTAAAGTAAGCAGTTTATTGAAGTCAATTATGAAACTAGTTGAAAATGGTCTCCCTCAAAGTTGTCTTACCTAATAAATTGAATGGTTGTTTTTAACCTATTTTCTTGCTTGTATATTGGTTTTTAACCTATTTTGATTATTTGTCCTTGGATTAAGTTTGTCGCCTAATTCAGTTGGCAAGCAGGATTTCTTACAGATCAGATGTCAGTTGTTCGCTGACATTTTTCTTTAATTTGGTGGGCGCATTTTAAAGGTTGGTATGTTATTTTGCCTGGCGTTTGCAGTTTATAGAAGTAAGTATCTTTGTTTGTTTTGCTTGTCATTGCAGTATTTTTAAGCTAGTATCTTTGGTTGCTCTGCTTGCCATTGCAGTTTATTTAAGTAAATATATTTGGTTGCTCTGCTTGCCATTGCAGTTTATTGATGTAAATATATTTGGTTGCTCTGCTTGTCATTGCAGTTTATTTAAGTAAATATATTTGGTTGCTCTGCTTGTCATTGCAGTTTATTTAAGTAAATATATTTGGTTGCTCTGCTTGTCATTGCAGTTTATTGAAGATAATTTATTTGGTTGCTGTGCTTGTCATTGCAGTTTATTGAAGTTATTGCTATTGTTGACTTTGCTTGACCTTACAAGTTAATGTTGTTCGTTATTTGGCTTGAAATTTGCAGTTAGATTTATAGATTACAGTTCAATTAAGTTAATGTTGTTCCTTATGTTACTGGACTTATGGAAGTAATCAGTTTGTTAAGATTATATATTTATTTATTTTTCAGGATGTTCGCAATTTAATAAAGTTAGTGTCATTGTTAACTTTGTTTGATGTTTTGTTTAGTTAAATTAATGGATTTCGTTATTTTGATTTATGTATTCAGATTATTGAAATAATGCGCTAGGTTATTTTGCATGACGTTTGCAGTCTTTTTTACTTTTGTAGTTTATATATATTAGTGTCATTGGTTGTTTTGCTCGATTTGTTCAGTTTATTTAAGCTAGTGTCTTTGTCTATTTTGCTTGTCGATTAGTGTTTATCAAAGTTTAAATCATTGGTGATTTTGCTTAACATGGCATTGAATTGACTTTAGTGATTCAAGTAAGTGTTATTAGCCATGTTGCTTGATGTTTTTAATTGATTGAAGTTACTGTCGTTGTTCATGTTGCTGGATGTTGGCAATTTATTGACGTTATTGTGTCGTTGGTCATTTTGCTTGATGTTTTTCATTGATTGAAGATACTGTGTCGTTGGTTATTTTTCTCGATGTTTGCAATTTATTGAAGTTACTGTCGTTGGTCATTTTGCTTGATGTTTGCAATTGGTTGAAGAACTTAACTGTCATTGGTTATTTTGCTTATGTTTTTAATTGACGTTACTGTCGCTGGTCATTTTTCTCAATGTGCATTTGATTGAAGTTACAGTCGTTGATCATTTTTCTCGATGTGCATTTGATTGAAGTTATTGTCGTTGGTGTTATTTGGCTCGATGTTTGCAAATGATTGAAGTAACTGTTGTTGTTCATTTTGCTCGATTTTTTTCAATTTATTGTAGTTACTGTCGTTGGTCATTTTACTCGATTTTTTCAATTGATTGTAGTTACTGTTGTTGGTGTTTTTTCTTGATGTTTGCAATTGATTGAAGTTACTGTCGTTGGTGTCATTTTACTTGATGTTTGCAATTTATTGAAGTTACTGTTGTTGGTGTCATTTTACTTGATGTTTGCAATGGATTGAAGTTACTGTTGTTGGTGTCATTTTACTTGATGTTTGCAATTGATTGAAGTTTCTGTCGTTGGTGTCATTTTACTTCATGTTTGCAATTGATTGAATCTACTGTCGTTGGTGTCATTTTACTTGATGTTTGCAATTGATTGATGCTAGTGTAGTTGGTGTCATTTTACTTGATGTTTGCAATTGATTTAAGTTACTGTCGTTGGTGTCATTTTACTTGATGTTTGCAATTGATTTAAGTTACTGTCGTTGGTGTCATTTTACTTGATGTTTGCAATTGATTGAAGTTACTGTCGTTGGTGTAATTTTACTTGATGTTTACAATTAATTGAAGTTACGGTCGTTGGTGACATATTTACTTGATGTTTACAATTGATTGAAGTTACTGTAGTTGGTGTCATTTTGCTTGACGTTTGCAATTAATTGAAGTTACTGTAGTTGGTGTCATATTTACTTGATGTTTACAATTGATTGAAGTTACTGTCGTTGGCGTCATTTGACTTGATGTTTGCAATTGATTTAAGTTACTATCGTTGGTGTCATATTGCTCGCTGTTTGCAAATGATTGAAGTAACATTGGTTGGTCATTTTGCTCGATTTTCTCAATTTATTGTAGTTACTGTCGTTGCTATTTTTACTCGATGTTTTCAATTTATTTTTAGCTCGACTATTCGAAGAATAGATGAGCTTTCCTACTACCCCCGGTCGTCGGCGTACGCGTCCACGTCTGAATTTGGTTAAAGTTTTTATTCAAAAGTCTTGTAACTTCAAAACTACATAAGTTATTCACTTGAAACTTGAAATATACTTTTGTCATCAACTCCAGTGTCAGGGGCAACATTCCATAACTCTGTTTTGTATTTTGACAGAGTTATGCCCCTTTTCACTTAGATTTTCTGGTTAAAGTTTATATTCAAAAGTGTTGTAACTTCAAAACTACATAAGTTATTCACTTGAAACTTGTAACTAACCTTTGTCATCAACTCCAGTATCAAGGGCAACATTCCGCATAACTCTGTTTTGTATTTTGACTGAGTTATGCCTCTTTTTCACATAGATTTTCTGGTTAAAGTTTATATTCACAAGTTTTGTAACTTTAAAACAACATAAGTTATTCACTTGAAACTTGGAACTAACCTTTGTCATCAACTCCAGTGTCAGGGACAACATTCCCCATAACTCTGTTTTGTATTTTACTGATTTATGCCAGTTTTTCACTTAGACTTTCTGGTTAAAGTTTATATTCAACAGTTTTGTAACTTCATAACAACATAAGTTATTCACTTGAAATTTAGAACTAACCTTTGTCATCAACTCCAGTATAAGGGCAACATTTCCCATAACTCTGTTTTGTATTTGACAGAGTTATGCCCCTTTTTCACATAAATTTTCTGGTTAAAGTTGATATTCAAAAGTTTTGTAACTTCAATACTACAAAAGCTATTCATTTGAAAAGTGGAATATGCCTTGTCATCAACTCCAGTATCAGGGCGAACATTCCCCATAACTCTATTTTGTATTTTGATAGAGTTATTTAACTTTTTCACATAGATTTTCTGTTTACAGTTGATATTCAAAAGTTTGGTAACTTCAAAACTACATAAGTTATACACTGGAATCTTGGAACTAACCTTTATCATCAACTCTAGTACCAGGGGCAATATTACCCATAACTATGTTTTGTATTTAGACAGAGTTATGCCCCCTTTTCACTTAGATTTTCTGTTTAAAGTTTATATTCAAAAGTTTGGTAACTTCAAAACTACATAACTATTCACTTGAAACTTGGAACTAACCTTTGTCATCAATTCTAGTATCAGGGGCAACATTACCCATAACTATGTCTTGTATTTTGACATAGTTATGCCCCTTTTTCACTTATATTTTCTGTTTAAAGTTTATATTCATAAGTTTTGTAACTTCAAAACTACATAAGTTATTCACTTGAAACTTGGAGCTAACCTTTGTCATCAACTCCAGTATCAAAGGCAACATTCCCCATAACTCTGTTTTGTTAAAGACTTATAGAATGTCAACACGACTCAACTGGTTACAATTCAGTCACTGATTCCATAATTTCAGAAACGACGTCACATCTGACACATATCACGCAGAAAACGGCGTTTCATTCGAGTTCAAAGTTTACGAGAGGATCAGCTGATACAATTCAAGAACTCCTCCAGAGATGTCTCATTTGCTACATGGATGCTTACGCTGCAGTGTATCTAAATGATGCTGCTTGCGCTTTGACCGAATATGTATTATTTTTCATGCAATGCAATAAAATAATAAGGAATACCAGCGATTCACTATCATTTCTCTCTGGGTCGAGTAAAATGATATAATTTTATCATTAGACACCATGGGTTATATGGAACTGCCTTTTATTTTGTCGTGTACTAGTAATAATTTTTTTAAGCAAACACAATATTACATGACTTCAAAAATATGATCATTCAGCGACAATGATGCTAGTTTTTCAACACACAATTAATTTGGATTCATTTATAACAACATACATGACGCAATACCACACAAATGTCCCATTTATAACATCATACTTGACGCAATACCACAGAAATGTCCCATTTATAACATCATACTTGACGCAATACCACACAAATGTCCCATTTATAACATCATACTTGACGCAATACCACACAAATGTCCCATTTATAAAACATTATACTTGACGCAATACCACAGAAATGTCCCATTTATAACATCATACTTGACGCAATACCACACAAATGTCCCATTTATAACATCATACTTGACGCAATACCACACACATGTCCCATTTATAAAACATTATACTTGACGCAATACCACACAAATGTCCCATTTATTACATCATACTTGACGCAATACCACAAAAATGTCCCATTTATAACAACATACTTGACGCAATACCACACAAATGTCACATTTATAACACCATATTTGACGCAATACCACCGAAATGTCCCATTTATAACACCATACTTGACGCAATACCTCACAAATGCCCATGAAGTGTATCTATTTCGACATTAAATGTATGTTCTTGTCAAAAAGCATGACAAAAAAGGAAACTAGGTTGATTTCAGTGTTAGATCTTCTTTATTTCATTTGTGTTCATACAACGATTTCATTAACAGCTGCGCCAATCGTAAAATGGCTACTCTTGAAATACATGTAGCCCTCCTTTTGGTCTGGTATCAAATGTGGATTGTTATAGATGTAGCAACAAATGAAGTATCAAAGCTAATGACTGCTTGAATGTTCAAAACATAGCAAATGTATCATAAAATACACATTTTGTGTGCTATTGTACCACATATAAATACAACAATATGTTGGCCAATGCTTTCGTTTAAGTTATTTACAAAATATTCTAACATGATACTGGGTGATTTTTATATAGACAAAGAAAAATAATTATCGATGTTAAACTATCCAATAAACAACGCAAAAAGAAGTCCCGATTCTGAGCGGAGCATAGTAAAAAATAGTTTCAATGACAATTGCAAAAATATACTTTTATGTCAAATCATGTTACAATCGAAATAGGTTTTGCACTATCGTTGTTAATCGACCAATAAACAACTATTTGTCGTTCTGATGCGTGGCTATTAAACAACTCGGGCTAATAGTGCCATTACACCGACATCTAAATCTATATGTATAACACAACTTTTAAATGGCTTGCCGGGTTATGAGTTTACGCAACAGTAATTAATAATTAGAATATTGAGTTTTTATTCATAAACAGAAATACGCTTATGCTATGATAATTTCCTTTGCCAGCAATGTAAACTTTATATGCTGTGTTGTTTTTTTTACAGGTCACCAATGATTAACTTGAACAAAAATAATGATATTCATTTATATATAATGTTTTACTTAACAAAATTAGGTTTCAAACGCGGCAAATACAGCGGTCGTACCTCCGATATAACGACATTAACAAAACCAAGATATCCCAGTGGCAGCGACAATAATGAAACAAAAATAAAAGACCGTTAGTTGACAGTGGCAACTACAATAACGAAATTGTGAATTCATAATGGCAGCGACAAGAACGAAATTATGAATGGCAGAGACAATAAAAAAAATTATGATTTCAGAAATTTCAGAAAAACAGCAACAACAGCAAAATCATGAATTCAGAGTGGCAGCGACAAACACGTTTTATACGAAATCACAGTGACAACGAACTAGATGTTATCATGATTGTACAATGACGGCGAAATTTAACAAAGAATTACGATTTTAGTATGCCAGCACTAGTGGCCTTTCGTATGCCAGCAACAGTGGCCTTTAGTATGCCAGAAACAGTGGCCTTTAGTATGCCAGCAACAGTGGCCTTTAGTATGCCAGCACTAGTGGCCTTTAGTATGCCAGCACTAGTGGCCTTTAGTATGCCAGCAACAGTGGCCATTAGTATGCCAGCACTAGTGGCCTTTAGTATGCCAGCAACAGTGGCCATTAGTATGCCAGCACCAGTGGCCTTTAGTATGCCAGCACCAGTGGCCTTAAGTATGCCAGCAACAGTGGCCTTTAGTATGCCAGCACTAGTGGCCTTTAGTATGCCAGCAACAGTGGCCTTTAGTATGCCAGCAACAGTGGCCTTTAGTATGCCAGCAACAGTGGCCTTTCGTATGCCAGCAACAGTGGCCTTTAGTATGCCAGCAACAGTGGCCTTTAGTATGCCAACAACAGTGGCCTTTAGTATGCCAGCAACAGTGGCCTTTAGTATGCCAGCACTAGTGGCCTTTAGTATGCCAGCAACAGTGGCCTTTAGTATGCCAGCAACAGTGGCCTTTAGTATGCCAGCAACAGTGGCCTTTAGTATGCCAGCA
Organism: Congeria kusceri; assembly: GCA_027627225.1. Lineage (NCBI taxonomy): Eukaryota > Metazoa > Mollusca > Bivalvia > Myida > Dreissenidae > Congeria > Congeria kusceri. The sequence continues at coordinate 97,454,757 of CM051026.1, forward strand.
ACAGTGGCCTTTAGTATGTCAGCACTAGTGGCCTTTAGTATGCCAGCAACAGTGGCCTTTAGTATGCCAGCAACCGTGGCCTTTAGTATGCCAGCAACAGTGGCCTTTAGTATGCCAGCAACAGTGGCTTTTCGTATGCCAGCACTAGTGGCCTTTAGTATGCCAGCAACAGTGGCCTTTAGTATGCCAGCAACAGTGGCCTTTAGTATGCCAGCACTAGTGGCCTTTAGTATGCCAGCACTAGTGGCCTTTAGTATGCCAGCAACAGTGGCCTTTAGTATGCCAGCACCAGTGGCCTTTAGTATGCTAGCACCAGTGGCCTTTTCACGAGCTAACTGTGACAAGACGTACATGCGTTCATTAATTCGCTTTATAATATTAATGATTTACAGCAACAGTCACATAACGTCATCATAAGTTCACACGACAATCATTTATAGTGAATATTAAATGTGAACAACATGAACATACATTATCTGGTTATGACAATGCATAACGAACTACATACATTAAAGGACACATAAGTTTTGCTTTTAGGATTTGAACAACATATACAACAAATTATTAATTATTGTATACGTTAGACAACAGTATTTTCTAAATTTTACATAAACATTTTGTACTTTATTACATTTCAATTTCAGCTGCAATGAAAATGTGTTTACCAGCTATATATTAGTTTTTAAATATATGTACTATATCCGACAATCTAAACAATTTATATCATCGTTATTCACTCTACACAGTATGTAAACCAGGTTAATTATAATGCGCGTGCATATATTTTGAATCAAGCCGTCTTCAGCCCAACATCATTACAAGTATCCAATTCAAATCATAAGCACGACTCCCCTCCATGTGCATGCTCTGCCTGACCTCCATCAGTATCTCATCCGAACGTCTCTCCATTTCCTGCAGGATACTATCAGACCAATCAATCTCCCCGTTCTCGTCCCTGCATTGGACGGCTCTGTTCCAGGTCTCCAGGTCCAGCATCTGCAGCTCAGTTATCATCCTGCTGTACCACAGAAGTGGCTCTGGGTACGAGATAACGGCTTGCAATATTTTCGGCAAACCTCAGTATTATCCTCGGACCTTTATTCATCATGTCTGTGATTTTGTATACCAATGTACGCTGCTGCACTTCCTTCATTCCACAGGCTGCCATCAGATTTATCTCTGATATCATATTGTATGACAGCTGTATCTTGGATATAGCAGTTCTAAGTATATTAAGTCCTTCTTGTAGCCAGTGAAACACACTCCTTTCACGAAACAATGATTGTGGGTTGTTTTCCGATAGCCATAACACGATGTTTCATCATGTATGAGGTTACTTCTTTATTCTGTGGCATCAATACGTCTTTTACATGATCTTCAACATGACATATACATTCACCTAAACGTCATTAAGAGCGTTCACAAGTTCAATCTCACCTGTGTTAAAGCAAATTCTCCACTCTACATGTTTGTGTTCGCTTCCTTGGTATCCAACAGAAGAAACAAATACTCCCATGGATACGACTTTGTGAACGATATCCTGTGCAGGCCAATGGCGGGGTCTTGCAGCCCATCTGTGCAGGATGCTGGGACAGTGACAGCGTAGTGCATAAATTGTGTCCATATGAAGAACTCCTCCAGGATGCTGGGACAGTGACAGCGTAGTACATAAACCTTGTCCGTATGAAGGACTCCTCCAATCGAACCCGGTAATGCATGCCCTGCGCGTTCATGATTCACCGCACCTGGTGGAAGGTCTTGCGGATATTCACTGAGAAATAAATCACTGCTCATGAGAGCGCGTCCATATCCATCATTACACAGACCATTTTTAACAGAACGATCGAACTAACGAGCTTGTCTCTCTAGTAGCAGTATACTGTGTCCTGGGTTTACGTCCGTATTCAGCCTGAACACAACACTGGTATTGTTGGCAATGGAGCTCGATTCGCCCTTCCACGCAGACGACACCTTGCAGCACGAACATGCAGTCCATGTCGCTCTCATACAAGCCTGTCAGCCCCTCGGCCTTGCTGCCGACGGTGATAAGAGTACAATTAACTGGCCGTGCATTGTCCAGTCTGTCCTTCTCCCTGTACCTGTCAGCTCTTGCTTTCCTGATGTCTGACCCATATCCTAGACATTTCATTACACAGCTGACTTCCACTGACGTGTTTTCGGCTTTATTCTGTTACAATGGATAGTGTTCATTCCATGTATTATTAATACAACGTTTTTATAGTGTATGTAATTCATGTTTTTGTCTTTGTAATCATGATTAAACGTATTAAATCATATGTATGTTATTCATTATTATTTCCATGTTCATTTAACTATCGTGCAACGCTTGCCTAATAAAAAAAAAAGTGGAAGATGCTAGAGTGTTGAATTTATTTTCAATACAAAAGAGATGTAATAATAAAATTGAGGTACACAATTATATGTCTTTATTATATGCTTTTCAGTGTAATATAGAATTTTATGGATGAAATATAATTTGATATTGACATTGAAAATTTAATTTTTTTCCTGTCAATATGTCTATCAGTAGTGGTTTACCTCCCTTGGAAAATGAAAAACATGTACAATATTTACATGCATGTGTTTACAAAAGAAAATCACATGATAAAACTCAACAAAAACATAAGTAAGCGACAACGAATTATGACACCTTTTTTCCACCACACCAATTTTGAAATAATTGTTGACGTTATATTTATGAGGTCATAATACACAAACGTGTGACGTTTAAGCCATCTCGTGTACTGTTATGCATTTATTGTCCTAACGCATAATATAAAACGAAAATGGGTTGCTTTCGGTGAATGGTCGAATATTTATATAACTCATGGTTATATAAAGGTATGCGCCACTCGTGAAAATATTTTTTCTATTACTACACGTGAAAAACAATTCGAACACTCGCCGAATGCATTAAATATCCTCTATATCGAAACAATTGCTAGCATAACCATAACGTAATATCCATTACGAAAGAATGCGTGATAGATAATAATGGAAGTAAATGTGACGATTATAGTGATACAGGTGATGATGCTTGTAATGATGATCATGATGATGATGATGATCACGATGATGATCATGATGATGACGATGTTGTGGATGATGTGGATTATGATGATGATGATGAGTATGATGAGGATGATGATGATTAGGTGATTACGATGGTGGTGATGGTGGTGATAATGACTGATGTGATAACGGTAGTAATGATAATAGAGGCTATTATAATGACGATTGTGGTGGTGACAATGACATTAATAATCAATCGAGTACCCTGTCAGTCTCTGGCCCATCGCTTCTCGTCGCCCTCGCTGAACGAGCATCGTAATTTGAAAAAGGGTCATTATTAAAAGCAAACTACAGCATGTATACCCATATACGTTATGATAAGTGTGCATTTATTCTTAAATTAGTAAAACAAATTATAAAATGTGACTATTATTAGTATATATTGTATCAATATGCGTTAACAATAAGGATAATCATATATGTGCATGATACGGGATTCACGTGGTCGTATATCGAACATACATTGGTCTGTATAGGTATAACCTAAGTGTAGACTAATGAAGATAAAAGGTTGAACTGGCCAAGTGAGTATCAACGAATGAACATTGGAAAAATACATCGAAGGAAAGTTATATAGTTTATAGAATCACTTGATCGAGCCGTATTCATGACACGATATGTACTCTATCGTGTCATGAATAAGGTTCGATTAAGTGATTCGGCACTTCTATTTTAGAACGGACATACTGGCGAACAAATAAATAAGACCCCAAATCCCTAAAAAAATAAAACATAAGATAAAACAATGACGTTCTTACTGGGTGAGTGTACACCACAACTGTCCCCAAGGAAGATAACTGTGATAAGCAGGATATACGCTCGTGATTATTGGCTGCTAAATTTTATAGATACGATTGAGTACATGTCATATCATATATATGGTTCGATACAATTAGTCGGCACTTTAATTGGAGAACGGATATTTTGGATATGTAGGCAAACAAATTAATAAGAGACTAAATCCCTCCTAAAAAATAAAAGAAACGATGACATACTTAATGGGCAAATGTACACCGTGGTAAAAGTCCCCAGGGGAGATCACAAATGTACACCGTGATAAAGGTCCCCAGAAGAGATCGCAAATGTACACCGTAGTAAAAGTCCACAGAAGAGATCGCAAATGTACACCGTGGTAAAAGTCCCCAGTGGAGATCGCAAATGTATACCGTGGTAAAAGTCCCTAGGGGAGATCGCAAATAAACACCGTGGTAAAAGTCCCCAGAAGAGATCGCAAATGTACAAGGTGGTAAAAGTTCCCAGGCGAGATCCCAAATGTACACCGTGGTAAAAGTCCCCAGGGGAGATCGCAAATGTACACCGTGGTTAAAGTCCCCAGGGGAGATCGCAAATGTATACCGTGGTAAAAGTCTCCAGGGGAGATCGCAAATGTACACCGTTTTAAGTCCCCAGAGGAGATCGCAAATGTATACCGTGTTAAAAGTCCCCAGGGGAGATTGCAAATGTCTACCGTGGTAAAAGTCCCCATGGGAGATCGCAAATGTATACCGTGGTAAAAGTCTCCAGGGGAGATCGCAAATGTACACCGTTTTAAGTCCCCAGTGGAGATCACAAATGTACATCGTGGTAAAAGTCCCCAGGGGAGATCGCAAATGTATACCGTGGTAAAAGTGCCCAGGGGAGATCGCAAATGTACACCGTGATAAAAGTCCCCAGAAGAGATCGCAAATGTATACCGTGGTAAAAGTCCCCAGGGGAGATCGCAAATGTACACCGTGGTAAAAGTCCCCAGGAGAGATCGCAAATGTACACCGTGGTAAAAGTCCCCATAGGAGATCGCAAATGTACACCGTGGTAAAAGTGCCCAAGGGAGATCGCTGTGATTTGCAGGATAAACGTTTATCGGCTGCTGAAATGAACATGTTAAACACTGAAATGAATGTAATCCTTACATATTTAAATTGGTATGCAAATGAATTTGCATAATAATCGAATTCGATTACATGTTTACAGAGATGTTTAAGCCCATCTCGTCGCTGTAATTCTCAAAATCTCCCTGCGATTACTCTGTGGAGTTCTGGACATACAGTCGATACAACAAGATGTGATAACAGTTGAGATTCTCTACCGTGTATGAAGGCGACACACGAGAATGTGATAACCAGGCGGGATTCCCTACCGTGTAAAAAGACGACACACAACAATGTGATAACCAGGCGAGATTCCCTACCGGACCTAGAGACTAGTGATGTATATGACATACAGTAGAGACTAACATCAATTTGAGGAATAATATACAATAATATTAGGGTATGAACACACACTATTTTAACAATAATGTAGGCTTTAACTCGTATATCACAGTCAGGAGTATCACAGGACCACCTCATTTTGAGGTGTTTAGAAATCGTCCGATTGTGACTTCCGAGGTGGCCCGTTGGTGACAACAAAATGGAAACGCTAAGCATAACGTTCCCGTTTGGTATTATTTGCTCCGTTAAACAGCCCGCTTCCAAAATCGGAGAATGTCATTACCAGTAGGAATAGTCAACAAACACTCGCTTGAAATTTCGTTGAATAATTTACAGAAATACAGACTGTAGGAATATGATAGGTTGAACTCTTTGTCAATTTTGTTATGCACTGACATGATTTTCCGATCTCAATTCTTACTACCGACCTCTGTGAAGTTCTTTCCGGCTGCCGATGATCACACATATTATTGATTGCACATTCAGTTACTCGTTTAAGTCGATGTAGAGACAAATTCCTGATTGTCCGTCTACTTATTTCATATAAACTGTTGTCGTTTATCTCGAAGTTTTTAACTCAAATTATCGGATAAGTCGAAGTAAATTTATCATTCCCTACTGGTGGGCGAGTATAAGTCGGCCAGTAGTATTTTCCGGACGTTTGCAAATATTCGTGTTTTGTAACCGCATTCCGTAATTTTTGTCATCACATACCAACAAACGCTTGTATTCTTCAAGTCTGTTCTGTTATTCGTTGGAAAGGTAAGTTATTTCATTGTAAAACACTCCATGTTTGCATCGGTAACCAGAAATGCCTGTAACTTCCGTCTGGGAAAGTAAAATGTGTGGCATGCGCACAAAAATACCTTTTTGAGGCCCATACATTATTTATGATACTTGTTTTCGTCTGCAAATTATAGCAGACGAAATTTGACAAAACCATATTTAATCCTCTACTATGTTAAAAATGTGTATTAATTCATACAAATATGTTCACATTGAGATTTAAAAAAACAACAAAAAAACAACAGCCATACAATTATATCGCTATTTGCATAAAAAACAAAGTGCATTTTTATTGGAAATAATGCAAGGGAGCTTACTCGTTTATCTTTATCAAGGGAATAATTACCTAGTTACTTCCCTTAATATAAATTGTAATTACTCTGTTATCTATTGTTATCTATTGTTGTTATTATTGTTGTTTTATTACTATTAAAATACTATTAAAATGTATCATTATTATTATTATTATTATTATTATTATTATTTTTATTATTCAAATTACAGATGCAGTGCAGAGAACGCACTGCCCTACAGAGGACTGTGTCTGCAGTTAAGCAGCAGAATATGAAAATTAGAGTCGCTGCGAGCGAATTTAATGTCCCTCGCAGTACTCGATCTGATCAGGTCAGAGGAAAACACTCTAAACATAGAAAGGGACCAGAAAGTTTGCTTACGGAAGACGAAGAGCAAGCGCTCGTTAATTATTTAATTTACATGTCAGATCAAGGGTTGCCTCTCAGCAGAAATCGTGCACGCGTCTTCATACGTGAAATTGTCAAGCGTGGAGGTTTGTAACGAAATCAAATGTTCTACAAAATAAAATTGAGGACAATAATTAATTTGCAAATAATTAAGTTCTCCAATGTCTTTTATTATAAATAACACTTGTCTGTTTATTGTACATATATATATCCTCCTATATATTAAGTATTGAGACAGTTGCTGATATAACACGATTTCAATTAATGAATTTTGATTCGTATACTGGTAGACAGAACATACACCTTCAAGCTAGGCGACAACGGCCCTACCGACCAGTGGTTTAGGAAAATGTTTATTCGCCACCCTGATCTAAAGGAAAGGATGCCTGAAAGCCTGGACAACGCACGTGCTGCAATGTCCCGGGAAGAGGTCGTGGATAAGTTTTTTACCATTATGGAACAAACTGGGAATGACTTGGGGGTTGAAGACAAGCAGTCCCAGGTGAAGCATTTTTGTGAGTCTATGTGATGTTTAATAATTACAGAGTATTACCTGGCAAGTCAACAGTAGTGCATAAAAATTAAAAGTAATGTTTGCATTACAGATATTTAATTGTGATGAAACCGGATGGTCTGGAAAAGAACGTACGAAAGGGAAGGTTCTGACAGGCAACAACGAACACACGTTTGAACGTTTGACTGATATTTTGTTCAACTTAATAATAAATAAAACGTACGCTCCGTTAAAATATACAACTTCAGGGTTCCTTGCCTCACACTTAGTTTACAGAGGGAGTGCCAGACACGTGGTTGTATGGCTGCAGCGCAACAGGTTACATGGACAAAGAACATTTTGAGCTCTGTTTTTTTTAAGGCATTCTTGCCCAATTGTGTGCGGGAGCGTCTGGTGGTTTTATTTATGGACAACCACGACGCCCATATTTCAGTAGTTCTGATCGGATTTCCTGGGCACACAACCCATATTCTTCAGCCATTGGATGCAAAGGTACAATTACAAAAATACCATTCAAATAAAGTTAGTGTTATCGAAATTTGATAATTTTTTTTTTTTAAATAATGTGTTTTATCGGTTTGACATCTATTATTTATACATGGCAACAGTGTGTATGTTGATTACTAGACATTGCATTTAAAATCGTATTTTAGGTCATCGGTCCAATCAAATCACGTTTGGCCACGTTAGTTTCGAATTTGGGTTTTATTAGCACAAGTCTGACAATTGGAAAAGCCCGCTTTCCGATTTTGTTGAAGTATGCGGTTGAACAGTTGAGCCCAGCAACGATAATCGGCGCATTTGCTGCTGCCGGAATTATTCCATTCAACAGATCGGCCATCGATCGATCTCAATTGATACCCGCAATGTTTTCGTTAGATGCAGACAACAGAGGTAAATGCCTATGTTGATTGCAATGTATCATTAAAGATAAATTTTCCTTAAGTTTGTTCGGAAATATAACTACTTTTGTACGGGTGTGTACATAACGGTTAAATACCTGTCTTATTCAATAGTTTATCTGTAACGGTCTAGCCGTTGTGAGAAAAATACCAAAGCAATCTGACATTGAATGAAACTTAACAAAACTTACAATGCAAGTGTAACTGAAGTTATAAGGATCTACCAGTACGTGTTAATTAAAAACTCAAACGGAATTTTTCTAATACTCGGTTATATATTATATAATTGAAAAATTAAAGAAATAATTTCGATTTATCGTTGTTTATCGGCCAATAAACAACGAGTTGGAGTTAAGATGCGTATGAGTTAAACCACAGGGCGTAAATCATTACGCCCTCGTGGTGTAGTAGCCACTCTTTAAAACGAAAGAGAGTAGTTTATCGGCCGATAAACAACGATAATGCAAACATTATATCGATTCTAACATGATATGACAAATAGTTTTGTAACTGTAATGAGAACTTCATGTTACTATGCTCTGCTTAGAATCGGTACTACTTTTTGCGTTGCTTATTGTGGAGTTTAACAACGATAATTGTGTTCATTGTCTATACTTTTTTTTAGCTAGTATCATGTTGGCATTATTTTTTTTAATGTAGAAAATTCGAAATATTATTATTTCAATCGATCGTTTCTTGTATTCAATACGCGTATAAATATGTAAATCAAACATAATATGATAATAATGTGTAACAGATTCTGAAGACAACGAAGCTGTACGTACATGTGGGTAGTGTGGCCAGTTCCTTGTAAATCCACTTGTAAAGGCGGGGCTTGTACCAGAGGAACTAGCAGATATTTTAGTTCCTCAGCCCAAGAAGGAACTGAGTCAAAAGAAAAGGAAGAACTTGGTCACAGACGGAAGAGTAATTAGTGGAGAAGAAGTGCTTCAACAGTTAAAGGTACATATACATTTGAAAAGATTAAAAATAAAAAATATCTACAGTTATATCAGTACGCGTAGTACATTAACATATTGACCATTTCAACCGTAAACCGTATAATTACGAAAAAACAAAAACTAGGACGTAGTAAATACATATTGCTTAATCGTTAGTAACTTACTCACTTGTGTATGTTTTCAATTTGTAATAAAAAGGAACGTCAAAGGATAGCAACAGAGAAAGAGGAAAAGGCTGCTGAAAAGAAAACGTTTGGCAGAGGATAGACAAAGACAAAAAATAGCAGAAGAAAATGAAAAGAGACTATAAAGCAGCAGAAGGAAGAAGAGAGAATTACGAAACAACGACAAAAACAGAAAGCTGTTCAAGAAAAACAGAAGAGAGGAAAACTGGCAAACAAAGTGTATATATGTGGTGTTTGTTGCGAAAGAGGTAGAGTGTTTGATGAATTGAATGCAATTGTTTGGTATGGATGCGATGAAAGTCAGTGTGGAAAATGGTATCACTTTGATTGTTTACATGTGTGTGAAAAATTATACCTTTAGGAGAGGGCGAAAGATGGTATTGCAAGATTTGTAAACCATGGTTGTACGATGAGGAATGACTGTAACGGCGAAGTACGAATGTTTAATTAGCATTCAAAGGCCCCAGTACACGAAGTGTAGTATTATGGCACAATGATGTATTCATGAATAACCTATAATATACAACGACAGTAACAAAAATAATGCGTTGTATATTGCGTTTTAGCATAGTGTTTGTTCTATTGATCTGCATTTAATAATAATGAATTAAAAACAATTAGAAAGATTACATTTAGTAATATGTTATGTCTAAAACATGAAAAAGTTATGTTTATTGATTGATGTTTTTATTCTTAATTCTTACTAAAGTCATCTCTTACTTTTACATTCAAATAAAGTTTTGTATGTGCAAATCATATTGATCCGACATTAAAAATTTTAAAAATGTTATGAATTATGAATAAATGAATAGATTTTGTATCTTGATATATATACAATAGCATAGATTTACATGTGAAACTTGTCTTCTATTATATTAACATAACTCATAAGTAAGCAACACTTACACAAACCCATAATCGGTACAATTAACATGCATACCGGCACTGCTGTAGTTGTAACGGTGAGTTGAATGCTTCTGTACGTTTTTACTTACACATTGTAACTATTAAATTACTTGGTAAAATGTTATTATATTAGCCGCAAAATATCATCAGAATCTCAAGAAATAAAAGTATAAGACGATGATTTATGTCCCTTATTACGGGCCTCGTTTCTTGCGCATGCGCAGAAATGAAAACGTTTTGTTTTTATTCCAAGAAGAATGAAGAACCCAGGATGTTGTATGGCAAGTTTCAACGTCCAGCTCGTTCCGACAACAAAGTTATCCCAAAATAGATGCATATTTCGTACGACATATACTCGCCCACAAGTATCTGTATTTGCACACGTATTATTGTTTGTTTATCTAGAAATGTCAACACGTTCCGCAGCTCAAACCTGATAATAATGGCAGAACCATGTCAAAGGTTTTCACAAATTGCAAACATATTAGCCTGTGTTCGCTAAGTTATTATTTGATCTGGGTTGCGTGCGCTTTAATTTTAACTATTATTTGTTAATTGACTGCGACATCACTGGAAGCATTGGAGGGATGCGGAACAGTCAGAAGATTTATCGAGTAGTTGCTAGGTACCTAAGATATTATAAACAGATTTGATGAGATCGATCGCTTTATTAACTAAAACGTTATCTGTTCAATACCCTCTCTAAACAGATAGTGGCGGACATATTGGTTGTGTTTATATCGGCTGTTGTATTTTGCTAATTTTCGTAAATGTTCTGACTTTTTATCGATATGTGTTGGGTGTGAAATGAATCAGTGTGTTACCTAGAATGGTCTAATGATCTTAAATCAATGAAAACAGTGGACATACGGATGTAAACCAGCTGCGCTCATTGTGAGTAAATCTGTCTTTGTTACGAACTATTCATAACTATAAACTATATATAGAAGTTTGATCTATTTTTAGCAACAAACAATGAGAAATACCGGGTAGCATACACAGCTGTTACGCATACTTTTTTCCCATCCTATACTGTTCGAATTAGATAGAGCACCTCATATAATGAGCCTTACTACATCCACCCCCAATACTGGTGCCAAAACAAAGAGGACTATTTCCTTGTTGTCAACTCCAGAGGACCAAGGTGAGCAGAAGAAAAACCGAGTCGAAAGCGATTCCAATTGTGAGTTCAATTATACCTTTGAAAGTATGGCCGAATCTGAAAAATCTGGTAATGTTGCATTTGACGACAACACCATGAGGGCCATCAAACAGACCGTCCAAGAGGCCATCAATAACTCACTCTCCATCCAAATGAAAAGCATGATCGAGACAATCATTACCGGGGTAGTGGATGGTTTATCAAAACGGATAGAATGCCTTGAACATGAAAACCTATCACTTAGAAATGAAAATCGCATCCTTAAAGATCGCATGGTAGACATAGAAAATACGATGGATGCCAGTGAACAGTATAGTCGACGTAACAACTTGCGTATCTTCGGTATCCCGGAAAGTGAGGACTCAAATGAAAGTACTGATAGTCTTGTTATGAAACTGTGTGAGTCTATGGGAGCTGACATATCTATAGGCGAAATCGACCGCTCACACAGAACCGGAAAACCGGGAGGGCGACGACCGCGCCCTATCATTGCAAAATTTATCAGCTACCGAGCCAGGCAAAAGTTGTATTCCCTTCGACGAAACCTCAAGACAAACAGAGAGCTCGCTCGGGTTTTCATCAACGAGGACCTTACCCAGAGACGTGCACAGTTGTTATTTGTCGCGCGTGGACTGGCATAATCAAAGAAAATTGAAAGCGTCTGGTCTGCTGATGGTACAGTTCTCATACGGGTGTTGGAAAACGGCGAGTCGAAAATCAAACGTATCAGCTGCGAATTTGAGTTAGACGAATATAAATTGATGTAACTGGTCTATTCTTTTTTGTGCAGTTTATGTCTGAACCATACTGTTCTAATTTAACAGCACGAATGTCACGGGATTTACGCTACTGTTTACACTATTCAACATGGTATTTTGTACTTTAACATTAGTTGAAGTACAATTGTATTGACTATTATGTACATGAAAACAGTTCTCCAACCACGATACATTGTTGTAGTTCTTAGTTTTATAGATATCTAACTATTGTGAAAATGCCTATATTTTGTGTTATCGGTTATTTTAGCATATTATCGTGACCTATCATAATCCTTGTATAAGTTTTATGTACTACATGTGGCTACGTGTAAATGGAAACCTCGTATTTGTTATTGCGATACATACTACCATCTTTTTGTGTATATTTAGTGTTATTATCGTGACCTATCATAATTGATGTATAAGTATCTACTACATTACGTTATATTGTATCATAATGTTATATGCTATATATAATCTTGGTGAAACACCTGCCTAAACCAAATACTCCTCTTGTACTGTTCATTAGTAAGATAGAATAAGTAAATTCCATTCTAGTATTCCTAGTATATTACATGTAGATGGAAACCTTTCGTTCTGATACAAAATATTGGGCTATTTGTCTATACGTTGTACTATTAGTATCAGCTTAATATATAAAAAAATTGTATGCATCCTCTTTTCCTCCGGGATATTTTTTCCCCGGAACTCCTCAGTAACATGTTTTTGATGCTGTTATTGTCGTTCGGTATAACTTGCACTTTCCAGAAAAATATCCTATCATGTTAACAATTTTTTGATACTGTTACTGTCGGTCGGTATTACTCTAGCATTTTTCTGGCAAAATAACCTATCATGTTATTATACCTTTTTGACACTGTTACTGTCGTTCGGTATCACTCTAGCACTCTCGGGTAAATTATCCTCTCATGTTTTTATAGTACACCCAAACAGATACACTCAGCTTCATTATGCTGTCTAAAAACATAGCATTAGTTTTTATACTTTGTTTTCTTTTCAAGCAGTTGTCCACTGTTTTTCATTATTTACCTTTTCTTCTCTGTCTGTTCTGTAGCAAGCACCGCTATCAAATATTTACACTTGTCGCAAAATTTAGTTCTATGCGTAGGTATTTCAAACGAATCATGTCAGCGTTCCAGTCTCATCTTGTCTACATCGGAACTCTTCATTATGTCAAATACTAAACATATGTCTGGAAACGCTGTCATGACAATATATAGGGCTCCTCTTTTTTTCCCTTTACTCATGCATTTACTGTTTACCTGTCAAGTATGGATGAATGGTTTCAGTCTAATATCACTATACATATGTATATATAGATCAATGAACGCATCGTATACAGTTGAACATTCAAGTAAATGTTTTCGGGTAGCAAATCGTATATACGATGATATTATATTTCTAAAAAAGCTCCTTAACTGCCTTGCTGTTGCAACAACAGCATTTTGGCTTGTATACTTAATTTTACAATCAGGTGACATACATCCGAACCCTGGGCCAACATTATCTGAATTCACTGATACAGATAGTTCTGCTTCCAATTGCAGTAACTCAGCGACACAACACATATCCTTTGTGCATTACAATATTCAAAGCTTATTGCATAAAGTAGACATCCTTTTCACTGGTCTACGAGAATTTGACATAATTGCGTTTACCGAAACATGGCTGAATGACTCTATCCTATCAAGTGATCTCCTCTTAAATGGTTTTCACCAGCCAATCAGAAAAGATCGCCCCCTGGATTCACATGGTGGTGTAGCAATATACATTAATGAAAATATTGCTTTTAAACGTAGACTCGATCTTGAATTAAACCATATTGAATGTATATGGATCGAAATATTTCCTAACAAAAATAAATCGATTCTTTTTGGTGTATTTTATAGACCCCCTAGTGCTGATAGATTGTATATGGAAGCCATTGAAGACTCGATTGGGCTTGCAAATGACACTCGTATAGATGATATTGTTATTACAGGGGACTTTAATTTGAATTTTCTGTCTCCTTCTTCTGCACGAAAAATAGATGACATTTGCATACAATACAATCTCACACAACTTATAAATGAACCCTCACATTACTCAGAGCAAACATCATCAATAATTGACCTAATATTTGTAAGTAACAAGAATAATGTATTGCTATCTGGAGTTGGCGAACCCTTGTTAGAACAAAATATTCGCTATCATTGTCCCGTTTTCGTACTAAAATTTATTAAACCAAAAACTAAAATATACTCTCGACACATTTGGAGCTATGACATCGGTGATTATAATATGTTACGACGCTTATTGTCAGATATTCAATGGGATCTATGCAAAATTGAGGACATTGATATTTATGCTGAAAACATTACCAACACTATATTGCAAACTGCAAAAACATGCATCCCAAACAAAACTGTATGTATACGCTCGTATGATTTACCGTGGATAAACAATAACATTAAGAAAAAAATTCGACAGCGAAAACGATTATATCGTAAAGCCAAAAAGTTAAATACTGATACACACTGGTCAAATTTTCGACGTGTCCGAAATGAAGTAATTTTACTCTTACGCAATTCAAAAACCGTATATTTTGAAAACATTGCAAACAAACTGAAGTCTTCTGATCTCTGTGCCAAAGAATGGTGGAAAATTCTACGGTCTTTTATTTCTCCAAACTCTCATAATCCAATTCCACCCCTCTTCGATGAACACTCGAATACTTTCGAGGTAAACGGCCCAAGCAAGGCTAATATTTTAAATAAGCACTTTGCTAGTCAATCTTTAATTAATGAAACATATCGTAATCTTCCATCTGTACACAATGCCAGTACTAATAATTTCCTTCAGACAATTTGTATATCACAGGAAGAGGTCATTGATTCGATTAAATGCCTTAAAGTAGGAAAAGCATCGGGTCCTGATGGAATTGATAACCGAATCCTCCGGGAAGCAATGTACCAACTTAGTTATCCCCTTTGTGAACTGTTTAATTCGTGTTTAACTGCTTGTAAAATGCCGTCTTGTTGGAAAATTGCAAATGTTTGCCCGATCTTTAAAAAGGGCGATCCAGCTTTAGCATCAAATTACCGTCCGATATCTCTATTAAACACCTCCGAAAAAGTCTTTGAAAGAATCATACATGAACACATATTTAACTTCCTTCGGTCAAACTCATTTTTCACACCTACACAATCAGGTTTTTTGCCTGGCGACTCGACAGTTAACCAGTTAACGTATATATATAATACCTTTTGCAAAGCCTTAGATAATGGTTTGGAAGTAGGAGCAGTCTTCTTTGATATAAGCAAAGCCTTTGACAAAGTATGGCACAAAGGTCTACTATTTAAACTTCAACAAGCAGGCATACGAGGTAACTTATTGGCATTCATATCTAACTACCTCTCTAATCGAAAACAGAACGTTATTCTACCAGGAGCACAGTCCGATACTATTGAAATTTTAGCTGGGGTCCCACAGGGCTCTATTTTAGGTCCTCTTCTTTTCCTCGTGTATATTAATGACATAGTCACCGATATACAAGCCCGAATTAACTTGTTTGCCGATGATACTAGTCTATACATGGTTGTTAACACTCCAACGGAAACTGCTGCTCTATTGCAATCTGACATAGATAAAATTTCCAGCTGGGCGGATAAATGGTTAGTACATTTTAATCCCTCAAAATCTGAATCTATACTAATATCACGTAAGGTAAATAAACCTTCTCATCCCAGACTTTCCATGCAGGGTATTGAAATACCTATTGTAAACGTACATAAACACTTAGGTGTATATTTGTCTAATGATTGTACTTGGCATATGCACATAACTTTTATAAAAGAAAATGCATGGAAACGTATTCATATAATGCGTCGTTTAAAATACTTGCTCGATAGAAAATCCCTTGAAATAATATACTTTTCGTTTATAAGACCAATCTTGGAATATTCGGATGTTGTTTTCGATAATTGCACACAATATGAAAAAGACGAATTAGAAAAAATCCAAACAGAGGCCGCACGCATATCATCTGGCTGTACAAGATTGGTCTCTCTAGAAGATCTTTACAATGAAGTAGGTTGGGAAAGTATAAGCTCACGACGTCGCAAAGACAAATTAATACTAATGCATAAAATGAAATCAAGAAATACACCTAACTACTTACAATCACTCGTTCCCGACACAGTGGGTGCAACAACCCAATATTCCCTTAGAAATTCAACTAACTTGCAGTGTATCCCAGTGCGTACAACAATCTATTCAAATTCATTTCTTCCATCAACTGTCTCCGAATGGAATAACCTTTCCGATGATGTCAAAAATGCAGAATCGATTCTTTCTTTTAAAAGGCTGATTAATATTGACCGACCTATACAAAATCCCTTATTCTCTTATGGAAAACGACGCCCTCAAATGTTACTCACCCGCATCAGAACAAAGTGTAGTGCTCTAAATGAGCATCTATTCAGGCGTAATATAGTTGCTTCGCCATTATGCGACTGTGGCGAAAGAGAATCGTCGTTACATTATTTTTTCGAGTGTAGACATTACGCAAATATTCGTGATGAACTAATGAATACTGTATTTATGTATACTACTCCTTCTATTGAAACAATTCTTCAAGGAGATGATTCTCTAGATCAAACCAATTCCAAAATTCTTGACGCTGTTCACAAATTTATCACTAAAAGCAAACGATTTGATAGATAGCTCTGCTTCAAAACCTCACCCTCCACTCCCTTCCATTCTTTATGTTTTTTATTTCCCGTAGGTACTACAACTGCTAAACCCTCTTGTTCCGTATCTTCACATCGATTTTTTTTTTCTCTTTTTTGTTTTTTTGTCTTGTATATATATACAAGTTATATCATTCTTATTCCATGTGTTTATGAATTTACTTTACTCAAATGTTCCTTGTTATTATCACAGCAAAATCTGCCTCACATGGCTTTCTGTAAACCAATATGTCCGTTTTACATCATGCAACTGTACTTTTCCGCTCAGGAGCAGAACTATATAAGACACTGTCTTTCGTTCTAATCCTGTTCAAACATGTACTTGTCATAAAATGTTGTATGTATGTTACTGCAATATGTATTCTTGTTTGAAATAAATATGTTTAAACTAAACAGAAAGAAATAACTGTGTAAATAAAAACTGACTTTCCCGTTATGTGTGCTATATTATTTGTGATATGATTCATGTGCTTTTTTATATCATGCTTTGATGTGTATGCTGAACTTGTTATATTTTGTGCTGAAATGTAAATTGCATTTGTTATATTAATAAATGTAATAGTCAAATAAAACAATAAAATAATAATTGTAATAATAATATCGTCTTAATTATAATGACAGCCGAAACGTAAGCATACACAAACAGTTAAATGTAACCCAATGCTAATTTCACAAAGTTCGAGTTCGTTTAAATATAAAGAAAGCGAAACTCCAGCTGCGACATCATGATAGAACTCTTATTATCAGCCCAAGGTCTTTTATTTATGGCAAGTGACCAATTGCCAAAATCAATACAACACAAACACACATTACAAACACAAAACAAACATGATTAAAACTGGGGTCACCGCCTTGGAACGGTCAATGCAAAGCATTGGGGGTTTAAACCGGTTTATGTGCGCACGAACCTCACACTTGGCCTAGAATTATTCACAAAACATGTAAGTGTAAATAAACATTAACCTCATAGCATCGCAATTCAAATAAAACAGCAATAAAAGAGAATATTATTCAATTGAATTACCAGTTAATTACTCAATGGCAAGATGCAAACCAGAGCACCAGCATTGCAACCGTCTGAGGCACGATGAAATGAAACAAAAAACAAGTATCAAGTACATTTTGTCTTTTTCTAAAAAGCTTTAAAGACATAGCATCATATACTTCAATTTTCAGATCATCGTCATGCAATTTCAGGAAGAAGCCGTAATGTTGTGTGTAAACAGCCAGATTACATATCTTTGTTGTATATGTTTATTTAAGTCGAACTACGGATATCTTGAAGTCTCTTTTGCATTCCCGTCGACTTCAAGATAACGAGGTTCAGCTGTATGTATTAAAATGTTTGCATTAATTATAGTTTTTAATAGTTTTCTGTAATTTCTTGAAATGAGGTGGTCCAGTTGCTGAGGTGGTCCGGTAGTGCTGAATTTCATGAAACCGAAAGTAAAATTGGTGGACACGACTAAAGCTTTTTAATATTCATAAACGTCAAGTTATTGTGTTCATTTTCCCTTTTCCGGTTTTAGAAGTGTTCGTGTATTAAACAAATGTGCCGTAAAATCAACATAAAAGTCTAAATAACACGGTGTTAAAACGGTAACCTCTCCGTTAATAATAAC
The DNA here is from genome assembly GCA_027627225.1 of Congeria kusceri. Classification (NCBI taxonomy): domain Eukaryota; kingdom Metazoa; phylum Mollusca; class Bivalvia; order Myida; family Dreissenidae; genus Congeria; species Congeria kusceri. The sequence continues at coordinate 97,473,309 of CM051026.1, forward strand.
CCAAAATGCACCCTCTCCGTTAAATCAATACATTTTGTATCGTATGCAAGTATACAAAACGTGCGAGTAAGTCAAATGTGAGTTAAATTAAATTAATACGTTATGCACGGAACTTTAGCTTGTTTTAGGAATGAAACGGCATGGTGGATTGTTTAACAATGGCGAACGTGAACTAAAATTAAAGCAAAAATTTCAGACTGTCTTAAAGCACATACTTTACATCTGAAATAAGTACCTCAGTGCGTACTGTGTTCTAATAATGCCTGTTAAGTGTATTGTCGGTCCGTAGTTTTCTAAGTAAAGATCCCCGAAAACGACAAATACTGTCTATGATACATGAAAACAGCATAAAAGGAGTAAAATAAGGAGATGTTACAGGTACTTTCCAATTCTTACCGCCGTCAAAAATTATTATATTTACACCAGTTATTCGCTTATAAAGTGAAAAATAAGAAAACGCCGACCAAAGTTAACAACAGTGTTCACTATTTCAAGGAAACAGATAACGTAATAGTGTGAATACCTTACTGAAATAGCAGTATTGTGTCCACAATGTCCCGTGATACCAAAATGTCTCAGATTATTGGCGTCAGTTACAAGAAAGTGACCTACCTATTGTTCTATGAGGTGATTTCTAACGGACATGGTGCATTTTGGCTATTTTAACGGAGAGGTTACCGATTCGTTTTAACACTGTAAATTAGACAGCGTTTCATCGACTGTATCTATATTTCATAGAGTAAGTATAGTTTTTCCAAAATGTGCTCTGCTGTGTCGTCCATTTCGCCATCGACACGCATTTCTTTCTTATTTATCTCATCTCCAGTCTATAAATACCCTAACGTTTTAACGAATTCGACGGTTATGAATATATATATATAGCAGTTTGTTTTTAATCGTCGATATCGTTTGAGAAATAAATTGGAAATGATGTGACGTTAAGACAAAAATACCAATTAGAACAGATGAATAAATGATTAATTGTTAAAAAAAATAACAACAATGAACGAAATTGCTTTACTTGATATTTAAACAAATACCTGTATCAATACCATCTAAAAATTACACGTCACCGGGCAAAAACGATTGCAAACGTTAGTTTTTATTAGCACACATTTAATATTCATGTACATATACAATGCTACTTGAAAATATGTATTTATCTAGTGCTCGAGACTGTAGTTTTATGATGTGAAAACCTAGATTGCCCATAATATGAGATATGACTCGCCAGAGAATAATCGGATAATGACCTTTATATCTTGCCATTATCGGTCAAAAGGTTCGATTTCATATAAGATAATAGTTACGACAATTTCCTGTTCCCAATCATTTTTTTAAACAAATATATCATAAGGTGGTGTAATTTATTATTCCTACTTTAGTTAATGCATTAACATTAACGTTGCTTATTTTTATATTATTAGTAGTTCATTTACATGGCTATACTAATCACTTCTGTGTTGATAGAGTCTCTTTAAATTTTATAATAATGTATATGCTTTCGATTTCTCGAAATTGCAACACGATTTCGATGTCTTATTTGTTGAATTCAATGGGAAAATATTAAAACAAATTATTGTTGTGCCAATGGGTACTAACTGTGCACCGCTTATAGCTGATCTATTTCTATATTGTTATGAACGGGATTTTATGCTAGGTTTATCAAAGGATAAACAATTAAATTTGATTCAATGCTTTAATCAAACTAGTAGATATATTGATGATATATTAAACATAGATAACCCTTTATTTGAACAAAATATCCAAAACATTTACCCATAAGAACTTTTAAATAAATCGTGTTCATCGTATACAGATGCTGCATTCCTAAACTTACATCTTACTTTTACTAACAATATAGTTAAAACCAATCTATATGACAAACGCGATGATTTTAATTTCGAAATTGTAAATTTCCCATTCTTGGATGGTAATATTCCTAGAGGTCCTTACTCTGGTATATACATTTCGCAATTGTAAATTTCCCATTCTTGGATGCTAATATTCCTAGAGGTCCTTACTATGGTATATACATTTCGAAATGGTAAATTTCCCATTCTTGGATGGTAATATTCCTAGAGGTCCTTACTATGGTATATACATTTCGAAATTGTAAATTTCCCATTCTTGGATGGTAATATTCCTAGAGGTCCTTACTATGGTATATACATTTCGAAATTGTAAATTTCCCTTTCTTGGATGGTAATATTCTTAGAGGTCCTTACTATGGTATATACATTTCGCAATTGTACATTTCCATTTCTTGGATGGTAATATTCCTAGAGGTCCTTACTATGGTATATACATTTCGCAATTGCTCATGAGTTAAAGATTTCAACGACCGTAACATTACACTGACTAACAAATTAGTAAATAAAGTTTTTTTTTATATCTCGATTTACGCAATTAGTGTGCTTAATTCTACAAAAAATATAATGTCTTAGTTTCTAAATACAATGTTTCTTTGAAATAGTTCTTATATAATGGAATATCCCACCCATCATTTTACAGTGATGTTTTGAAACGAGTTCGCAAATGTAAATATGTTAAAGTGAATGCTAAACGTATACTTAATAATTTAATACACACTTTCTTATGAAAATGATATAATACATTATACTAAAAATCACATGCTTATTAGTTTTCAATACTGAATTTTTTTCATCGTTACAAATTTGGTCTTTTCATGGTGGATAAGTAGCTTTAACCTCTTTGCGTTTTAAAATTATGACGTCATCGTGTGCATTGGGCGTTTCTGGATTACGTCATCATTTAAATATTTTTACTGTCTCAGTAACGTGACGTAAGATTATCTAGGATATATTGTACCCTTTTATTTAATATTTTACAGAATTTCCTATTTATACACTGGTTTTAACACCCACGTTCATTAAGTTAAATTATTTTTTTCAATTTGGGTTATCAGGAAGATATGAAAAATATATTAAGATTTATTCAGTTTAAAATAAACATATTCAACAAAGCTACGTAATATGGCTTTTTACACCCAACATAACGGCTTCTCGCTGAAATTGCATGACGATGATCTGAAAATTGAACTATATGATGCTATGTCTTTAAAGCTTTTTATAAAAAGACGAATGTAGTTGATACTTTTTTTTTGTTTTATTTCATCGTGCCACAGAAAGCTGCAATTGTGCTGCTTTAGTTTGCATCTAGTCATTGAGTAATTAAATGGTCATTCAATTGAATAATATTTTCTTTTATTGCTGTTTAATTTGAATTGCGATGCTATGAGGTTAATTTGTATTTACACGTACATATTTTGTGAGTAATTCTGGGCCAAGTGTGAGGTTCGTGCGCACATAGACCGGTTTAACCCCCCAATGCTTTGCATTGACCGTTTCAAGGCGGTGATTCCATTTTGTTCATGTGAATTTTGTGTTTGTTATGTGTTTTTGTGATGTCCTGTGCATTGTTTTTGTCAATTGGTCACTCGTTCTGCTAATAACAGTTACCTCCTGCTGTCGCAGCTGGAGTTTCACTTGGTTTATATTTTAGTATGTTCGTAGCAGTGGACTTTAACATACCCATCTTTCATTCCGTTCGGCCAGGTTGGCCGATTCGATACTGTTGTGTATAGAAAAGATGCATTTGGGGAAAATTAATGTATTTTAAATGCAATCAGTATCGCTTACGTTGCAAAGATTTTGTTAAATTACACTTGTTGATGAAATACGAAATAAGCTTTGCAGCTTTGTATTTTTTTAAAATAAACTATTATATTTTGTTAAAAAAAAAGAGTAATTATTTTACTTTATCCATTTGCAGAGGCTTATCTGACGAGACTGTCTGGTTTTCCTACAGGTTATATATACTCCGATCAGTCTCTGGTTAGTTCTTGTCTTGTGTCTTGTTTTGTTTGTTTTCTGGACGCATCCTGTAACAGTGCTCGTTATAAAAATCTTAGCTGATGGCGGACGGAGGACAGAGTGTGTCAGATACTGACAATGTCCCGTGGAACAGCAGGGAAGGCACACACTCTGAGGTATGGGAGTGCAACGTGTTGCAACAATACATCATGTCTCCGTAGTCTCTTAAGTCTAAGTTCACGATGATGACGATGATGAAGATGAAGAAGATTATTATTATTGTTGTTATTATTATTATTATTATTATTGTTGTTGTTGTTATTATTATTATTGTTACACACAATGCAGATGGCAGTGGGAGGCGTACAGTGATTTAAACTAATGAGTATCGTTCCAGTTTGAGCATGAAGATGTGTCCATGGAAAAGAGTTTCGTTATGAACCTCCTGGGGTATGGGCCCGATCTCAGACAGATCGTTATAAACCTCCTGGGGTATGGGCCCGACCTCAGACAGATCATTATGAACCTCTTGGGGTATGGGCCCGACATCAGACAAATCGTTATGAACCGCCTGGGGTAAGGGCCCGACCTCAGACAGACCGTTATGAACCTCCTGGGGTATGGGCCCGACCTCAGACAGATCGTTATGAACCTCCTGGGGTATGGGCCCGACCTCAGACAGAAACGCATAGAATCCCTTAGGGCGTATGCTAAATTGTGGACTGCAAGAGACAATGGTGCGATAACGAAAATCACAGCACGGAGCAAGGCGGAGGAGCTGAACTGCTTGTTGGAGAGCGACATAGTGTAAATGTTGTGTGTCTCGATGACGGCATTGGCGAGAGCTCCATACCAGACGATACGACAATATTCGCGATGGACAAACAGATATGCTATGCCGGACACTGCAGACTGCTAACGCGGAGATTTGCATCTAGATGCCATTTTGCATTTATCTATCCTCAGTGTGTAGATGGAAGCATAAACATTATTTTGAGCAGTGAAATGTTTATTCTTTCTTACAAGTGTGTTGTGCGTTCGACAAGACGAGCTGGACAGTATTTGCCGTTCCAAATTGGACCATTCAATAATGATGCGGTTTAAGCATTTCGTTGTCTCTGCCCCAGCATCTTGCAGAGATGGACTGCAAGACCTCGTCATTGGCCACCACCGAATGTCGTTCAAAAAGTCGTATCCATGGGAGCAATTGTCACTCCCGTTGGATTTAAAGGCAGTGAATACAACTATTTGGAATGGAGGATTAGTTTTTATTCTCGGGAGACAAAATTTCAACAATCTAAAGGATACTCATGTACAAGTATATGTAATACTAAAGATGGTCGTTATAACATAATATTATGGCAAGCGGAGAAAACCCCACAAAACCTGTTTCATGAAAGGAGTTTGTTTCACTGGCTACATGAAGGACTGGGGAGAACTGATATATCCACGAGACAGCGGCCATATTACATGAAACGAGAGAAATCTGATGGCAGCCTGTGGACTGTAGGAAGAGCAGCAGCGTGCGTGGATAGCAACTATTTTGGATATGATGAATGAAGGTCCTAGGATCACACAATTAAAGAAGATAAACAAGCCGTTATGTGGTACAGTAAGGAGAACGGAGCTGGAGATGCTCGAGCTGGAATTGCGGAACAGAGTGCTCCAATGCACAGCGACAACGAGGAGATGGCTGTGTCAGATAGTATCCTGCAGGAAATAGAGAGATATCTGGTTGACATACTAAAGGAGGTCAGATAGCGGATGCGCATGGCGGGAAGTCGTGTTAATGATGTGATACAGACACATGATATGAAGTTAGCTTGAAGACGCGCTGATTCATAATGTATGCGCGCACAATGCTACTTGAAGACGCGTTGATTCATAATGTATGCGCGCACAATGTTACTTGAAGACGCGTTGATTCATAATGTATGCGCGCACAATGTTATTAATCTGTCTGATATACATTTCTGAATCTTAATGTATTAACGATAATATAAAACGTTCAGAATGCCAATTATAGTAGGTTTGTTACAACTTTATATTAGTTATTAGAACTGAAAGCGTTGAGTAATCCTGTACTAATGTGTGTATTAAATTCATAAATGCACGTACTCTCTTTTGCTTTAATATAATTTGGGTATTGGTTTTCTATGGTGTGCATAGCTAATACACAATAGTTTCCTCTGTCAGTCATAGCTAATAGGTTATGATTATCAAATGTTTTCTTATGTATATAGTTAATTATTTATTACGTATTCGTATAATGCAGGTCCATGTCCATGTTGTTGACATCTAATTTACAATATGAATTATTGCCATGAGAACCCACGATGAGGTTATGACGCTGTACATTTATGATAATATTGTGAGAATTAATGAATACATAACGTCGATGTCACTGCAAGTTTGTGAACACTTTACTGTCGTGGGCGCTAAGAAATCGTGAAGGTATTAATATCGCTGTCATTGTACATGTACATTCAAGTCAGCATACAGGTCGTTTTCACTTTGATTTCGTTAATACGTTATTGTTGTTGGCACTGTGCGCTCGTGGTTTTATTAATTTCGTTTTATTGTACATGTATGATAGCCTATAGCTCGTTTCTACTGTGATTTCGTAAAATCGTTTTTGTCGCTGCCACTATGTATTCATGATTTCGTTATTTTCGCTGGCATTGTGAGTTCGTGATTTCGTTATTGTCGCTGCAACTGTTAGTTCATGATTTAGTTATTGTCTCTGCAATTGTGGACTCATGATTTAGTTATTGTCGCTGCTATTGTGGACTCATGATTTAGTTATTGTCGCTGCCATTGTGGACTCATGCTTTAGTTATGGTCGCTGCATTGTGAGTTCGTGATTTCGTTATTGTCGCTGCAACTGTTAGTTCATGATTTAGTTATTGTCTCTGCCATTGTGGACTCATGATTTAGTTATTGTCGCTGCTATTGTGGACTCATGATTTAGTTATTGTCGCTGCCATTGTGGACTCATGCTTTAGTTATGGTCGATGCCATTGTGGACTCATGTTTTAGTTATTGTCGCTGCCATTGTGAACTCATGATTTAGTTAGTGTCGATGCCATTGTGATATCATGATTTCGTTATTGTCGCTGCCATTGTGATATCATGATTTCGTTTTGTCGCTGCTATTGTGATATCATGATTTAATTATTGTCACTGCCATTGTGGACTCATGATTTAGTTATTGTCGCTACCATTGTGCTATCGTGATTTTGTTATTGTCGCTGCCATTGTGATATCATGATTTCGTGATTGTCGCTGCCATTGTGGACTCATGGTTTCGTTATTGTCGCTGCCATTTTGATATCATGATTTCGTTATTATCGCGGCTATTGTGGACTCATGATTTCGTTTTTGTCCTGCTATTGTGGACTCATGATTTCGTTATTGTCACTGCCATTGTGATATCATGATTTCTTTATTGTCGTTGCTATTATGGATTCAAGATTTAGTTATTGTCGCTGCCATTGTGGACTCATGATTTAGTTATTGTCGCTGCAATTGTTAGTTCATGATTTAGTTATTGTCTCTGCCATTGTGGAATCATGATTTAGTTATTGTCGCTGCCATTGTGGACTCATTATTTAGTTATTGTCGCTGCCATTGTGGACTCATGATTTAGTTATTGTCGATGCCGTTGTGAACTCATGATTAAGTTATTGTCGCTGCCATTGTGAATTCCTGATCTAGTTATGTTTGCTGCCATTTCGAATTCGTGATTTAACTATTGTCGCTTCTAATGTAAATTCACGATTTCGTTATTGTCGCTCCGATTGTGAACTCATGATTTAGTTAATGTCGCTGGCATTTTAGTTACTGTCGCTGCTGTCGTGCATTCATGATTAAGTTATTGTCGCTGCTATTGTGTTATCGTGATTTCGTTATTGTCGCTGTCATTGTGAATTCAAGATTTAGTTACTGCCGCAGCTATTGTGATATTGTGTTTTCCTTATTGTCGCTGTCATTGTGTATTCATGATTCATGATTGTTACAATTGTTAATAAGTGATTTTGCAATTATCGCTGCCGTTTCGGCACATCATCGTGTACGCCAATATATTTTATTTTGTTATTTCTGAAAATAAAGATACAAACTGGTGAGACAAATACAATTGTTAATTCATGGTTTCGTTATTGTCGCCGCTGTTATTAATTTATGCTTTCGTTTTTGTCGCTGCAATTGTTAATTCATTGTTTTGTAATTGTCGCTGCTGTTATTAATTGACGTTTTCGCTTTTGTCGTTGCAATTGTTAAATCATGATTTCGTGTTTTAAGTAGGGTGGCTTCTAACGTTTGTTTATGTTTCGCATGGCATTAAAGTGAGACTTTTTTTGCTAAACCACAATAATATATATTTTTTAATTTGGTAACAGTAATAATAATAATAATATTGATAATAATAATAATAATAATAATAATAATAATAATAATAATAATAATAATAATAACAAGACATATACAATACATGAAGATTTTTCAATACATATTGGCATTGCACTATATATTATATTTTATACCACAACTAAAACAAATTTAAATTATGTCAATATTTTATAATCAATCTGCAGTTAACATTAATCTGGCAACTGTGCCAGTTTTGTACGTTTGTAAAACACGATTGAAAAACCGCCGTGACTTAATGACTGAGGTAATCGTCCGCCTTTCCGTAGATACAAAAATCCAGCTATAGTGTTTCAGTATCAACCGACCACGACCTTATATGAGTCCTCACCTTACTACTGACTCGAGTGATAGCCGCTATTTTTAAGCGGTCGCCAAAAACATGTGCGAGGTTAAAATAAAGTCGTGACGAGTTCAAACACAGATCTTACACTGACGATGTACAAAGTCCCCGGATCTGGAATGGAAACAATAACGGATAATAGGTGTACCAAATATATACATCCACATTGGAAATAGTTTTTATTTCGTAATTAGCATTTAAATACTCGTAATTACGGCTTAGTAACTTGTAATTACGACTAAATATATCGTAATCATTAGTTATTACAAAATAGCTCGTAATCAAGACATAATAACTCGTAATTATGGGTTGCTTGTGCTGCCTCGTCATTACAACTGAGCTTTCTATTATGACTTGCACAAATTTAATAACGAATTTTTATTTCTATTGGACAGTTGCCTGTATCTTGTAATCTCGATATTATCATATTATTTATTTGATAACGATGTTACGTGATGCACGACGTCATTATATTTGTACTTTATGTTTTGTTTTTATCATTAAGTAAATCATTTAAAATTTACACATTTTATTAATTGTCTTTAAGTGAATAAGAAAAACACCCATTTTGATACAATATGAACTAACACCATCATTAATGGACTTAAAATGCACATACAATCCTACACACATACAATCATACACACATACAATCCTACACACATACAATCCTACACACTTACAATCATAGACACATACAAGCCTACACACATACAATCCTACACACACAATCATACACACATACAAGCCTACACACATACAATCATACACACATACAAACCTACACACATACAATCGTACACACTTACAAGCCTACACACATACAAACATACACACATACAATCCTATACACATACAATCCTAGACACATAAAATGCTACACACATTAATCCTACACACATATAATCCTACACACATACAATCCTACACACATACAATCATACACACATACAACCATACACATACAATCATACGCACATACAAGCCCACACACATACAATCCTACACACATACAATCCTACACACATACAATCCTACACACATACAATCCTACACACATAATTAAACTATTTAAACATCACAAACGTCATTGATGTAATTATGAAAAAGGAATATTTAAAATACCTATATATCCCTTCATATTGCATTCACGTAACTTTTTAAATATCAAGCAAATACTAGATGTACATACCCAGTTTTCTAAATGTGTGCTGGCTTTCCCGATTCGTAAGGCTCACCCTCTGCACTTCAGGTATGAATTTCCCTATACCTACCACGTAGCCGACAATGTCTCTCATTGGTTGATTAGGAGGTAACCAGGTCAAGGTCACTGTATCAAAGGTCACGGACGTTGTTAAATTTCGAGGCACATTTGGCAATGCCGGCTCTGAAGAATCGTTGATAAAAATATGTATTTTTTAATACAAATACAGTATTTGGAATATAAAAAATACACAACGTGTGTTATTATATAGAAAAGTTGACTCGCAGCTCAGCCGGGAAATGCACTCGCTGTGTAAGCTAGAGTTTCCGGGTTCAACCTAGTTAATTCAGTCGGGAGAGCACTCGCCGTGAAAGCGAAAGGTGTCAGGGTTTTAAACGGAAAAACAATCGCCGTGTAAACCATATGACCCGGGTCGTACTCCTGGGGCGTCAACACAATTGTTCTCTACCAGTGTATTAATACAAAACAAAATTTACAATTACCATATTTGGCGGTGTCTAAATTTCGCGCATTCCTGACAAACAGTTATTCGCGCGGTCTTAATTTCGAGCATTTCCCTCGTTGTGTATAGTTTTATTCATCATGCAACCAACAACAGTATTATTTAAAAAATACAAGTGCTTATATATCAACATTAAATTATCAAATTTTCTGAATGATGAATTATGAATTTAAACAGGTTATCAAAGTAGATGTATATACATTACATGAATACAAAGAGCATCGTAGGTCGACAGCTATTTGTCTAACATTATGTATATATACGTAACATAAAGTACACATTTATCAATAAATGGTCTCACATTCGCGCTAATTTTGCGCATTAAAATAAAATAATTCTACTGTAATTAAACAACTACCTCGTGGTTTAGTCTTCGCCTGGTACCAGTAGGACCAGGGTCCTGAACCGTTCACCGTCAGACAGCGGACGCGAATCTCGTACACAGTGGAGGGCTGCAGGTCTGAACAGAGTGAAAATACGCAATCAGTCAATCAATTAAGCTGGCTTAAAGGGACTTAGTCTCCGAAAGGGGCCCTAAACGGCCAAGCGCATTAATTAGTCTGAAGATATTGATATCGACATATTATAAAGATTAAAATAATGTACGTATACTAGAAAATCTTTTAGGTCGTTTTTGTGTGGCCCTTACCTGTTTACACTTGACGTCAGATGTATGGGTATCGTATATAACCATAGAATGCATACATAGATTATGGCAAGGGGTTAGTGCGTTCCCAATTATCATTTGTTCTGACCTCTCAATTGTCGTGAGTTCGACACCCAGTTTAGATAACTTTTTTTTTTCGGCGTAGCTGTCTTAGATAACTTTTGACCTAGATTTCTATCGATAATTATGCATTGGTAAAGTTGAATGCCAATACTACTGGGCAAATTTTCTAATTTTAGCCAATGCACACTTATAACAATGGTTTAATGTATACCCATAACGGTTGCATATTTTAAGGATTCATTGTTTACATAAGCGGTTAAAATTAAGTTATAAACATATTTTCGACATACACTCTAGAACTGAACATAATTATGAACCATTTTAATCAGTGTATATGTCATGATCAGAATGTTTTATTCATTCACACAATGAAAAGCTATTTTGTTTAGCTACATATTCGGCGCGCTCTATAAATAGCAATTACAATGCTAAAATTGACGGGCACGACAGTCAGTCGCAACGTACAATGTTGCCCGTTGAGCTCGCATCAGGTCTGCCTGTCAATAGTGTTAAGGTTTCTTGTGACCAGCACAAAATAAGTGGTACATTTCTGGTATTTGTTCAGATAATTAAGCAAAAAAATCTTAGCATACTTAATGGGGTTTATATTTCCTATTATCTTGTCAATGTGTAAAAGTATTATTGTGACCGTCTGTCGTGCCCGTGAATTAATTCCAGCGAGTACAACACACCCCAGCAGGAGAGTGCATTCTGAAAATAGCGCGCGGTAAAGCTGTGTTAATACACATGCATCAATTAGAATCCGAAGAATCCTCAACCGGAGAATTTAAATAAATGGGGAATTGATATTGATAAACTTACTGTGCATGTTAATTTACAATTGAATTGCGGTTACATTTTATCAAGAATTATTTATAATTGCACCTTTCTAACAACATTTCCAGTCGATGTTATTCAAGTTATAAAAATTGTTCAACATCTTTATATAAGTAAAATGTGGTGAAAGAAGAATAGAAAATTTTATTCATGTTACTTTAACTTCATTTGCGTAACATGAATACGCTATGTGCAATACTAATGATACATTTTATACTTAATATGGACTTTTTAGCTGTGCAATATCGTGTGATAATGCACAGCAAAATCCATATTGAACGAGGGGACGACTTAGTTTTGCTCATATCTATAACAAAATAGTATTGAAACTCCTTTCAAACATAAAAACGTCTAAAAATAAATCCACCCAAATCTTACAGGATTTTCATAATGGTAACTGTCGTTAATTTTAACCGTCAAAAGGAACTTACCGCGGCTAGGTGTGTGATACCGTGTCTGTTTATCAATTAACAACATTTAATTGACTGTAACCTGACAGGAAGTGGTCCAAGTTCTCGGAAGTCTCGGCGTCCACGACGAAAGACTCCCGCGCCTTGAGACTGCGGTAGGATATCCGGTACTGCAAGATGAGGCCGTTCTTCTGAACTTCCGGTGGGAACGCCTGGATTCGGATTGTCTGGAATATTGACGATGGAGGTATCTTTAAATGTATAACCATACTTAACTTACTTAATATTAATCAACTTTTCGTAAAATTATATGATCTTAAACTCCACAAAAATGCGTCCAAATGATAAAACTATATATTGTTTGTCTCATAGGCGTGTGTAATATTGATAATGTTGTAGTTTTGCAATTAAATTGTGATGTTCAAGATTAACAAAATTCTCGGATTTTAACTGGTGTTAATACACTTTAGCAAGTTTATAATAAATCTTATAATAGTTTCCTTAGTCTGTTTCTACTTCGCATTTCAGGTTGCGGTGATCGTTGTGCCCTGCAATTCCTTTTTTTAACTATTAAATTAAACGACCTATGAAATGATATCACTTGCATTATAATTTCAATCTCCCCTTCTCTCTCTCACCCTTCTCTATTTAGTCTGATGTGTATTAATAAAAAAATCGTTCGGTATAGCAGTGTATTTACAAACGATATGTAATAATTACATGTAATTAATACGCATTCCGCATGTTTATTGAAACTGTACGCTTACGGTAGAGTTGATGACGTTCAGCGACACGTTAGACGGCGGTGCTCCGGGCTTATCAGACAACGTCCTGACGCTTACGTTGACAATTTCGCCCCGGACGTGACGTAAGATAGGGGTGATGTTGAACACGTACTCGGTGTAAGGCTCCAGTGACCTGCAGATAGAAGCAGAAAGTACTACCGTCATGTAAAATATTCAAATGTTGAAGAAAAACGTGCATGGTTCATCAACAAGGAGACGCCTTAGATGCACAAATCATAATAAAATACCCCTTATTGGATCATTTACCTCAGAAGACTGATGTAATAAAAATGCCCATCCCCCAAACAAACAAAAAAAAACAACATATCGTGAACATGTGTGTGTTTATTCTGCCCTTTCATTCGTGAAGAAAACACATATCTGCAATGTTTACTTATTTTAAACTTTAGTACGCATTTTTCTTCAGAGCCTGTGAATACCAGTTCGGAGCCAGCCGTTGCTCTCACAAAATGTTCTAATTTTCGCATATTTCGCTGTCCGACTAAGAGGGAATGTAAGACCCCGCGTAAATTTTCTTAAAAATTTCGCATTATTTAAAAAAAAAAAAAAAAAAAAAAATAACAAAAATAATTAAAATAAATAAATAAATAAATAAATAAATAAATAAATAAATAAATAAATAAATAAATAAATAAATAAATAAATAAATAAATAAATAAATAAATCAATCAATATATATATATATATATATATATATATATATATATATATATATATATATATATATATATATATATATATATATATATATATATATATATATATATATATATATATATATATATATATATATATATATATATATATATACATAAAAATAATAAATGCGCGAACTTGAGACCGCGCAATTAAGCCTTCTTTATCAAGAATGCGTTAAATTTAGACGGCGCGATATAAGATTATTTGACAGTAAATTGCGCGAAATTTATTCACTGCGAAATAAAATGGTTCGACATTAGAATGTTCGAATTAAAAACACTGCGAAATAAAATGATTTTATTGTGGAAAGAGCGACATTGAGATACCGCGAAATAAAATGATGCTACATTACAATGTCCCTGTTTTAAACACCACAAAATAAAATGAGTTTACATAAGATTGCGTAGAATTTGGACACCGCGAAGCAAAATTATTTTACAGTACCTGACGACATAGCTGCTGACAGTGGCGGGTAGAGACCCACCACCAGGCAGTTCCGGCCTGTCTTCCCCGGCTAGGGTGTAGGACAGTGCGAATCCGCTAAAGCTGCCGGACCCAGGGGGATCCCACTGGAGGCGCAGCTGGGTGGGGGAGAGGGGCGTGCCGCTGAAGTTGCGTACCGGCTCCGTGGTGATGACTGGAAAACATAGGACGAAAGCGTGAACGACCAAATTACACTGGTCGGTATAACAGGGTCATTTTGTGCTCTATGTCGCATTTTTGGTCTGGGATTAGTGGTGCCAGTAAAATCGGAATTTGCGACCATTATAATATAGAGAAAAACAATCGGGACTTTTAAAAATTGCCCGCTATAGCTGGTAGATCGTTAAAGCCTTAGTTTAAGGTGCATTCCTCTCCGTGTATTGGGGCTATAGCTGGTGGATCGTTAAAGCCCTAGTTTAAGGTGCATTCCACTCCGTGTATCGGGGCTATAGCTGGTGGATCGTAAAAGCCTTAGTTTAAGGTGCATTCCACTCCGTGTATTGGTCCACCATAAAATATCTTATTATGATCTGCAATATTTCCTTTCAGCTGACTGAGCAATAGCTGAGTGTACTGTTTCAATTGCACCAAAGTATTGATCTCAGCAGATAAGGGTCGCCACACTGCGACCACTCAGGGACAGATACACACGATTAAATTACCCCAGGAGAGGGGAGGGTCAAATAAAGGAGGATTAAATTAGGCCTTTAAGCTGGGCTTAAGTGTACTATGCACTATATTTAGTTTTCATTTTATCTCAATTGTGTTGAAAGCCTAAGGCTTATTGAGACACGTTCGAGTCCGTTCCATGTACTTGATGTCTTTTGTGAGAAAGAGCATTCAACCGCTCCCTGAGTAAGGATCAAGCTCCCGATCTCAAGGCGGACACCATGGCTATTACACCACAGCGACAGGATTATGGTTGTCACTGTAAACCGCCACGCAGAAGTAACAACTTCGAGGGTATGGTGATAAATGTAACCGCCACTCAGAAGTAATAACTACGAGGGTATGGTGATAAATGTAAACCACCACGCAGAAGTAATAACTTCGGGGGTATGGCGATAAATGTAAACCGCCACGCAGAAGTAATACCTGCGTGGGTACGGTGATAAATGTAAACATCCAAAGAGAAGTAATAACTACATGGGTATGGTGATAAATGTAAACCACCACGCAGAAGTAATAACTGCGTGGGCATGGTGATAAATGTAAACCGCCACGTAGAAGTAATAACTACGAGGGTATGGTGATAAATGTAAACCGCCACGCTGAAGTTATAACTACTAGGGTATGGTGATAAATGTAAACCGCCACGCTGAAGTTATAACTACGAGGGTATGGTGATAAATGTAAACCGCCTCGCTGAAGTTATAACTACGAGGGTATGGTGGTAAATGTAAACCACCACGCAGAAGTAATAACTGCGTGGGCATGGTGATAAATGTAAACCGCCACGTAGAAGTAATAACTACGAGGGTATGGTGATAAATGTAAACCGCCACGCTGAAGTTATAACTACGAGGGTATGGTGATAAATGTAAACCGCCACGCTGAAGTTATAACTACGAGGGTATGGTGATAAATGTAAACCGCCACGCTGAAGTTATAACTACGAGGGTATGGTGATAAATGTAAACCGCCACGCTGAAGTAATAACTACGAGGGTATGGTGGTACATGGAAACCGCCACGCAGAAGTAATATCTACGAGGGTATGGTGATAAATGTAAACCGCCACGCTGAAGACATAACTACGAGGGTATGGTGATAAATGTAAACCGCCACGCTGAAGTAATAACTACGAGGGTATGGTGATAAATGTAAACCGCCACGCAGAAGTAATAACTACGAGGGTATGGTGATAAACGTAAACCGCCACGCAGAAGTAATAACTGCGTGGGTATGGTGATAAATGTAAACCGCCCCGCAGAAGTAATAACTGCGTGGGTTAGTTGTTGCTATAAACCGTCATGGGGATGTAATCACTGTAAGGGTATGGTGGTTACTATAAACATCCAAGGAAAGTAACCGCCGCGAGAAGTATGGTGGTTACTGTAAACCGCCAAGGAGAAGTAATAACTGCGAGGGTTATGGTGGTTACTGTAAACCTCCAAAGGGACGTAATAAGTGCGTGGAATATGGTGGTTACTATAAACCGCCAAGGAAAAGTAACGGCTGCAAGGCGTTTTAAACACATCGTGTACGGGTATGTTCATTCCTCCAAATGGCCTACACTCTCCCACGCTCTGTTACACTCTCCTGGTGTAGGCATGTTAACTTCCACTTAATGGACTACACTCTCCCCCGCTCTGTTAAACTCACCTCGTACATGAATGTTAACTTCTTCCAAATGGTATACACGACCTCGTTCTCTGTTAGAATAACCCTGTATGGGAATGTTTATCTCATCGGTATTGTCTACACTCTCCCCCACTCAGCTAACCTCACCTTGTACGGGTATGTTGACCTCCTCCCAATGATATACACTATCCGCTGCTCTGTTGAACTCACCTTGCACAGGTATATTCACCTCCTCCCAATGGTCTACACTCTCCCCTGCTCTGTTGAACTCACCTTGTAACGGTATATTCACCTCCTCCCAATGATATACACTCTCCCCTGCTCTGTTGAACTCACCTTGCACAGGTATATTCACCTCCTCCCAATGGTCTACACTCTCCCCTGCTCTGTTAAACTCACCTTGTAACGGTATATTCACCTCCTCCCAATGGTCTACACTCTTCCCCGCTCTGTTAAACTCACCTTGTAACGGTATATTCACCTCCTCCCAATGGTCTACACTCTCCCCTGCTCTGTTGAACTCACCTTGTAACGTTATATTCACATCCTCCCAATGGTCTACACTCTCCCCTGCTCTGTTGAACTCACCTTGTAACGGTATATTCATCTCCTCCCAATGGTTTACATTCTCCCCTGCTCTGTTGAACTCACCTTGTAACGGTATATTCACCTCCTCACAATGGTCTACACTCTCTCCTGCTCTGTTGAAGTCACCTTGTACAGGCATATTCACCTCTTCCCAATGATATACACTCTCCCCTGCTCTGTTGAACTCACCTTGCACATGTATATTCACCTCCTCCCAATGGTCTACACTCTCCCCTACTCTGTTGAACTCACCTTGCACAGGTGTATATTCACCTTCTCCTAATGGTGTACACTAACATCTGCTCTGTTAAAATCACATTTACAGGTATATTCAAATTTTCCTAAAGGTATACACTCTCCCTCGCTCTGGTGTACTCACCTTGTACAGGTATGTTGACCTCCTCCTAACGGTCTACAATCTCTCATGCTCTGTTAAACTCACCTTGTACGGGTATGTTTACCAGCTCTCAATGGGCTACACTCTCCCCTGCTCTTTTAATCTCACCTTTTTTAGGTGTGTTCACCTCCTCCCAATTGCCTACACTTTCCCCTTCTAAGTTAAACTCACCTTCTACGGGTATATTCACCTACTCAAGTTGTCTACACACTCTTCTGCTCCGTTAAACTCACCTTGAACGGGTATGTTCATCTCCTCCCAATGACCTACACTCTCCCCCGCTCCGTTGTACGACTTCACGGAGATCTGGTACGTGTACCCCATCCCTGGAAACAGATTTACATTTGGCCTACACGAGCAGCCTCTGTCGAGCAGCAATGTATTTACAAATGTTACTTATGTTACCGTCGAACCGTCATTTAGGTTAACATTCACACTGTTGGCAATGTTCCTTTCCATTAACGCTTATCGTATTCAAAAGTATATAACCATTGTTTCAGGGACTTCATCAATCCTTGATATCAGTTATTAACTGTAACAATATCAAACATGATTTTCTATCCATCTACATATTAATCATGAAAAAGAAATAAATGTACATGAACATACTGTTTAAAATCTACTGATCTTTTCCAAACGTGTTTTATAACATGTATATGTAATATATCATGTGAGAACTCGCACACGCATCATATACGTACCCACTTCATACACGATCACGCTGCTCTCCTTGTATCCAACCTTCATCACCTCCCATCTCTCCTTGTTACGCAACACCTCAATGACGTAACCACGCACGAGGACATTCGCTTCCGGTTCCGGTGGCAGCCATGACACCAAAATGTTCTCGTCATCGGCCCGCAGAAACACGTTCTGAGGAGGCGGTGGCGGCACTGTCTCTTTGAAATAAGAAAGCAAATCACGGTTAACCCACCTATTTTTTTTGTATGATCTTACATTCATATAGGCCTCTTTTCTCATCGTACCCTTCAACCAGTCCGACTACAACCTCCTACTCTGTCAATATTCTAGACATACCATTTATGTATGCCTCTGTGCTCAGTCAATGTCCTACTGCACAAGCATTTATCAGTAATTTTGCGGTGTCTAAAATCGTTAATTTGCGCGGTCTTATATTCGCGCAGTTGTATAAGTATTTGAATGTTCAATACTGAAGCAAAACGACACACATAGAATTGAAAAAAGCAACAAAAATATTGAGTGTACGATAACATGTTTGCAATCAATTTCAGGAGTTAATCAAAGTATACATGTTTAAACTACAGGCATACACAGAGTATCGTAGGTTCAGAGAGTTTCTGGTGGTTTTAAATTTGCGCTACTCTCAGCAATATGAGCAAAATAAAGAGATTATATAGCATGAAGGCATCTCTTCTGGTGATGCCCTCCACCTAGCCTGACTGCGACCTCTCTATTCAGTCAGTATCCTATACATACCGTTCATGTAGGCCTCTCTGCTGGTGTTGTCCTCAACCCAGCCTGACTGCGACCTCTTTACTGAGTCAATATCCTATACATACCGTTCATTTAGGCCTCTCTGCTCGTATTGCCCTCCACCCAGCCTGACTGCGACCTCCCTACTCATTCAATATCCCATACATGCCGTTAATATAGGCTTCTCTGTACTCAGTTAATGTTATATACGTACCGTTCCGAGGCCTCTCTGCTCGTGTTGTCCCCCATCAAGCCAGACTGCGACCTCCCTACTCAGTCAATATCCCATACATGCCGTTCATATAGGCCTCTCTGTACTCAGTTAATATAATATACGTACCGTTCCGAGGCCTCTCTGCTCGTGTTGCCCTCAGCGCAGTCTGACTGCGATCCCTCTACTCAGTCACTATTCTCAACATACCGTTAATATAGGCCTCTCTGCTCGTATTGCCCGTCACACAGCAAGACTGCGACCTCTTTACTCAGTCAATATCCCACAGGTATCGTTCCTAAAGTCCACTCTGCTCGTGTTGCTCTCCGCCCATCTTGACTGCGACCTCTCTACTCAGTCAGTATACAATACATACCGTTCATATAGGCCTCTCTGCTCGTCTTGCCCTCCGCCCAGCCTGATTGCGACCTCTATACCCAGTCAATATTTTATACATACCGTTCATATAGGCATCCTTACTTGTGTTACCTTCCACCCAGCCTAACTGCGACCTCTCTACTCGGTCAGTATCCTACACACACCTTATATATAGGACTCTCTACTCGTTATGCCCTCACTCCAGCCAGACTGCGGCTTCTGTATTCAGTCAATATCCCATACATGCCGTTCATACAGGCCTCTCTTGTAGTGATGCCCTCCGCCCAGCCTGACTGCGACCTCTCCACTCAGTCAATATCCTATACAAACCTTTCATATAGGCTCTCTGCTCGTGTTGCCCTCCATCCGGTCCGACTGCGACCTCTCTATTCAGTCAGTATTCTGTACATACCGTTTATACAGGCCTCTCTGGTCGTGTTGCTCTCCACCCGGTCCGACGGTTACCTCTTTATTCAGTCAATATCCTATACATACCGTTCATATAGGCCTCTCTGCTCGTGTTGCTCTCCACCTAGCTGACTGCGACCTCTCTACTCAGGGAATATCCTATACATACCGGTCATAAAAGCCTCTCTACTAATGTTGCACTCCACCCAGCCTGACAGCAGCTTCTGTGGTCAGTCAATATTCCATACATGCCGTTCATATAGGCCTCTCTTCTGGTGTTGCCATCAACCCAGCCCTACTGCGACCTCTCTACTCAGTGAATATCATATAAATACCGTTCATAAAGGGCTCTCTACATGTGTTTCCCTCCATCTAGCCTGACTGCGACCTCTCCACTCAGAACGTATACCATACATACCGTTTATATAGGCCTCCTTGCTTGTGTTACCCTCCACCCAGCCCGACTGCTGAGTCTCTATTCAGTCAATATCCTATACATACCGTTCATATAGGCATCCCTGCTCGTGTTGCCCTCAACCCTGCCCGACTGCGACCTCTCTACTCAGTCTGTATACCATACATACCGTTCCTGTAAGCCTCTCTGCTCGTGTTGCCATCCACCCAGCCCGACTGCGACGTCTCTACTCAGTCAATATCTTATACATACCGTTCATATAGGCCTCCCTGCTGGTATTGCCCTCCAGCCAGCCTGACTGCGACCTCTGACCGTCCTCTGATAGCGCCACTACCTGGACCTCGTAACTCTGATCCTCCTGAAGACCTACAGCGGAGGTATGCTGCATTATTGGTAAAGAACAGTTTCGCATTACGAATGCAGAAGTTAATGATTTAATGTACAATACTGATGCTAAAATTAAAAAAGCATACTAATAAAATGCATAATAATTTCCGCATAGAATTTTACCAAACATTCCCAATATATTTACCATAAGCACAAAATACCTATCATGGACACGTTCGTGAACATCCTGCCGATCTGTACCTCATCCACCCTGTCCTCTCCAAACTTCCGGTAATGGAACACGAACGCGCGCAAGCGCACCTGACCTTCCAGGACCTCGCGAGGAGGCAGCCATGACACCTTCATTGTCTGAAATATCGAGACACAACATGCTAGAGATATATACGATAATTAATTAATTATTAATTACTTATTAAGTAAGTACATTTTAGATATTAATATGTATAATACATAATACATTTAATACAAAAAAGCTTTATAATGTATGTAACACAGAAGATATGAACAGTTTCAATTTACAGAACTATATATTTCGCATTGTAGCATCAGTTACATAATATTGTATTTCCCTGAATTATGCAACTTATTTGATTATCTTCACTGTATAGCACTAAAGATATGTGTGACTTCCCTGAGTAGCACTGTAGGATCATATTTTTCACAAATCATATCTTTCACACGCATGTGAAGAATAGGATCTCATTTGTCACATTATTAAGTGTGAACAATGTGATTGGCCAAAAAGGGGATATGCGTATGGATAACATATTTCACGTTTGTTCGGCCTAATTAGGAGATAGGAATGCATACTCGCGTACGTCCATACGAACTTACAACTTTTTATTGGGATATTAACCAATGCACGCATCCGAACGTACGTACAAACAAACGTCCTATTTTTGATTATTAAAACAAAATAACCATGCATATGTTCGCCCGAACTAGAATATACGTATACACGGACGGTTATATAATGACCGTATTAGAACCGCCGCACATGTTGGTACGTACGTTTGGACAGTACAGTAGTGTAGCGTACCGCACCTCCCGTATTTTATCGTGCCGTACCTATCCGTATCGTACCTAAACTTACCGCACCGTACCGTACCGTACCTTTCCATACCATAGCATTACAAACCATACATGCCCTGCCCTGCCGTGCCCTGCCATACCTAATCATACCAAATCTTCCCGTACTTAATCGTCCGGTACCGTGCCGTACCATATCGTACCATACCATGCATACCGTATCGTACTGTAAATCCCCCCGTTTTTTTTCGGGTACATGTAGCGTGAACATTTGAACACGTTCTTTTTATGTGAAGAATATGATTTGAGTGCATATCAAAAACTGTACTCGATCACAAATTTCACAGAAAATGTGAAGAATGATATTGCGATGTGTGAAGATTGAGATCCTATTTTTCAAACGTGTGGAAAATATGATATGTGAAAAATATGGTCCCACATAGCAGTACATATATTAGCGTATTCGCTATGCCGCAGTATATTTACGTGTATGCGTCTTTTTACTCAGCTGCACTACACAAATTATATGATCATATGAGTATCATACACAGTACATTATGTAAGTTCAATACACTACAGAAATGAGCTAGATCGGTAAGCAGTAACATGTTTCTGAGAACTGTAATACGTTGTGTAAAACAAGTGTGTTGAAATTGTCGTGAAACACACCTGTTTGATTATACTTTAACAACGATCTTACTGTAGCGTTTAATGTGACGAGCTGAACATTTGTGGGCGGGGTCATTCTGGGGATGGGGTGTGTGCTAATGTGCATACGTGACTCCGCCCCCTGTCCACCTTCATTGAAGGCGATAATTATTACCTGAAATATATTTGAATTATTTCGATTTCGCAGTTGAAAAATGTAATGACATTGTTTAAAAATACGAAAATCGGTACATAAGTCGCTTTCAGCTGTATTTAAAAATAATTGAAAACGCACAGTTTAATAAGGTTACACAATGATTAGACACAGTAAAATAAGGTTTTGCTAGTTAATTATAAAGCAAGTTCATACGTAATCAAATACGACGATTTCTCCTGAATAGTGTGTAACTTACATTCAACAACGATTTCTGATGTAAGTTAACACACAAACCAACAATGATTTCTGATGTAAGTTAACACACAAACAAACAACGATTTCTGATGTAAGTTAACATACAAACAATATGAATATTGTTTGAGTGCTTACTCACATTAAACGTTGTTTCTGGTAAGAGATCCTTAAAAGTCACGTGTTTCTCCGTCACGTTGACATCTCGAATTCTGTATCCGCTGTGTTCCGTCAGACGACACGTGTATGACGTCAGGTGACCACGGGGATGGGAGGTTTCTATTTTTGGCGCGTCCCACGTGACGTGGATTAAAAATGGCGACACAGACACAACTCGAAGGTTTTGAACGGGCCCTGGACGTTTCGCTGGAATAACAAAACTAGTAAAAACAAATAATAATTCCGCGAAATATTGAAAAAAGGTAAGTGACGCGGATGGAGAGTGATTATTTGGCGAGGTGCATGCCATATATAATTGAATTAATAAAGTACAGGGTGCAGTGGGGAAAGCAAGACTAGTTCTGGCATTTTATAATAACCTTAGTTACGGCTTTTAAACATTTTAACATCTTTCCCTAGCCGCTGGTAGACAGACCAAATGAAGTGGTCAGCTACCATGAGATTCGAAATGATATCCGGTTACAAAAACATCAAGAACCTACGTTGTACAGTGACGGTGACGTTGCTGAAGTCACTTCCGCCTGAGTTCGACGCCAGACAAGTGTACACGCCTTCATCCATGTACGTCACGGGCTCGATGGTCAGGTAGCTCATGGCGCCCAGGTAGCTGTTGCCGGATTTTTTGTCCGCGCCGACATAACGCTGGGTGGATATCTGGAAACGGACATCACTGAGGCGTTTCTGTATTATGTTGAAGTTGTTCAAAACAATCAGTCCCTTAAACATTTCCTTAAATTACTTCTCGCCTGACTGAAGGACGTTGATCGTATTTTCTCGCTAGTCATTAACCTTTTCCCTCCGTCGCCATAAAACCCACATTCCCTCACTCAATCACGCACTCACTGTCTCTCAGAATCACTAACGCACTCACACATTTCGTCCCTCCCTAAACACTCCATATTTACCTATATTTACCTACCTACCAATGCGGCTCTTACTCACCCCCTTCATCCCTCACCCCCTCTCTCACTCCTTCACTCAATCACTATCTCACTCACACTCATCCTCTCACGCATCACTTACAATTACCAAAACATTTAATATTAATTAAACAAGAACCATCACAAAACAAGATGATTGATTGTTTGATTCATTCATTCGTTTATTCATCAACATACCGAGATTGTGTTGTTCATGCTGTCACACTTGCTGACCAGGTCACTGAGGGTGTTGGTCCTCCACAAGAGGCTGGGGTAGGGATCCCCCTCACTGCGGCAGCGCAGGTCTAAACGTCCACCCTCCGTGACCGACTGGTTACTCATAACGTCTGAAAACAATTGCGATATATTGGGTTGCTTTGAGTAAAAAGGCGTAATTTTGTCTACGGTGTTCCGACGGTAGTTAGTTTAAACCAACTATTCAAATTCGGTTGTTTCAAAAGCCGGAGGCTTATTGAGACACGTTCGAGTCCGTTTCCTGGGTATAACCAGTACCTGATGTATTTTGGGAAAGATCATTCGAACGCTCCCCGAGTAGGGATGGAACGCACGACCTCCCAATTGCATTTAACTTTACAAACTATTAAATACAACACGTAGTTCACGTGTTTTCCGAATCGGCTAGTTCGGCGCGGTTTAACACCAATTAAATATTATGTAAACAGACTCTGTGTTGATAAACAGTTTACATGGTTTACCATATTTAATTTCGAATGAAGAAAAAGTTATCAAATCTTAGCAACGCTTTACCTATTTGCGGACGAGCTAAAGCAGGCGTATCCTTTATGTCACTAGTGCTCCACAAGGACACGACGGTGTAGTTGCTATTCTTAGAAATCACGTGGTGTACATCCGAGCCACTGTCTCCCACAATCCCCTCAAGTACATGGTCTAAACTGGTTCCGAAGACTGGTTCCGTCGTTGTCGGCGTGCTAGGATCTGCACAAGACTATTCGTATTTTGACATCTTACTTGAGTGTATTTGTTTTCGAATCGGAATGAACAAATCCTATACTGTTTACGTGGATACAATAGGAAGTGCTAGAAGAAGAATAGCATCCTATAATATTGGCGTTGATACATTATGACGTCATACACTCTGGTATTAAGAATAGCATCATATAATATTGGCGTTGATACATTATGACGTCATACAACCTGGTAATAAGAATAGCATCATACACTATTGGCGTTGATACATTATGACGTCATACAATCTGGTAATAAGGATAGCATCATATACTATAGGCGTTGATACATTTTGACGTCATGCAATCTGGTAATACGAATAGCATCATATAATATTGGCGTTGATACATTATGACGTCATACAATCTGGTTGGCGTTGATACATTATGACGTCGTACAATCTGGTAATAAGAATGAGATCTTAGAATATTAAAGTTGATACTGTCAAATAAGAACAGCGTTATAGAATATTGACGTGTATACAATAAGGTGTTTTAAAAGACGTCATGTATGACGTTCTTGACGGTAGTATTTATCAAAATAATATCATTATCCTACCATCTGATGGTAGAAACAATAACTTCTGGTCAACTTCCGGTCTGCTGCCGTCAAGTGTTTGGAACACCATGAGGTTGATGAGTTGCCGCTGTGCCGTGTCAAAGTCGGTCACGTGCAAGCGCCTCGTGTCACGTGGGATGACGTGGAAGGAGATGGGGTGAAGAAATGGGGGTCCTTGAGAGATATAGGATCTGATACAAATTGTCATTTTATACCATATTGTATTAAACGAGTTCAGGAATGTTGTTAGTAAGTGAGCCTTTGTCGAGCTTACTAACGAATTTCCAGGACGAGTTTAATAAAATATGGTATGAAATGACAACGAGTATCAGATCCTTTGATAGCATGCTTTTAACCCCCCCCCACCCCCAAAAAAAAAACACAACAATTTACCAAAAGATGTTGATAAATCCTGAAAGTTGTGTACTGACATAACGTCATTCATGTTGACTACGTTATTTCACCAAAAAAAAAGTCATGATATATTTCAGTCAAAGAATATGTCGCCAATAAAAAACGCTCAAAATAATTTCTTACACATGTGTACGATACAAATATTCGTAATGGTGTATTACACGGAAAAAAATGTATAGCATGTGATAAAACGAAATGTTTGAAACAAACATGATTCGCTACGTGTTGGATATCAGGGACCGTTTTATTATTATGGTTATTTATAGGGGCTCTTAGTACAACACCCCAGATTTTAGGGGAGTCAAGTTAAGAAGGATTAAAGTAGGCCTTTAACAGACATGCATTATATTCGAGGTTATGAGTTCGTATATCCCTTATAGACTCGACAAAACAATTTAGACCATGTTTTGGACAACGGTAATAAGCAATATTCGGCCTATATGTACCTACAGTGATTTTGTTGCTAAACAAAAAGTCAGTTTAGAATAGAACCCACATTTTTATCAAAGAAATGGCTGGACTGCAACCGTTAAGGGAAACACATATATCATTAAGAGCAAGTCTTAATTGACGTTATTTCTGTCTTTTGAACTCAGCCTTCTCAGAATCTGTAGTAAGAATAACCATATTATCGATATCTACTTATCACATGTCCTAGAAAGTGTACATGTACAAGCACACAGCCAAAAAAATCATATCCTAGGTATGTAAGAATACATTAAGTACCACTTGGCCAAGATGGGGCTCGCTCTTTCCGCCCCTTCTTAACCCATATATACACATATATTCCTAGTGGTACGTGTGTGACAGTTACCTAAAATTCTCACCACCGTGACGAAATCAGAATTATTATAGCGGTGCTCTTCGAACACAGGAGACCACGTGATCAGGTGAGTTCCGTCTGGAAGTGTGAGCATGCGCAGTCGAGTGTCCACGTGATTCGTCAAGGGAGAGCACTCCGGGTCGAATGATGCTGCAATAATAGCAAGTTGTGTTAAAGTTTTGAAAAGCATTGTTCGCATGATGTTGTTTCTTTTATTGTTTGATGTTTCTTTTCATGTGCAGTTGTATTACGCAAATCTTTGGTTTTATGTTTTTGTGTTTGTCATATACTTAAACCTGTAAATATGTTCTTCGTCATAATTTGGTGTTATTTTTGTTATCTAACATTAAAGTAATTTACTGAACTGTAATATTATTCAGGAATTGAAGGGTTCAATGAGTTGCTGTTGTGAGTTTCTATTTGTTATATTTATTTCCAGTAAATTGTTGGCAGTATATGTGTTCTATGTAACGCAAATGATACAAATCAATACGTGTGCATTTTTTCAGCTTTTGTGAATTGTTTTTATCCTATTACTAAAGCCGAATCGATAAAAAAACAACCCATCGTATAAACTTTAGCTTTATCCTATCGCTATTTTAGCACACGTTTATTCGATCGTTATTTTTAGAACGCTATGTATTTAAATGTGACGTCATTCCAACTGATGTCGTTTGTAGTTAACAAAAAAAAAACAGTGTTAAAACTGGGAAACCAACGTTATTTTTATAATTCTGACATTTTCACGCCGATTACATGATGGATGAGCAAAGCATAATAAGGTTAATATACTATTAGGTGAGTGTCGGATAAAGATGAAGTTTATCATGCCGAAACATTTCAGCGTTCAAAGCCTCGCATGATAAACTTCATCTTTATCAAACACTCACCAAATATTCTCCATATAATTCATCGTGTTAAGTCTGATGCCCAAATGTTCATTTAATAAAATCTGTTCTATTTTGTCAATCATAGTCATTGTCCTAATTGAACGAATTACAAAGAGAGCAATTTCAAAAAGAGCTGAAGAAGTTTCAACTATTTTGTTTACATACAAACCATTTAAAAATTAAAAATAAAAACACACATACACATCTGCGAATTCAAATATGTTAAATATGAAAATAAATTAATGAATTGTGGTTCATTCCTTGTTATCCTGTTAAATTGCTTTTTTGACTGTCCCTTAAATATCATAGTAAAATAGTATTTTGCACGGTCATGTTTTGTGACTATTTACCATGAGGAAATGACCATACATGCTAAATCAGTGCCTTACAACCGTATATGTGTATCAGTTGTATATGAGCAGCATACAATCGACAAACAATGTTTGAATTTCGCAAAACGTATCTAAATTATACGTATCTTACGATTCATATTTAACAATGATTTTTGTTTTAATAGGGGATCTTTACAAAAAAAAAGTGTTCTTTCAAATGGAAGAAACTTTTTAATGGTTAATCAAAATAATACACACTATGCATGAGTTTAGAAACGGATTTCCTTTTTAAAATTTAATTTTGATGTAACGTGTCTTATGATATGTGTTAATGTATAATGTTTTGATAATATTTAACAATTATTATTTTGGTTTCATTTAAAGTTGCATAACTTATCTTACGTCCGATTTCGTGATACAATAATAAACGGCGAGTTGTGAGATTATTATATATATGCAGATATCACTATTTTTATCTAGGAAACAATGTGAAAAAGACCGGCTTGTTTCGGTAGTACAGTGTTCAATGTACATGCACACCCGGGAAAGGCGTAAATGATGAATAACTCGGTATATATGATGTTGCCGACATACAGCTATAAGGTCAACAGACACTAATTTAATATCGGTATATATGATGATGCCGACATACAGCTATAAGGTCGACAGACACTAATTTAATATCGGTATATATGATGTTGCCGACATACAGCTATACGATCAACAGACACTAATTTAATATCGGTATATATGATGTTGCCGACATACAGCTATAAGGTCGACAGACACTAATTTAATATCGGTATATATGATGTTGCCGACATACAGCTATAAGGTCGACAGACACTAATTTAATATCGGTATATATGATGTTGCCGACATACAGCTATAAGGTCGACAGACACTAATTTAATATCGGTATATATGATGTTGCCGACATACAGCTATAAGGTCGACAGACACTAATTTAATATCGGTATATATGATGTTGCCGACATACAGCTATAAGGTCGACATACACTAATTTAATATCAGTAAATATAATGTTGCCGACATACAGCTATAAGGTCGACAGACACTAATTTAATATCGGTATATATGATGTTGCCGACATACAGCTATAAGGTCGACAGACACTAATTTAATATCGGTATATATGATGTTGCCGACATACAGCTATAAGGTCGACAGACACTAATTTAATATCGGTATATATGATGTCGCCGACATACAGCTATAAGGTCCACAGACACTAATTTAATATCGGTATATATGATGTTGCCGACATACAGCTATAAGGTCGACAGACACTAATTTAATATCGGTATATATGATATTGCCGACATACAGCTACAAGGTCGACAGACACTAATTTAATATCGGTATATATGATGTTGCCGACATACAGCTATACGATCAACAGACACTAATTTAATATCGGTATATATGATGTTGCCGACATACAGCTATAAGGTCGACAGACACTAATTTAATATCGGTATATATGATATTGCCGACATACAGCTATAAGGTCCACAGACACTAATTTAATATCGGTATATATGATGTTGCCGACATACAGCTATAAGGTCAACAGACACTAATTTAATATCGGTATATATGATGTTGCCGACATACAGCTATAAGGTCGACAGACACTAATTTAATATCGGTATATATGATGTTGCCGACATACAGCTATAAGGTCGACAGACATTAATTTAATATCGGTATATATGATGTTGCCGACATACAGCTATAAGGTCGACAGACACTAATTTAATATCGGTATATATGATGTCGCCGACATACAGCTATAAGGTCGACAGACACTAATTTAATATCGGTATATATGATGTTGCCGACATACAGCTATAATGTCGACAGACACTAATTTAATATCGGTATATATGATGTTGCCGACATACAGCTATAAGGTCAACAGACACTAATTTAATATCGGTATATGTGATGTTGCCGACATACAGCTATAAGGTCGACAGACACTAATTTAATATCGGTATATATGATGTTGCCGACATACAGCTATAAGGTCGACATACACTAATTTAATATCGGTAAATATAATGTTGCCGATATACAGCTATAAGGTCGACAGACACTAATTTAATATCGGTATATATGATGTTGCCGACATACAGCTATAAGGTCGACAGACACTAATTTAATATCGGTCTATATGATGTTGCCGACATACAGCTATAAGGTCGACAGACACTAATTTAATATCGGTATATATGATGTTGCCGACATACAGTTATAAGGTCGACAGACACTAATTTAATATCGGTAGATATGATGTTGCCGACATACAGCTATAATGTCGACAGACACTAATTTAATATCGGTATATATGATGTTGCCGACATACAGCTATAAGGTCGACAGACACTAATTTAATATCGGTATATATGATGTTGCCGACATACAGCTATAAGGTCGACAGACACTAATTTAATATCGGTATATATGATGTTGCCGACATACAGCTATAATGTCGACAGACACTAATTTAATATCGGTATATATGATGTTGCCGACATACAGCTATAAGGTCGACATACACTAATTTAATATCGGTATATATGATGATGCCGACATACAGCTATAAGATCAACAGACACTAATTTAATATCGGTATATATGATGTTGCCGACATACAGCTATACGATCAACAGACACTAATTTAATATCGGTATATATGATATTGCCGACATACAGCTATAAGGTCGACAGACACTAATTTAATATCGGTATATATGATGTCGCCGACATACAGCTATAAGGTCGACATACACTAATTTAATATCGGTAAATATAATGTTCCCGACATACAGCTATAAGGTCGACAGACACTAATTTATTATCGGTATATATGATGTTGCCGACATACAGCTATAAGGTCGACAGACACTAATTTAATATCGGTATATATGATGTTGCCGACATACAGCTATAAGGTCGACAGACACTAATTTAATATCGGTATATATGATGTTGCCGACATACAGTTATAAGGTCGACAGACACTAATTTAATATCGGTATATATGATGTTGCCGACATACAGCTATAATGTCGACAGACACTCATTTAATATCGGTATATATGATGTTGCCGACATACAGCTATAATGTCGACAGACACTAATTTAATATCGGTATATATGATGTTGCCGACATACAGTTATAAGGTCGACAGACACTAATTTAATATCGGTATATATGATGTTGCCGACATACTGCTATAAGGTCGACAGACACTAATTTAATATCGGTATATATGATATTGCCGACATAAAGCTATAAGGTCGACAGACACTAATTTAATATCGGTATATATGATGTTGCCGACATACAGCTATACGATCAACAGACACTAATTTAATATCGGTATATGTGATTTTGCCGATATACAGCTATAAGGTCGACAGACACTAATTTAATATCGGTATATATGATGTTGCCGACATACAGCTATAAGGTCGACAGACACTAATTTAATATCGGTATATATGATGTTGCCGACATACAGCTATAAGGTCGACAGACACTAAATTAATATCGGTATATATGATGTTGCCGACATACAGCTATACGATCAACAGACACTAATTTAATATCGGTATATATGATGTTGCCGACATACAGCTATAAGGTCGACAGACACTAATTTAATATCGGTATATATGATGTTGCCGACATACAGCTATAAGGTCGACAGACACTAATTTAATATCGGTATATATGATATTGCCGACATAAAGCTATAAGGTCGACAGACACTAATTTAATATCGGTATATATGATGTTGCCGACATACAGCTATACGATCAACAGACACTAATTTAATATCGGTATATGTGATGTTGCCGACATACAGCTATAAGGTCGACAGACACTAATTTAATATCGGTATATATGATGTTGCCGACATACAGCTATAAGGTCGACAGACACTAATTTAATATCGGTATATATGATGTTGCCGACATACAGCTATAAGGTCGACAGACACTAAATTAATATCGGTATATATGATGTTGCCGACATACAGATATACGATCAACAGACACTAATTTAATATCGGTATATATGATGTTGCCGACATACAGCTATAAGGTCGACAGACACTAATTTAATATCGGTATATATGATGTTGCCGACATACAGCTATAAGGTCGACATACACTAATTTAATATCGGTAAATATAATGTTGCCGACATACAGCTATAAGGTCGACAGACACTAATTTAATATCGGTATATATGATGTTGCCGACATACAGCTATAAGGTCGACAGACACTAATTTAATATCGGTATATATGATGTTGCCGACATACAGTTATAAGGTCGACAGACACTAATTTAATATCGGTATATATGATGTCGCCGACATACAGCTATAAGGTCGACAGACACTAATTTAATATCGGTATATATGATGTTGCCGACATACAGTTATAAGGTCGACAGACACTAATTTAATATCGGTATATATGATGTTGCCGACATACAGCTATAATGTCGACAGACACTAATTTAATATCGGTATATATGATGTTGCCGACATACAGCTATAAGGTCAACAGACACTAATTTAATATCGGTATATATGATGTTGCCGACATACAGCTATACGATCAACAGACACTAATTTAATATCGGTATATATGATATTGCCGACATACAACTATAATGTCGACAGACACTAATTTAATATCGGTATATATGATGTTGCCGACATACAGTTATAAGGTCGACAGACACTAATTTAATATCGGTATATATGATGTTGCCGACATACAGCTATAAGGTCGACAGACACTAATTTAATATCGGTATATATGATATTGCCGACATAAAGCTATAAGGTCGACAGACACTAATTTAATATCGGTATATATGATTTGCCGACATACAGCTATACGATCAACAGACACTAATTTAATATCGGTATATGTGATGTTGCCGACATACAGCTATAAGGTCGACAGACACTAATTTAATATCGGTATATATGATGTTGCCGACATACAGCTATAAGGTCGACAGACACTAATTTAATATCGGTATATATGATGTTGCCGACATACAGCTATAAGGTCGACAGACACTAATTTAATATCGGTATATATGATGTTGCCGACATACAGCTATAAGGTCGACAGACACTAATTTAATATCGGTATATATGATGTTGCCGACATACAGCTATACGATCAACAGACACTAATTTAATATCGGTAAATATAATGTTGCCGACATACAGCTATATGGTCGACAGACACTAATTTAATATCGGTATATATGATGTTGCCGACATACAGCTATAAGGTCGACAGACACTAATTTAATATCGGTATATGTGATGTTGCCGAAATACAGCTATAAGGTCGACAGACACTAATTTAATATCGGTATATATGATGTTGCCGACATACAGCTATAAGGTCGACAGACACTAATTTAATATCGGTATATATGATGTTGCCGACATACAGCTATAAGGTCGAGAGACACTAATTTAATATCGGTATATATGATGTTGCCGACATACAGCTATAAGGTCAACAGACACTAATTTAATAGATATGATCATTCCTTACAGTAAATAGTCACAAAACATGTGCTGATAACGTTTAAACGAATACATACTCAAGAGACAAGATAAAAAGCTATGTAACATGCAAAAGTGGAATGGACATTGTTATTGATACATATTAGTTCGAATTTCAGACAATGAAACTCTCACTTACTGTCGGAAGTGTAGAACTGCGTGTACGCTTGCTCAGGACATCCTGTTTCTTGGTTCCCGGACGTGAGGACAATACGATGCATGGTGCTGGGATTCAGACCGGATATCACGTGATACTGCATTTCCGGTGCAGTGTGAGAAATATCGTGCGTCACATGCTGAACGGGATCTGGATAATGTTTAACATTTTTTATTCAATTACAGACAACATGTTAAATCATATTAAGGTACTTGTTAACACTTTGAACTTTTGAATTACTATTTATTATAATAAACAAATCAAAAATAACTATGCAAAACTAAGTGTGTATTATTGCTTTTAACAAAACCATTAAATAATGTGCATTGCGTAACCTCGTTACAACTTGCACCATAATAGAAATATGTATAGCCAGTTGACAATAAGTATGTCCACCAAAACTCAAAATGTATCTCACATATGTTTGATAAAGAATCTCAAAGTTGACAATAAGTATACCTCTTCAAAACTCAAAATGTATGGACATGAATTATCTCAGACATGATTTATAAAAAATCCCAATGGCGACAAAAGTATGCCTCATCAAAATTCAAAATGTATGGACATGACTTACCCCACACATGTTTGATAAAGAATCCCAATGGCGACAATAAGAATGTCTCATCAAAATTCAAAATGTATGGACATGACTTACCCCACACATGTTTGATAAAGAATTCCAATGGTGACAATAAGTATGCCTCATCAAAACTCAAAATGTCTCAACATGACTTATCTCACACATTTTTGTAAAAAGAACCCCAATGGTGACAATACGTATGTCTCGTCAAAACGCATAATGCATGGCAATGGCTTATCTCAAACATGTTTGATGTGTGCTGTGTGGATGCAGTAGCTAGTATCCCCGTACATATCTTCAATGTTGTCATATTTTCAGTCTTCAGAGGCTGTCAGCGGTAGAGTTAATTCTTATTGTTTTATGGAATCCTTGTTTAAGACCTTTCTTGTACATAGATTCTTGTACATTTTCTGTATATATGATGCTAACTTGTTTGTTCATCAATCGTTAGTTCTGCTAGATATGCGGAATATTTACAGACCGTTGTTTGACATGATACCTTATTATATGCAATCAGTTATTGGCAATGCTTATTAATGTAACTACAAGACATGTGGTTTCGTATACCTTTCATTATATAAAGAAGCTTATTACAAAAAAATCATACAATACTTATTTCACCTTATCTAAAAGTAACGTCTCATAAAAGTTAATGCATATCGTGTATGTTTTAACATGAAACGCGCCCTGTTGTGTGAGACACGTCGGTCGTTAAAAACTTGTTTTAGAAAACATTTTTATAAAATAAAAAATAATAATAAATATAATAATTTCACTTATCAACATTTTTACAAAACTGGCCATGATATAACACATATATCAATTCAACCCGTTGAACAGCTAACTGTTGATAATGTAACGTCTAGTCAATACCAAGTTAAATCTAGATGTATGTCGGAATTTAAATGAATTAAATGTTTGCAAACTGCTTATCCTCTAGGATTACATGATAATATTTTTAATGTTGGAAATATCCCTAAAGACAGTTTTATCAATGTCCTCTCCTTTTTTTTAATAAACATGTGAGAAACAAGCGTTCACATGGTAAAAGGAAAAATGGAAACATGCGACGTAAAGTTAGACGCATACTATCTTGCAATGACTGTTACATTTTATTTAAAAATGCTGGACAACATAAACTATTAAGTACTTTATGTTCCCTTTCTGTTTGTTCTTTAAGAAATATTGATAATAAAGGTAAAAGTACTTTAAGGTAGAAAGATCCTAATGACTTCAGAAATACTCGCGAAATATCGGTTAACTTTGGCCCATTCGCCACTAACCGTAAATCTAATCGATCTGATCCGAAACAGAAATTATTTTCGCGAAATAGACATTACTTTTCGAATGTTGAGTTATTTTCAATTAAATGTGTGAAATAAATGCTTATTTGTCCTTAAAGATTAAAGTAAAAATGTAGTTTGAAGAAAAAAAACAAGGTACTCTGACATGGGGAATACCTTCAAATGCCGTCATTATTGGGAATTTCTGTTTACATTTAATCATGACATTTTCGCGATATTTCTGGTGTATTTCCTTACACTTAAGTTAAAATAGTTATAAATAAACCTCCAAGGATTATTAGTATTATTAAAAATAATTATTCGTATATAAAAACAAATCTGCGTAAAGGAGACACGTGCTCCTTGCTGTGAAATAACATTCCTTCACACCAAAAACTTGGAAAAAAAGTCAGTCGAGATGGGTAGAGAGCGGGACGCCGGGTGATCGAGTTTGGTGTTCTGTTGGATAATTTAAACACTGTTCATTGTGTAAACTTGGGCCTGCTCCACTGAGGAATTTTTACGAGATCTACCGCTGTAAAAAAAAACATCAGAAAGTTATGTATCGGCGAAATGATGAGAATGGTCTAAGAGACACCTTTTTATCCAAAAACAGTGACATTTTACCAATAGTCACAAGCTTCAAGAAGAGTCTTGATGAAGTTATCACACAGATTTGCCAGTTTTTTGAAACTCCTGTAAACCCAATGTAATGAAAATGTCCATTGCATTTTTTGAAACACACACTTATAAAATATGTTTATTATTTTTCTGAATTTGGTAACCAAGGATATGTGAACCTCAGCTAGTAACATTTGTATTTAAAATGTTAACACAAAACACTATTTCTTTAACATGAGTGCAAAAATAGTTCATTTAATATCGATACTGCTAATAGATTATAATTATAAGAGAAAAAAAATGTTTTAACATAGAAGGACAATATTTGCTTTTTTACTTGTCTTATTGTTCATACTTTTTT
This sequence comes from Congeria kusceri, assembly GCA_027627225.1. NCBI lineage: Eukaryota > Metazoa > Mollusca > Bivalvia > Myida > Dreissenidae > Congeria > Congeria kusceri. The sequence goes on from CM051026.1 coordinate 97,509,944, forward strand.
TCTAACATACGGTTGCTTCAGTATATTTTGGTATTACTGATTTTGACATACTATGAAATAAAAGTAAAAAAAATACAATAATTGGTGTTTGGCGTATTTTTACTTTATTGAAATCTGTTGTTTTTTACCATACGCTTAGCCAAATTTACTGTAATAAGTGTTATTGGTCAACTTTAGTACTAATGTTTGTTATACATTTTTTTATAAGATACACATTTAACGTATAAATTAAACTATTCTGGAATAAATAAAATACATTTTGACAATATGACCGTCATTTTTCTATGTGTACCCCATCAGAATTATAGGTTGAAGTAGAAAAATGAGGGGGTATAAGAAAAATCGCATTTTTGTCAAAACGTGTGTTGGATTTTGTTTATAGTTCACAGTTTAGTCTCATAATATATTAAATTTTCAAAGATAAGAAGAAAATCAAGGTCTGAAAAAAGTCCCATTAGGGTCTTTCTACCTTAATTCACTCTGATCCATTGTATGAATGTGCTAATATTAGTCAATCCTACACGGACTATTATCTTAAGCCGTTCATCGAGAGTCTACATAATAAAAAGAGAAATCGTATTAAAATTAATTTCTGTAATAAAAGTATCGATTTAATTGACCTTCCTAAAATATACAATGATAAAAATGTACATACGTTAATACCTCCTTATTTATGTAAAACTGAAACACCTCTTCATTCATTCTATATATATTTACAATCCTACAAAATCAAAACCGTCGACAATTGCTTCGCAGAGGCCCTAAATTTCGACTTCAAATTTCACTTAATGTTGACAACTGCATGAAAGAAATAGAAGTATCATTAGACGAATATTGTAAAAAGTGGTGCAGAAATGTATCTGCGCTTTACGAATGGAAGAATAAAGGAATGCTTAATGCCGTTAATAAAATAAGGGTTTCTAATAATAATCCTATTGCTTTACCACATAAATGACAAAGTTTCGCTTTGTTTATATTTATAAAGAATCCCAATTTTAATAATAAGTATGTAACATAAAAACTCCAAATGTATGGACATGACTTGTCTCATACATGTTTTATAAAAAATCCAAATGTTAACAATGATTTATAGGTCGGGTTTAGATATTGAGGTGAAAGATAAGCGAACGAAACTCAACACACCTGCGTGGCCCTCTTCGTATAATCTAAGCGTCCAGGGGTCGGAAATTCGTGTTTGCCACACCACTAGCACGCTATCAGACGATATGTTGTACAGCCGCAGTTTGCTCCTCCCATTTTCTACATCCGGGCTCTCCGTAGTGACGTTCAACCAATCAGAATACTCGCTTTTAGTGTGATTCACAGTTGACGCAATCCTCACGAAATACGTTGTGTCCGGCAACAGATCTTTAAGCAATAAAAAAAACGATAAAAAAGCATATACATTATTTCATCACTCAGTGTGTATATTATTTGATGAAGCAAATATTTTCGGTGTAACTGTCAACGCCACACGTTCATACTTACTTAACCAGCAATTATAAATAAATAAATCCAATAATGTCATAGGATACGCTAGCTAAATTGTTCATAAAACAAAACGCTATCTAAATGTAACAATATCGGTAAAGATCTAGCATCAAAACAGGTACAGAATGCTGCTCAATAGTGGCAGGGTGGCGAAGCAGGATCTTTGACATTGTCTGACAATATTGTAACATTCAGGTACAGAATGCTGCTCAATAGTGGCAGGGTGGCGAAGCAGGATCTTTGACCTTGTCTGACAATATTGTAACATTCAGGTACAGAATGCTGCTCAATAGTGGCAGGGTGGCGAAGCAGGATCTTTGACCTTGACTGACAATATTGTAGCATTCAATTGTTGATTGCTTGTAATTAAGCCTTTTAAACAATTTGTATTAATTTGTCATTTAGTACATGCAAACATATATCCCAATTCAAATTATTTTATCATTTCGGCTTTGTCCTGGGCTGGCATTCACAAAGCTCCTAAGGGAAATCTTAACTTAAGTTGTACTTCAGTGAAATTTTCAGATCAAATTTTCTAGATGTAATCCAGCTATTTCTGTTCACAAAACGGTAAAATACTAGTCATCTAAGAAATATTTAATCACAGTAAAACAGTTTAATGTAAAAAGAGCTATACATGAAAAGCCAAAGCGTTAAGGAGTTTTACACATTTAAGAATTGAAGGCGCTTTGGGAATACGGGCCCAGCACCCTGCCATTTTTTGCTCTGTTTTTTTCCCTTCGTAATCTGATACACCGATATATTCTACTCACACCTTTTACTTTCAGGGACTTGGTTTCGTTCCTTGTGACGACGGAGCAGAATGCCGGCGCCGACAGGTCGTCCGTGTATTCTACCAGGTAATGGTCGGCGTCGGCAACCGGTTTCCACTTGACTACGAACGTCTGCAACGAATGGCATACAACTCAGATATACAGTAGCGGTAATACCGTATATATTCCAAAAATGTGTAGGTGTTCATGACGATGCGTTTCAGTAAAGATTGCTTAGAAATACAATAATACTAGCATGCTGGTATAAAGACAAGAGCATGTATGTCTAAAGATGTGTTTCAAAAATAACGTTAGTACGATAGCGTTGAAAATACATAACAACACTATATTAAGTAAGCATCTTTAAATAACACAAGTATCATATATACATCAACATTTGTCCACATTTTTCATTAAATGAAAGAAAACAGAGAATGCTATGTATAGAAGTCTGTCCGTATTTCTGTCTGTCTGTATTTCTATCCTTCTGTCCGTCCGTTCGTTCGTCATGCAGTCAGTCAGTCTTGTACGTCAGTCTTTCGATACATCCGTTCTTTCGTCCAACCATCGTTCTTTGTGTGCCTTCGTTTGCTTTGTTTATCTGTCAATCGAGCAATTGGTATGCCTGTCTATTATCCCGTCCCTGCATGTGTCGTTTTGCGCGTCCCTTCATTTGTCCAACCGTGTGTATGTCTATAATTGTAATTGTTTCATTCGTAAAATCATTTGACAAGTTAGCCTACTCACGCTGTCCGAGATTGACTTCACGCGCAGTTTACGTGGGGACTCAACTGTGACGTCATCCAGAGTTGTGAACCTCACGCGCCCGATCTTTTTACTTCCTCCTAGAAAAGCAAAAGCGGTTTTGATTTTCAGATGAAAACATACCGATATCCAATGTGTCTTGAACTTTACACCATATTGGTACTGCAGATTAAAACTGCATTTTCTGGCCTCAGGGTATGTTTGATCTATTTGGTACTTAAACTATATTTATAACTCCTACAACTCGCAATAACGAATTCTCTTGTTCGTAATAACCACAAAGTCACTCGTAATTATGTTCCGCTTTAATAAGCTCGTAGTTAAGACTTAATAATTCGTAATTTAAACTTCTCGTTAAAAATTACGACTACTAAAATCTAAACACGACTTACGTAGCGGTATTTCGGACTAGGCAATTGAAAACGTATTGACCGTTCTGTGTGTTTTGTGTTTGTTATGTGTTTTTGTGATGTTCTGTGTATTGTGTTTGGCAATTGGTCACTTGCCATAAATAAACGACCTCGGGCTGCTAATAAGTGTTCTCTCCTGCTGTCGCAACTGGAGTTTCGCTTTGTTTATATTTATACTGTAGACAGGAGGTTTGAAAAACAAACTGCATAATTATGTAATCAATTATGTAATCAAAAATTGTACTCACAACTCAGTATCGTATGTGTTGCTTTGAAATAATAATAAAAAATAAGCCGTGTTTGTCTAATTGTAAAATCACATTTGTTTTCAAAAAATGAAAACATATTAATAAAATAATAATATATATGAAAATTATAGTTACACTACTTTCAGAGGGTATCAAGTACCTGTGCTATCGATGACGTAGACATTTACTGTGTACTCCGTGTCTGGCGTCAGGTCCGAGGAAATGACGTCATCATACAGCGTCTGCCAGTCCTTTTTGAAACCGTGACTTTTTACAATGATCTGAAAAGCTTGAGCAAAGCAACAGCAGTATCAAACATACCACCTTGATCATTTCAATCAGCTGTAAATCTTCTAAGGCTGGTGAAACTACAAAAGTACTGTACGGTATGCACATGAGCCCTCAGTTACCAAACTATTCCTAGACTTAAGATTACGAATGAAGCATATAGCCTATTGTTCAAAGTGTTCTTTTCAAAGGAATCTTGCTTGGTATTCACCCACTCTAATTGCAACAATCTTTATTTACAACGATTTGTCATTAACATAAGCAACAGTGGTACCAATATAGTTGTTCATGATTTTTTCGTGAGTTTAACTCCATTCTTAATTCTTAAGTCTAAGAATTGGTTGGTGTATACGGGCCCTGGTATAATAATGTTGTAATCGATGTAGTTATGGATGTAGTAATGGACGTAGTAATGGACGTAGTAATGGATGTAGTAGTGGATGTAGTATTGAATGTAGTAATGGATGTAGTAATGGATGAAGTAATGGATGTAGTAATGGACGTAGTAATGGACGTAGTAATGGATGTAGTCATGGATATAGTAATGGATGTAGTAATGTATGTAGTAATGGACGTAGTGATCGACGTAGTAATGGACGTAGTGATGGACGTAGTAATGGACGTAGTAATGAATGTAGTAATGGATGTAGTAATGGACGTAGAAATGGACGTAGTAATGGACGTAGTAATGGACGTAGTAATGGACGTAGTAATGGACGTAGTAATGGACGTAGTAATGGACGTAGTAATGGAGGTAGTAATTGACGTAGTAGTGGATGTAGTAATAGATGTTGTAATGGACGTAGTAATGAACGTAGTAACGGACGTATTAATGGACGTAGTAATGGATGTAGTAATGGATGTTGTAATGAACGTAGTAATGGACGAGTAATGGGTGTAGTAAAGGATGTAGTAATGGACGTAGTAATGGATGTAGTAATGGACGTAGTAACGGACGTAGTAATGGATGTAGTAATGGAAGTAGTAATGGACGTAGTAATGGACGTAGTACTGGACCTAGTAATGGATGTAGTAATGGACGTAGTAATGGATGTAGTCATGGATGTAGTAATAGATGTAGTTGCCGCTTAGTAATCAAGAGATTGTTAGTTCAATCCTACACATAGAGCGTGATCTCCAATAGAGACATCAATGGTTCTACCCAAGAAGCCAACTCGAAAGTGTCGTGGACCCTTTATCGGGATTTCCTATGTTACTACAAGATCCTAAAATAATGCACAAGAGGGCATTTACTTTCGGGTTTGGTTTCACAAAATTAACTCGAATTTTATATCGTCTTGAGGGCATTCTGTTTGCGAATTTGCAGCTGAATAACAACCGATTGTCTTTATTATCGTTATTATGGGATAAAACAAAAGACAAGGAAACAATACCTCTGAAGGCATGGTCGTTTAATTGCCTTTCCGAGACGTTGAAGACAATTCTTGCAGAGTGCTGGGTTATGTCGGTCACTAGGATATCTTCGTTGTCATCAGAATCTGTAGGCCAAAAATAGCTGATAATGCAAAAACGGTCTTGGAGTACTCGAGTACCCGGATATCAGGTCGGGGAACAGACTAGTAGTACTGACTCGGGGTAACTGTAATGGTCAAAAATACGGTCTTGGAGTACTCGAGTACCCGGATATCAGGTCGGGGAACAGACTAGTAGTACTGACTGGTACCCGGATATCAGGTCGGGGAACAGACTAGTAGTACTGACTGGTACCCGGATATCAGTTCGGGGAACAGACTAGTAGTACTGACTGGTACCCGGATATCAGGTCGGGTAACATACTAGTAGTACTGACTGGTACCCGGATATCAGGTCGGGAAACAGACTAGTAGTACTGACTGGTACTCGGATATCAGTTCGGGGAACAGACTAGTATTACTGACTGGTAACTGAATATCAGGTCGGGGAACATACTAGTAGTACTGACTGGCACGAGTGTATCAGGTCGGGGAACAGACTAGTAGTACTGACTGGTACCCGGATATCAGGTCGGGGAACAGACTAGTAGTACTGACTCGGGGTAACTGTAATGGTCAAAAATACGGTCTTGGAGTACTCGAGTACCCGGATATCAGGTCGGGGAACAGACTAGTAGTACTGACTGGTACCCGGATATCAGGTCGGGGAACAGACTAGTAGTACTGACTGGTACCCGGATATCAGGTCGGGGAACAGACTAGTAGTACTGACTGGTACCCGGATATCAGTTCGGGGAACAGACTAGTAGTACTGACTGGTACCCGGATATCAGGTCGGGTAACATACTAGTAGTACTGACTGGTACCCGGATATCAGGTCGGGGAACAGACTAGTAGTACTGACTGGTACCCGGATATCAGTTCGGGGAACAGACTAGTATTACTGACTGGTACCCGAATATCAGGTCGGGGAACATACTAGTAGTACTGACTGGCACCCGTGTATCAGGTCGGGGAACAGACTAGTAGTACTGACTGGTACCCGGATATCAGGTCGGGGAACAGACTAGTAGTACTGACTGGTACCCGGATATCAGTTCGGGGAACAGACTAGTAGTACTGACTGGTACCCGGATATCAGGTCGGGGAACAGGCTAGTAGTACTGACTGGTACCCGGATATCAGGTCGGGGAACAGACTAGTAGTACTGACTTGGGGTAACTGTTATGGTCATAAATGCCTGATTAGCACCGCCTAAATCCAGGCTCAGCGAATAAGATGCTTGCTATATTTCGAATGTAATATTGTGTGTTATCAGCTCATCTTAGATAGAACCAATACACTATCTAAAAACCGATACATGTTGTATCTTGAATACACCATCCTGCAAGGGTCAAGAATTTTACAGTAATTACAGCAAGGTACCCGGATAGTAAATAGATACCGGTTGCAGCTCGGGATGTGACTGCCCCTTCGGTTCACCTTTGCCTCGTTACGATTTTACGAAACGTTCATGCATATGCCCAGGTGTGTATGTTGTGATCACGCTTGTGAAATGTTTATTCTTTAAGTTATGTAATTGCAATTTGTATAAATGTATGAAATTGTATTATAATAAGTCTTAAAATATTTTCATGATGAATACATTTTAAACATTTTGTTTTTTAATATTGATGCAAAACTTTATACAGAAAATGAAAAGCAGAATGCATTAAAGAGGGACTGTCTGATTTTATAATATATATCGGGTCTTCTTCATTGCCCACCAACATAAATCTGTTTTATATATCATAAAATATGTCAACATTGAAACATGCAAATATATATTTTCTGTTGATACAGACCCCTTTATACGACTACATCGGCTTCATTCGGTTTTGAATCAGAAAATAAGAACTGCGCATAAGCCAACAATCAATCTGACTCGTCTAAACGCTGTATAGACATGAACATAATCTGACTCGTCGAGACGCTGTATTGACATAAGCATAATCTGACTCGTCGAGACGCTGTATAGACATGAACATAATCTGACTCGTCGAGACGCTGTATTGACATTAACATAATGGCACGGTAAAGTATTATTTTATTTAAATTATTCTCTTAATACGAAATGCTGACCAGACGTTATTCTCAACATTTATATTGTTTTAAAAAATACTGATATCTCTAGAATAAATTGATGGTTTTACGTTATATTTTTTTAATACAAAATCGTACACTCCCTCATTAGCATTATATCGCAGCGAGACTGCGATACGTACCGTGCTGGTCCGAGCGTTTCTTCTCTACTGTTTTCACGACCGCAGTATCCGACCAGGCCCCTCTGTGTTTGCCGACAACAGCTCGCACGTTAAAGATGTAGACGGTATTCGGGTTAAGACGCCGCAAGGTAAGCACCTGGTCTGTAGTTGTCGCCCTTCGGGAATTTTTGGAGCCTTTCGTCTTATACCTAGGAAAGTTAAGTAATGCATAATAAATAAACGTAGGGCCATAAAATATGTTGTTTAAATGCAGTATTAAAAAGGTTAACTTTCTGATGAAAGCAGGAGCATGAAAACAGCAGAGATTATTTAAGAAACAATTGACGGGTAACTGATGGTTATTGCGGTAATAACCAACTGTTTGGAGTTCCGATGAGTAGGAATTAAACCACGAGGGCGGTAGCCCGAGTGGTTTAATAACAAGCATCCGAATGACAAACCGTTGGTTATTACCGCAATAATCAACTGTTACCCGTGAATTATTTCGATTCTATCACGATCTTATATAAAATTCGTAGTTTTAAAGGTTATGAATGAGAACTATATTTATCTATACTCCGCCCATTTTCCGAGAAGAGCATACACACGTGCGTTTCAGTGACTTCAATAAATCATAAAAATTCAAAATGACGTCAGCTTTATTGATAAACATTGAGCGAATGACGTCATACTTATCGATATAATACAGTGAAAATATGATGCTAAAAAACGCAACTTAAAAGCATATTAATAAAACGTAAACGTTTTTGTGAACGTAAGTATAAAATATGTAGTACAAATGTTGTTTTATTGTGCTACAAAATGCAGAAAATGATTTGTTTGTCACAAGTTGCTATCACGTGTTTAAGCACGTGCATTTTACGGAACAATTTCTTCGAATTTCTGGAACTATTTTCAAAACATTAGGCTCCACCCATTATTTGTTGCAGAATAACCCACAGTTATTTTCCTTCTTTATCTATGCACCACTAGCCGCGTGCCGTGGTAGAATTGAAAATATATACATACATATCTAAATGCGCGATCTTTAGACCAAGCACAATAGTCGTTTCAAAAATGCGCGAAATTTACACACCGCGAAATAACAAGATTTTAATGCTATCACTTACTTGACCACATACTGAACCTCTTCTTCCGTCACTTCCGGTCTCGTGCGCCACGTGATACGTATCTTCCTCGAGGACAGGGCCCGCGCCCACTCTATCTTTACATCCGGGGCTGATGACGTCACCAGACCTAAAATGACCATATACATTGAAATATTCTAACATGATACGCGCTTAGTTTGCTATTGACAAAGAACAAAATTCACCCCTGTAAAACTACCATTTTAAGAAGGCACGCACCAACCTTCATATAAACAAAGAAGAAAATTAAGTATAGCTTACTTTACAACAATTATGCGTGGGGCTAACACATTCAAAGCACGCGCTACGAAATAAACACTTTCCCGACAAATGGGCCGATACATTTACCCCCAGTGTGATAATATTATATAAATAACACATGGCTGAGAGGATGATATAAAATAATATCAACCCGAGAAATATTATTTATATCACCCTCTCAGTCATGTCGTTGTTTATTTTATTGCACCAAACAATTCGTATAACACATTGAAATGATAAGCTTCGTGAATTGTTTTCACCATTACTTTAATGTAGACTCTAGAAATAAATGCGACGTACGCCAAGGCTTGACATTACCAATTTACAATACAATAGTTACAGTTTCTAGTTTAAACATTGCAGAATCAGCCTCCCGTACTTTCCAATGCTTCGCAGAGATGACCCTAACCTTTAAACGGCATGACCATTGAATGTGTATGTAGCGATATTTAGTCGTGTCAATTTTAAAAATGGCGTGATCGATATGAAGTTTCTACAGCGCGTTAGAATGAATCAGCTAAAAACATAGCGAAATGAGGGCGAAATGTTATCTTGTGATTCAAAAAGGAATAATATACAGTTTGCGGAAAATGTTTAATGGACTTTCAGATCACAAAACGGATAAATGTGTGGCATAATCCAGACACGGGTCAGGCCCAGGCTTTTGGCCTCCAGCCCCCCCCCCCTCCGGCTGAACCCGGCAATATCATTTTCGGGCTGGGCTTTGATCTTACACAAGCAATAAATTGTAATCAAGAGTGTTACTTAGGCGTAAACAAAGTATTTTTTCGGGTTACCAGACCTTCCCTAAACATATGCCCAAACCTTATAACATTTCATTGTGTCTGTCGGATATTTTTTGTTTTATTTACTTTTTTCCAATAATTACATTTTTCTGGATAGCATCCACTTAAAAACAATGTTTAAAGATATTACCGATATGTTTTTAATATTCATTTAGTTTTAAAATCTTAAAGTTAATCATTTACCAGATAAAAAAATCCCTACCTACCTACCCTAATGTTTTTGGGCATGTTACCTGAAACGAACATATTATTTTGTATACGCCTTATTCAAACTTTCTGCTTTAGGTAGATGTATGGCAATAACTTCATAAATTTTTTTTGTAATAGTTTTTTAAGGTTGATAATGGGACCCAATCCCAAATATTTAACGAAAAAATCTACCACAATACATTTGGTTCGTAAAGAGATGTATAGATACAATAATGATACAATATTAATTATGTTATATAATACGAATTCCCCTGTAGATACGAAAACAAGCCATGTAAAAGTCAATTTAGGGTGAAAAGCTCGTGATTTAAATTTTGCAAAGATATGGCTACATATGGTTCATGTTATGTAGTAAATGGTATTTTACCTATTTTGTTATAGTGTATAATAAATCACACATTTATAACTTGCCTTCTATTTGGTCCAAAAATATGTACTTTGTCAAATTGTATGTACGACAGTGGAAACAGTCCTATTAACATAAAAGGAAAAAAAAACGAAAACAAACTAGTTACAGCCATCAAAAATGACCATTTCCAATATGCTATAAATCGGTAGCCAAAACAATCTTTTTTTCCTTTTTTTCAAAAGTCTTTCAAGGTCCATCATTGTGTGATTTTTTCATAATATGTGATTGATATTTAAAAAACTGCTTCTCCTACTACACCTCAACTGCTGCTGCTGCTGATTCTACTACTGCAGTTGCTGCTGCTACTACTACTACTAGTTCTACTACTATTACTACTACTACTACTACTGCTGCTGCTGATTCTACTACTGCAGTTGCTGCTGCTACTACTACTACTACTACTACTACTACTACTACTGATGCTGCTGCTGATGAGGATGTTATTGCTACTACCGATGCTGCTGCTACCATCACCACTACAACTACGTCTGCTGCTGTTGCACCGGCTGCTATAATTGCTGTCACTACCAATTCTATATCATCTAAGTCCAGCCCCCAGCCCCGGGCCAAGCCTGGTCTGCCCTCGCCCCTGTTGTCTGTAAAGAAACTGTGCAGTGACGACACAAACCAGTTTTCAGTGGACTAATATTATTACATAGGGTTCAAATGGGGGCTGACCGTGTAAACTAAAAGTGTTTCTAAACGACAAAATGTGTGTGTTTCTTAACGAAAACTAATGCATAAAGCGTGGTTCATTTCCCGAATTATATAATAACTGAGCAGTGACGACACAAACCAGTTTTCACTGGACTGACATCGTTATTCGTTTTCCTAGTATCCTACATAGGTCCTGATAGGCTTGTGTTGTTTAGTGTAAGTTTGTTGGTAAGTATTAAAGAAACCATGCGTCGGTGATGTCTACAATTATTGTGGACGCCAATATTGATAATTGGATACAATTGTGAAACCAAATACGAATGAAAAGATACGTTCTGACCAGTCATTGACCTGTTCGACATTGTTTACCGAGGTTTTCCGAATACGCCGTATAAATGCTTTCGCTGTATAGATAATCGTTGTTCAGAAAAATTATTATGCATTTTGCATATGACTGGACAAGAAAACTGTACTTGTTGCGGAAAAGTATATGTAAGTCGGCTTTTATACATATTTATGCTTTATATGCACTTTGTTATGTTTTAAACAGGTTAAAATTTAACATTCTAAACGTGGGTGGGGTATGGGAATTAATCATTTAATTATTGGAAAACTACGCTACAAAGGCAACATATCTTATTTTGGCATTAGATTTAATACCTTTCTTTCAAATACGTTATGCAATAATAAAGAGAACGCCAGTATATTTATTTGTATGCACGTTATGTTTATCCATAACAGTCCTTAAATGTGTCATCAGTGTTTGTCAATAAAAAGGTATAGGCAATATTTAGAAGTTTTAATTTATATACGGAATTGCATCGAGTAACCAGTTCAGTATGTTTATACATGCTATTAGTGTGTGTTTGTATTACATTATATCTTTGCAATAATAATAATAATAGTAATAGTTTAATTAACTTTGTTTGTTTCAGGTAACTATCACAAAATCTGGAATGTCTCAACCCTGATTCTCCAGGGGATTATTCACCTGACTGTATTCCTTCTTGAATTAGCATATTGTGACACACAACACCACTAATGTAATTACATTTATAAAAAATATATAAATATTATGTTCAAGTTAAGTAATGTTATTAATTGTCAAAATTCAAGTGAATATATTTAAAATAATAATGTTAATGAATTGTTGTCATCATAGCAGATGGTTGTTGATGGATTGTCATAAGTAGTTAGTAATCACACATCTGTGCGCATACAAAGTTCCAAGTGCAAAACATTCCGTAACCCGCAAACTGTGGAGAAGTGATCCATGGGTGACCTGAATAATTTTCTTCATCAAGTCGTTCTGCCGGGCTTTCACCCTTGACTGCTTTGTGATTTTGTGTAAAACCACTGCGGGAATTATCTATATATATTTTATAGAAAATGTGTTCATTCCGACATTGGAACCAGTATTAAATGTGACCGTCCAAGTTCCTGTTCAAAATGGGTACACTGGAAATGTCAGCCCAACTCAATAGCTGGTGATGAACTTGCTTGGTTTTTTACTGAACTGTACTAAAACCTGTGAAAAAGTGACTTAGTACTGGTTCTACACAGGAATATACTAATAAAAACAATGCATGCTTTGTGCATTACTAATGTATTTTATGTGATACTTGTTTCAGTATAATTGAATACTCTATGTAATTTTGTTTATTTGTGTGCTGTGGATGTAATTTTGAAAAGCTTTGTATTTACAGCTAATGATTAAAAGAGAATGCCCCAGTAACATGGACTGTTTTCTTGTTGTGTTGTTGATAAAGTGAAGATAATTAAGCTGCATATATTCCTTATGATGGTACAAGTAGGACACAGGTCTATTATGTGGAACTGCATCCTGTATTAACTGCTGCCAAAACTACAATTACATACTTTACGGCGGTCAGTTAACCTACTCACTTTTCCTTAGCCGATCTAAGCGGTTGACCAGTACCAAATCTACATACTGTAATGGAAGTAACTACTGTCCTTCTTGAAGCAGAGGTAGTGAGAGAATGGCCGTAGAAATTATTTTATTACCAATCCCACACAAGCTATGTGGCCGGCCAGGGGCTCGAACTCGCGAACAACCGGATTGACAGTCCAGCTCTCTACCAACTAAGCTAGTTGGGTCCGGTTTGTATTCATGTTGCAATTGTCAAAAGAAAAAAAATCTTTACAATAATATATACGTTTAATTCATATATCTGTGAGAAACTCTACTCACCAAATCAAATAAAACTAATTTTCTGGGTCGATGAAAATGTACTCAACGTTGGGCTATTTTCTACACATTTAGTACAAAGTACATGTGTAAAAAATTGCCCTGTTAATTTAAAAAAAATAGGTAGGTGGACTTTTATAAAGTAGAATGTCAAAAGAGTTTGCATGGTTTACCTCTAACCGTAGAGTTGGTGTGGTGTTTCTTGTTCATGGTT
>CM051026.1:97531008-97768508 GCA_027627225.1 Congeria kusceri
ATAGTACATGTATACCATACTGATCTCAACATGCAATTTAAACGGAAGTGAGTATCGCAAAATGATTTCAACATACTTTTTCAAAATAAAAAAACGAAATAAAACTATTTCAACCAAATGTAAACACGTGTTGCAAATCGGGATGCAGCAGTACAACAGATTACAACATAACAACGCAATGTTTAAGTACAATTTAAAGGGAAAACGTATTTTAACAGCTGCAACAAAAATCAACACATTATTACAGTCTGATTGCAACATACAATTTAAAACGCAATACAGTGTAAACACTTAAAACAAACATTTATAATAATAAAAAATACTGCAATAAAATGTTAACATTTCAAAACGAAAAACAGAACAATAAATAGTTGCAAAACACATTTCAACTCGTACAGTGTTACAATTCAATGTTCACAAACATTGCAACAATGGAATACAGAATTGCAACAAACATTGCAACACTGGAATACTGAATTGCAACAAACATTGCAACAATAGAATACTGAATTGCAACAAACATTGCAACAATGTAATACAGAATTGCAACAAACATTGCAACTCTGTAATACTGAATTGCAACAAACATTGCAACAATAGAATACTGAATTGCAACAAACATTGAAACAATGGAATACTGAATTGCAACAATGGAATACTGAATTGCCACCTAATTTTAACATACGTTTTAAAATTGAAGAATAATTTCAACAGTTATTTTCAAACGAAATTACGTACGACAAACGTATACAAACAGTAATTTGCATATAAAAAATGCTGTATTGCAAGATGATTTAACACACGTTTAACAACAGTATAAGCAATGACACGCTAATGTGAACATACAGTTATACAGTATACACTATAACAACCTATTTTCAAGGTACTTTGCCACTTTTCATTGTGGTCACCGTCTTGGAACGGTCAATGCAAAGCATTGAGGGTAAATAAAACAGTAAAACCAGTATAAGCAATGACACGTTCTGCTTTACCGACCCTTAATAACAACAACAATAATAATAATAATAATAATAATAATAATAATAATAATAATAATAATAATAATAATAATAATAATAATAATAATAATAATGATAATGATCATGATAATAATAATAATAATAATAATAATAAGAAGAAGAAGAAGAAGAAGAAGAAGAAGAAGAAGAATAGTTTTTTTGTGATGTTAGTAAACAAGATGTTATTTGGCAAGACATATTCATCAAAAATTCGAATTCTAATGACATGTGTTCCTACGATATTTTTGACATATGCGGACAATGTTTCCTTCATGACTATGACACCCCGGACATTCGTTTCGTCATTATTTTGATAGCCCGGACATTGGATCCTTCATTATTTTGACAGCCCGGACAATGGTTCCTTCATTATTTTGATAGCCCGGACATTGGTTTCTTCATTATTTTGACAGCCCGGACAATGGTTCCTTCATTATTTTGATAGCCCGGACATTGGTTCCTTCATTAGTTTGATAGCCCTGAAATTGTTTCCTTCATTTTTTTGATAGCCCGGACATTGGTTTCTACACTATTTTGAAAGCCCGGACAATTGTTCCTGTGTACTAATTAATACAAGAAGGCGGTCATTGGTATGTATTTATTAAGCATTTAACATATTACTATTATAATATTTATATAACATAATTACTTACATTCTTATAAAGATATATTTTACAAGTTTTTTAGATTGCTTCGTGGATAGTATACTACAATCTTAATTACTAGTATTGCATCATTGTATAAGTCAATTTGCACTTAAGTCTGTAATGAAAAATCCCTTTGTTGGATTCGGAGCGATTACTAGAGGACGGGACTATAAAAAGCCTCTACTGTCTTATTTTTGTCCGTTAGATACAATAACTGGCATACTTTTTAAAGTGTGAACAATAAGTTTATTAAGGGCTGTTTTTCGGCTCATTATGAATTGCTTATTGTTTTCAGTTATGTGCGCTAAATAGACTATAATTGGCATACTTTTTTTTACAGCGTCAACAATTAATAATACATTTAATTGCAATAACATAATTAACGAATATGTAACTCTAATGATAATTAGAATATAAATTAAACTGTTTTTATTTATTTTCAACAAATTCACGACTGCGAACGTTTGGTTGTCGATCCTGAAATGAAGACATTAGATCAGCGACAAATACACTATATCGAACGCGATGTCCGGGTTGACAATGATAGTACGTAGGAACCATTGTCCGTGCTGTCATTATACAGTAGAAAACATTGTCCGGGCTATACAAGTTATTAGCGAGTGTCCGGGGAGTCATAATAATGTAGGAACAATTGTCCGGGATGTCATTATACCATAGAAAACATCGTCCGGGCTATACAAGCTATTAGCGAGTGTCCGGGGAGTCATAATCATGTAGGAACAATTGTCCTGGCTGTCATTATACCATAGAAAACATCGTCCGGGCTATATAAGCTATTAGCGAGTGTCCAGGGAGTCATAATCATGTAGGAATAATTGTCCGGGCTGTCATTATACCATAGAAAACATCGTCCGGGTTATACAAGCTATTAGCGAGTGTCCGGGGAGTCATAATCATGTAGGAACCATAGTCCGCCTATACAAAAAATTGAGTAGGATGTCCGGATATCCAAAAATTCACTTCGCCCCACAAATATTAAGTTATACATGTATGCAACAAGCTGTATGTAACAAGACACATGCGTATGTGTTATTTTAGTTTTTGTTATTAAACATGCACATATATATGCAATATATTTTTTACAGCATTCATTCATTTTTCATTCTTTCATCTGGCAGTCTGTTCGTTCTTTCGAGCGTATCTTTCGATTCTTTTTTTTTAATGTGTTAAACGTGTTGCCAAATGTAAACCCCCATTTAAACAACTATTATCTAATTGCTCGTGATGTATACATGTCATACGGTACAGGAATTGTGTTATTATGCAAAACAAGTAATGCTATGAATGTTTGTTTAACAGGTCATACATATATGTAGCCATTGCAACCATTCGAATAATAAAAGCATTATGTTTAATTTCTGTTTTAAACATTTTCCAAATGTTCATATACACGAATATCATCTTACACACTATGCAGTGTTACACCATGATCGTCATGTATTCTATCTGTAAACCAATATTGTGTATTGAAATAACAATGTTTTCATACCAATTACTTAATTATAGTGCATTACCATTCAAAATAATAATAGAGTTTCGATATGATATATATAATAATTGACAAATAAAGTGCAAAGTAATTCAACTGTTAATTATCAAACTATTTTCAAATTTTTATTTTGCTGTGTTTGAGGCTAATATATATTTTTTCCAAACAACTCAATCGGTTTTCAATGATTTTAGGTTACATAAGCATATATTTTTTCCAAACAACTCAATCGGTTTTCAATGATTTTAGGTTACATAAGCATATATTTTGTCCAAACAACTCAATCGGTTTTCAATGATTTTTGGTTACATAAGCAAACATGCAAAAAGAAGAAAATATGCGAACGACAGCAAAATGAATTGGTAACGCTATGTAAGTATACACGTGTTTTCCAAAAGACCGATAAAAAGCGTTACAAAAGCTTATAAATGTGTACAGCTAACTTTGACGTTTCTGAATAATATGCCTCGTTTTTCCAGATATTGTACCCACCTATGTGTAGCAGTTTAATCAGTCATTTAAATTGCATCGCAACATCCGGATTGGATACAGTTGGTTTATGCATCGCAACATCCCGATTGGATACAGTTGGTTTATACATCGCAACATCCGGATTGGATACAGTTGGTTTATACATCGCAACATCCGGATTGGATACAGTTGGTTTATACATCGCAACATCCGGATTGGATACAGTTGGTTTATACATCGCAACATCCCGATTGGATATAGTTGGTTTATACATCGCAACATCCCGATTGGATACAGTTGGTTTATACATCGCAACATCCCGATTGGATACAGTTGGTTTATACATCGCAACATCCGGATTGGATACAGTTGGTTTATACACTGTGGTAATTTTTGCTTGTCTTTGTTACGATTTCGAAATTGTATCTATGTTTAATTTTGACTTCATAACAGTTTAAATTATACTTGAATACTTTTTTACATTTATTTCGTATTTACATTTTGATGTCGATATTCCTTTAACACGCATCATTTTAATCATTATAATTTAACCGTTTTAATACACGTAATTTGATACACATTACATTATATGTAATATATAAATAACACATGAATGAGAGGGTGATATATATAATAATATCAACCCGATAAATGTTATATCAACCGAGGCGGTTGAAGTTTTAGTTATTACTATGCAAAGAAGTAAGTATGAATTGATGAGGATTGAATAGGAACTGAATAGGAATTAGGAGGAAATGACGAGTGATGAGGAAAGTGTGAGGAAGAATTGTCACGTAACAGGAGGTTCAAACATTGCGCTGAAACTTGATGTATATATTTTCTGTTCGTGATCGTATTAAGAAATGAATTGCCGTTTGTTTTTTCAACTAAGTGAGTAGCTTGAGACATTAAGCAACTAACTAAACAAGGTGAGAAAATATACAGACGCTCTTTGGCGCTTGCCAGATCATTCAACACCACGATGTTACGTTGTCAACGTCATGGTTGCAAGAAAATGGATTAATTGAATTCTCACAAAGAAGAAAAATTGATAAATCAAAAACCAGAAAAAGAGTTTATGATTGGTAGGCAAAAACACGTCTATGGTAGGCGGAAAACAATTGCGGGGATGGGTGTCGGGTAAGCGGAAACCAACAACTTGTTTACGCCTAAGTAATACTTCTTTGCATAGTAATAAGTAATACATCTTTGCATAGTAATATGTAATACATCTTTGCATAATAATAAGTAATACATCTAACTGCATAGTAATAAGTAATACTTCTTTGCATAGCAATAAGTAAAACCTCTTTGCATGGTTCTCACAACCTCCTCCGTCCTCCTCACTTCCTCCTCAACTCTCATCAAGTCCTCCTCATATATCATAATTTCATCCTCATCTCTCCTCAAAACCTACTCATCCCTCCTAATCCCTATCCACTTCCTACTCATCTCTTCCGATTTTCTACTCAAATCTCAACAATTTCTCCTCATCCATCTTCAAAACCTCTTCACTTTCTCATCATCCTTCCTCACACCCCCCTCACTGTGTCATCATCACTCCTCACAGAATTCCCAGTTTCTCATAATCCATCATCACAATCTCACAACCTTCTCACTTTCTCATCACCACTCCTCACAAATTTCTCACTTTCTCATCAACACTCCTCACAACCTTCTCACTTTTTCATCATCCCTCCTCACAACCTTCTCACTTTCTCATCACCACTCCTCACAAACTTCTCACTTTTTCATCACCCCTCATCACAACCTTCTCACTTTCTCATCACCACTCCTCACAACCTTCTCACTTTCTTATCATCCCTCCTCATAACCTTCTCACTTTCTCATCATCCATCTTCAAAAGCTTCTCACTTTCTCATCAACCCTCCTCACAACCTAATTTTTTATCATCACGCCTCCTCACAACCTCCTCACTTTCTCATCGCCCCTCCTCACAACCTTATCACTCTATCATCACCCCTCCTCACAACCTTCTCACTTTCTCATAACCCATCATCACAATCTCGTAAGCTTCTTACTTTCTCATCATCCATCCTCACAACCTTCTCATTTTCTCATCACCCCTCCTAACAACCTTCTCACTTTCTCATAACCCATCATCACAATTTCACAAGATTCTTACATTCTCATCATCCATCCTCACACACTTGTCACTTTCTCATCATCCCTCCTCACAACCTTCTCATTTTCTCATCATCCCTCCTCACATCCTTCGCATTTTCTCATCAACCCTCCTCACAACCTCCTTAAAACCTCCTCAATTTCTCATCACCCCTCCTCACAACCATCTCATTTTCTCATCATCCCTCCTCTCAACCTTCTCACTTTCTCATCAACCCTCCTCACAACCTCCTCACAACCTCCTCACTTTCTCATCACCCCTCCTCACAACCTTCTCATTTTCTCATCATCCCTCCTCACAAACTTCTCACTTTCTAATATCATACCTCCTCACAACCTTCTCACTTTCTCATCAACCCTCCTCACAACCTCCTTATAACCTTATCACTTTCTCATCATCCGTCTCACAAACTTCTTACTTTCTCATCATCCCTCCTCTCAATCTTATCACTTTCTCATCATCCCTCCTCACAACCTTATCACTTTTTCATCACCCCTCCTCACAACCTCCTCACTTTCTCATCGCCCCTCCTCACAACCTTATCACTTTATCATCACCCCTCCTCACAACCTTCTCACTTTCTCATAACCCCTATTCACAACCTTGTCACTTTCTTATCATCCCTTCTCAGAACCTTCTCACTTTCTCATCATCCCTCCTCACAACCTTCTTACTTTCTCATCATCCCTCCTCACAACCTTCTTACTTTCTCATCATCCCTCCTCACAATCTTATCACTTTCTCATCATCCCTCCTCACAACATTATCACTTTCTCATCATCCCTCCTCACAACCTCCTCACTTTCTCATCATCCCTCCTCACAACCTTATCACTTTCTCGTCATCCCTCCTCACAACCTTATCACTTTCTCGTCATCCCTCCTCACAATCTTATCACTTTCTCATCATCCCTCCTTACAACCTTATCACTTTCTCATCATCCCTCCTCACAACCTTGTCACTTTCTCATCATCCCTTCTCACAACATTCTCACTTTCTCATCATCCATTCTCACAACCTTCTCACTTTCTCACCATCTGTCCTCACAACCTTCTCACTTTCTCATATCATCCTTCCTCGCAACCTCAACCACCCTCATCACTTACTTCTCTCCAGGTTTCATATCCTTTTTACACCCTCTTCCTGCAGCTTATAATTAATTTAGTTAACGCATTTGTTTTCTTTCAAAAATCTTCAGTGTATCGCATTATGCATGCGTATAAAACATTTTATAACATAAACACGTGTCACTTTCATTTGTGTAGCATAAGACTTGGTGTCAATTTATATACAGTAAGAGCTGATTGGTTACGGCTTAGTATATTGTAATTAATTAAGTCTATGGTTTCAACCATTTCATAATACTCATTTCATACAATCAACGTATTCAGTCATTCATATCTCTTTCTTTTGCATTCCTAATCAAGTAATATTAAATTTAAGTGTCCATATTTACACTTTTTTTCTAAAAAAAAAATATTTGAAGCTACAAATGACATGAAACTATGAATCAAGCATTCTAATTTAAAAACTTATAAATTTACTCGCAAACACAATCTCAGTTGTTTGTTTCTGATTCGTGCTGTAATATAGTCCACGGTTTGTAACATTCCATATAATGCAGTTGTCTGTGTTTGTGTGTGTTTTCTGACCGTTTATATTTTTATTTAGTCATAGTTATAATGTTTGAAGCCAATTTTAGATCTAGTCATATTGTTGTTATAGCATATTGTTCATATACGATTAGCAAAATAATGTTTCTATTTTAAAACAACTTTTCCATAATGAATGTATTACGTTAACAATCTACATTTAATTTGGATACATACCATAATAGGCTTTTTCCGTGTAACAAAGTAAGTACATGTTCGCATAAAATGTCTATAGATTTTAACAAAATATGAACTATTTTGTATATGTTGCGCGAGTTTATGAGTTAATGGTTTTAAAGCCATGTTCATTGTAATATGTTGTTGTTCTTTTTAACCATGTTCCAAATAAAAAGTAAAAACAACCTTAATTTAATAACTTTAAAAACAATGCGAAAAATCAAATAATTTAATTTATATTGTTACCACAAAGCACTTAACATAAAGACATATTACGTTTCGTAATTCTTGTCATGTCGATCCTCATTCATACATCATAAATTATATATTAAACAGTAGTGAATTTAAATGTTTTTGTTAAAACACACAATTTCCATTACCACACCGCTCTGGTTTACAAATACTTGCAGTCATTATAAATAGAAAGTTTACTTACCTAAATACTCGTTTGTAAATATCGCATTTTATGTAACTAACCACTCTTTAAATTGATGAATTTTCTGACCTTCCAAATATAGGTTGCTTTTTTTAGTAGTAGATACTTTTAGTATACATTGTTTTTATTTTGAACGTTATACCTTCGTTTTAGCACATTAATTGCAATACTATTTATTCAGCGCACGAAGCAGTTATGAAGGACCTGCTTAAGAGGCGGGATTCTTTTCCTCAAAATAATAATGTTGCAAAACGTCGTCCTTTTCACTATTATTCATAATAAGTAAGCCTACCGAGACCTTAGGTAATCAAATTACACCGACTATAACATGCAGTTTGTTTTAAAAAACGCAGCAACATAACAACAGCGCACAGTAACAAACAGAACACCATCGTTTTTGTCAGCTAGGACATCGATTTCCTGTTCTCTCATACCTGATACTGGGTGAGCGATTTACCCCAAGGAGTTCTGTACATATATAGTTCGCTCGGTGCTCCTACATACAGTTGTTTACCCGCTTTAAGTATAGATTTTTCATTATTTGGGAAACCAATGTTCCTAAATATAGCTTCCGCGTTGAAAGGGGAGCAACTGTTCAAGTAAAGCGCTTCAACATCCTTGCAGCAGTAACATCACCTAACAATTAGAAGTTGGGGAAATTACACAAAATCGAAAGTACTTACGCAGTATTTTGCGCACTTTTAAACAAACGACAGTATTGGCCCGATAAACTGCTGATTTGCTCCGAGTTGATGATGATGGGCGGTGAGTGTGTGTTGGGGGGGGGGGGGTCAACTCATCGGGTATCTAAATATTTGCAACGACCTTATGATTTGCCCCTACCTGATGATTCGCCCCAACATGATGATTCGCACAGACAGGATGACTTGCCCCGACATGATGATTTGCCCGAACATGATGATTCGCACCGACATGATGATTCGCACCGATACGATAATATGCCCCCACATGATGATTTGCTCTGACCTGATGATGTGCTCCGACATAATGATTTGCCCTCACATGATGATTTGCCCCGATATGATGATTTTCCCCGACATGATGGTTTGCCTCACATGATGATTTGCCCCAGACGATGATTGCCCCCACCCCTACTCAGATTTTATACTACTCGTACCAGAAACAGCAAGCGTTGCTGGCCTCTCTTCGACAGGAATATACCTAGTCAGGGAGTTGGGTTCACAAGATGAATGAAAACTAGAACTATACACAGGTTTTTACGGCTGAAATATAAATCAATGGAAGTGTCGTGAAAGTCGTCACATGTTCGTGTTTTATCGCGTGCATTCATTAGAGTATATATATTCATTTTTGCAATACAAATATAAACACTACACGTCTACACGTCATACGATACACGAATTGGCAATCATCAATCACTCAATATGACACATAACAATCATCGACCACTCATTATTGCAAGTGCCAATCAAGAATCACCCATTATGACAAGTAATAATCATCAACCAATCATTATGACAAGTGAAAATTATCGACCACCATTATGACAAGTGACAATCATCAACCGCTCATTATGGCAATTGACAATCAACAGCCACTCATTATGACAAGTGACAATCATCAACCGCTCATTATGGCAAGTGACAATCAACAGCCACTCATTATGACAAGTGCCAATCATCAACCACTCATTATGACAAGTGACAATCATCAACCATTTATTATGACAAGTGACAATCAACACCCCTCATTATGGCAAGTGACAATCATTAACCATCCATTATGACAAGTGACAATCATCAACCACTCATTATGACAAGTGACAATCATCAACCATCCATTATGACAAGTGACAATCATCAACCACTCATTATGGCAAGTGACAATCATCAACCACTCATTAGGACAAGTGGCAATCAACAACCACTCATTATGACAAGTGACAATCATCAACCACTCATTATGACAAGTGACAATCAACAACCACACATTATGACATGTGACAATCATCAGCCACTCATTATGACAAGTGACAATCATCAACCACTCATTATGACAAGTGACAATCATCAACCACTCATTGTGTCAAATGACAATCAACGACCACTCATTTTGGCATGTGACAATCAACAACCACTCATTATGGCAAGTGACAACCATCCATTATGACAAGTGACAATCATCAACCACCCATTATGACACGTGAAATCGTCTACAACACATGAAGTCATGCTGGAATCTCTAAAGCAACTCTTAATGGAGGGACATCAAAGTATAAACCGGGTTGACCAGACAACTTATCAAATTTTTTAACCCGATACTGATCTTTTATAAAAAGAGAACATTTTTATAAAAGCCATATACAATCACATAAGTTAATTATCCGTTTAGTTTTTAGTTGAATAAAATTGTATTTACTAAATACCACGAACAATTCCGATCAAAATATATTAGTACGGCCGTGTTATTATGTGTCCGTGTTCGTATCCGTCGCCCGTCCTTCCGTGTGCGTACACATGCGGACAAAGATACATTGAAATTAATGTTTCCATGTGACCGTATTCCGTAACGTCTTCCATGTCTGCAAATTGCATGTGTACATTAGCGCGCTCGGTGTAGCATAAATATACAAACTGACGTACGACGCATACGAAAGTTAAGGCGTATACCAAATGAAAGTAATTTATACGAAGAGCGTTTAAATATGAATGTTTTTATACATTAGAATATATTTGTGATTATTTGAATTTAGAGTTTTGTATGGTTCATTTGAAATCTTCACCTTAACATAAAGTCCTTAAACACAGCATAAGGTCATTATTCCCTAACCAAAGAACACACCGATATGTGTTCTCCTGTTGTTGTTTTTTTCTGATACACCATCTATGCTTACTTGTTCTGTTTATTACAATTTATGCTGATAGCTGCCATTAGCAGACCATGATTCAATTCTTCAAATAATGACCTAGTCACGTTCTGATATTTGACAGAAGATAACTATTTGGTTTTATTAACGTGCGGACGCACGGAAACAGCGCATCCGCATCAAATTTCACGTACATGGATACGGATACGGAAGCGGACACATGGCAACGTAGCCTACTTCGAGATGAAATGACATGATTAAAGGAAAATGCCATCATCGGAACAAAAACAGATTGATTACTCAGAATATTATAAGATAACGATGTATAAATATAACAATACAAAATTTCGTAATGACTTCTCATGATTTAAGGTATATTGTTAAACGAGCTGCCAAACAGAGCATCGCAAGTTGTCACGCGTTTTTTGATAACCTCTCTGCACCCAGAGCTGTCGCCAGGTTAGCTAATATGTACTGGAGTGTCCATGAACTTTTGGACATACCACACTCACAGTGCCGTAGAAACGACGTACAGGATTGTTCATCAATTGGTGGACATACCGCACTCACAGTGCCGTAGCAACGGCGTACAGGATTGCTCATCGACTGGTGGACAAACCACACTAACACTACCTCCAGCCAATGTCGTTCCACAAGATGCCTCGAACAATCTGCAATGTAATGCCCCAGGTTCGTTATCCTCTACTGCAGGACTGATACCTTATTGTACTAATTGTTTATTTCGATAAGTACATTGATTATTGCTATAATAATTAGTAACAATAACAACAGTAGCATCAGCTTCATATTCCAACAATATCAAAGCAGTACGTACATCATCATTAGCAGCCCAACCATAAACAGCAGTATATGCATTGCAAGCATAATTTTGACTTTAATAAAAAAAAGGATATCAGTAAAACTGATGGATGCTCCCCAATGTCGAGCAATGGGAATGCTATTAGAAGGTCTGCGATATTAAAATAATCAAAAACTCTTAACTCCTGCAGCACCAAATCCGTGGCTAAGAAATCGCATGGATAATAATTGTCCGCAATATACACATTTTAGCAATCTTTGAAATCCCACAATTCCAAGCAAAATCATTAAAGCGGAACATCCTGGTTGTTTGCAGCAATCTTTGAAATCACCACAATTCCAAGCAAAATCATTAAAGCGGAACATCCTGGTTATTTGCAGCAATCTTTAAAATCCCACATTCAAAGCAAAATCATTCAATCGGAACATCCTGGTTGTTTGCACAACTACTATTGGTAATAAAGCTAGAGTTTCGTTGCAATCTGGGCAGTAGTTAGTAAGAAAAAGTCAGGGAAAAAATGTGCATTATACCCTAATTTCAGCAATCTTCAAAGTCCATTAACTCCAAAAGTCATTGAAGCGGAACTTCATGGTACTATGGGCACTTACTCTTGGTAATACATCTTCCCATCAAGTTTAATTGAATTCCGGCAAGTAGTTGTTGAGAAATAGCCCGGACAAGATTTGTGCACTGTATACTAATTTCAGCATCTTCAAAGTTCCATAACTCCAAGACTTATCAATGAGGAGGAACATCCTGGTACAATGCATCTTGGTAATGAAGCTTTCTGTAAAGTTGTGTAGAATTTCGCTTAGTAGTTGTTGAGAAATAGCCACGACAAGAATTGTGCACAATATAACAATTTAGAAATCTTCAAAGTCCCATAACTCTGAGAAAAATCACTGAAGCGGAACGCCCTGGTTACATGTACACCTCCTCTTAGTAATGGCACTTTCCATAAAGTTTAATGTTATTCTGGCCAGTCGTTGCTGTGAAATTGCCCGGACAAGAAAGTGTGACGGAAGGACGGACGGACAGACGGACGGAAGGACAATGCGGCGACTATATGCTTGCCCGAGCATTTTTCGGGGAGCTTAATAGTGCATGACCATGCGCCATCTAATGCGAACTGAGTAAACGGTTATTAAGGTGTAATTGTATAATTGTTGGGTAATCTTCTCAATTATTGGGAAACATCGACACAATAGGCTAGAGGTACATTTAAACACTCTATGGCTCCAGATGCTTGTTTCTTTTTTATAAAGAGTTAATACACGTATCAAGTGAACATCATAAAACGCAGATATTTATCGTATATAGACGTAGTTTTAAGTAAGTAAGAAAGTAAGAAGTTTTCATAAATGTGACATGTGTATACATACAAACAATACAATGACCCAAAGGACCTATATGTCACCTTAACGTTGTTCTAAATAAGAAACGCTAACTGAGATTACATAATTATTTAGATGTTATACAGTGTTAAACAATATGTGTTAAACAATGAGAAACGGATAGCATGAACTACACATGTAAATATGTTAATGGATACTACATATAAGAAACGTGATTTTCGATGAAAATATGTCATATTCTGTGCTTTTAAGCTTTAAACAAACAATTGTAAACAATTTAAATCTGTTTAACATTAAGAATGACAGTTTCTCTTCATCTAACAGTGTGTTTGCCGACGTTAAATCAGTAGTGTTAAGTGAATAGTCTCGTAAAGAGATCCTGAGTTGCACATTTTACAAAGTCTGCTCTCTGCCGTTCAACCATGTATGTGCCTATTTCCATCCTTAGTGTTTAAATACCGGCTCGAAATTTAGCTAGGACGGAGCGTCCGCACTTGCGGAGATTCAGCAATAGGTATTCCTCGGGCTTTATCGTGGACTTAAATGTTTTGTATGTTTTCACTTTCGGTAATTTATCGTGATTTGATTTCTATGGTTGTTTAATAAGCCATTTATAAGCACTTTTTAAGTCAAATGACAGTTTCTGTTTAAAGTGGTCCATTAATCCCGTGTGGGTCATTATAGCTTTTAGTTACTGGTATTGTTCACAATGCAGGAGATATAGCATCACTTTGAAACACACACGATCTGTATCCATCTCGACAAGTCGGTTCCGGTAACGCAGCATGGCCAACCATCGGCGCTATCTGGAGTGGTTCCATCCGGTGTCTCCGATGAGCGCCGAAACCGACGCGAATACGTGCACGCCCAAAAAGTATCGCATAACGCGGTTTTGTATAGTGTCGGCGGCTTGGTGCTGCTCGAATCCCCAAACCGACGCACAATACTCGTAGTCGGATACGGGGACGAGGCATGAGGTGTACAATGTACTGTATGACCGCAATTCAAACCTTTTCAATGAGTGTATTTGGCTGATGATTTTTCCAGGGCGCCTTTCGCTAAATTTTAACAGCAAGCCAACTTTCCTTTGTCGTGGAACATCACACCGCGATATTTGTAGTTTTCCACAAGCTCCAGGTCTGTGTTCCCTATTTTTAATGTGAACTGAATGCGCTGCGTTTGAATCCGCCGGAAGTGCATGCTTTTGGACTTCGAGGCGTTTACAACAACACGCCAACGCTTGAGCCAATCTTTAATGTCATCAAGCATACGCTGAAGGTTGTCCTCGTTCGCGGCTAGCATTGCATTGTCGTCAGCGTACATAAGGAGAAACAATGTCCGGCCGCCGACGTCAACTCCCAGGTAAAGGTCATTGATTTCGTTGGCAAGATCGTTCGCAAATATTGCAAAGAGCGTCAGTGACAGTCCGCAGCCCTCCTTGACTCCAGTGTGACAATCAAACTAGTTCATGGAACTGGCCTAAATATTATTCACAGAATTGTAAAATGTTCCGTCCACTTTGTTTAGTAGCATGTCACGGTTCACGTAATCGAAACAACGTATGTTACTGTCAATAAAGTCATAACATAAATTAAAAATGAAGAAATTATACAATACAGTTAGTAAACAAGGTGATTACCATTTATCAATAACAATCAATTATTAAAACATATAAAAGTGTGTATGTACGACTTTTCATATAAATTATTTTCAAAATAAGCAGATGAAAGTGACAATATACCTTGAAAGCAGACAGATAAACATAAAAATAACGATGGAAACACTAAATCAACAAATATGAGTGTCGGCTTTTGCATCGTTTATTAGCATAAACCTAAAACAACTGTCGAGTCAACGTAAAAATATGTATTGGCGTTTCCGGCTGTACAGCTGAAAACTAGTTTCTGATTAAAAAGTTCCAATTGACCGTGTTTCAATAATGGTTCTTTAAAAACAAAATTCCTTTTTAAATCGAAGTATATGGTAATTAACTTTATGGGATTATTTTAATTTCTGTAAATATATATGTAATTTTGTCAAGGCAAGTGACAAAAGAACTGGTATGTGTATTGACCAAAAACGTGTACAATAATAATGACCCTATTCAGGAAGAGAGTTGTGCTGTTACTGGAATTCGTGTCACTGGCTATTTGCATAAATACACATTTGATAATGAACCACAAATGGAATTGAATGGCAATATCTCAATACATTATATTAACATAATTACTTTATTTCTGTCTCAATCTATAATAGTCCGCTATAGGCCATTCCCAAAACTAGGTTACTTCCCTCGCGTGATCACGCGTGATGTGTCATGTTCACTTCCGGCGACGTTTATTGATTATTAGGCGGGATATGCGTATTGATATTTACCGAAAAACATGCAATATATTTTAAAATAAATTGACAAATATCAACATTCGTATATAATATACATCATGTACTTTATTTATCAATTTCATTATTATTTTGATTTTTAGCAATATTGTCTACTCTTTGCAGATTGACAAACAAACTGAACACAGCACGTTTAACTGTTATTATGCAACACAACGCAAACATAGCGATTTCAGTATCTAAACAACATATGCCTTCATCATGTATTAAATTTGCATTATCCAATAAAATAAGTAAAATGATTTTGCTAAGTAACTCTAAGCTAACAGTCGTCTGGCGACTAAAATAAGAAAATAAGGTATCATCACAGAAAGTTTGAGCGTAATTTCGATGTTTTTGACAGCAACTTCTTTTTTTGAATTCCATACACATTTGTGTTTAACTTTAAAGCTTTTTTCGTTGCAGATATTCTTGCTGTGTGCTAAATATTTACGGTGCTTGAACTTTAATCTTGAAATATAATGTAACAATACCATTATCTTTTTTATTACTGTTAACACAATATTACAATAACTAAAGATGATGTCACTCCTCATTAAATGTTATAACAGATGTTGTATCAAAGAGATTTAATAAATAATTTGTTTATTCTTGTGTCATGTGTTTAAACAATGTTCATGATAACTTCGTATAATCAACGAAACAGATAACACCCGACCGAATGGGTCTATATGTCACCAGGAAATAGATATGTCGTGATAATTATGTACATAATAGGGTGAGTATCTATAATAAAACAGACATAAATATATACATTTTGAAACAAGTTTACACAATTCAGAGTAAGTAATTAACTAAGCCAATAGAAGCGCATAATATACGTTTGAATAAATATATAAGGAACTGAAATTATTTCTTCATTCCTGTCGGAATCGTGGTAAACAAACAACATTTTATTCTCGTAGCAGCTACGGTAATTCCCTTATGTTTTAGAAAAAACAAAACACGATGAGCTCTTCAATGTTCAACACCTTTCAATTCTTCAGCATTGAAAATTAAGTGCTGTACTTTATTATTTCACTCTTCAATTTAAATAAATTTATTAATTCGAAAAAGTGTTAAATGATTTTAATTATGTTCTGTTCTGTTCAATAAGGTGGCGAAATTTCATAGGGTTATTGGCAAAGAACAACAACGGAAACAACAACATTTTAAAATGTGAGATAAACTTTAATTTGAGACGCAAACAATGGAGACGAAGTGTGACATGTTAGTTGTCTCTGCACGTAGATCTTCATCATCAATGCATTACGCAATTGCACAGATAAGCGGTATTGTTCTAAGGGCAATTTGATAAGATCCCAGCGGTTTGTGGCTTTGGTATTGTTATGACCCCCTCTTCAGTCAGATAACTAAGTATCCATTGAGAGAACATGTGGTGGTATATACGTATGGACAACAACCGTTTAAGAAGAGACAAGGAGACTACTTCTTTTTTTCCGGATACCTGTCATACAGACATATGGCCTTAGTAATGAGTTTAAAACGATACTACATTTAGTTCTAATTATTTATTTTTGTAATATATATCCGCTGAGTTTTTTTTAATAATATTTAATCAAAAACATATGGTTTAAAGTTACAAGTTTTGAAAGCCGCTTGGTCTTAGATCTATTATACTTTATAGGGCAGGCTAGGGAAAACGTCGCCGGAAGTCGGGTTTCAAATATGGCGGATGTGAATTCGCAATAACGGGAGGTAATTTCCAAGGGAGATCACCTAGTTTTGGGAAAGGCCTATTATCAAGCATATGAATTTAGATGGGTTTTTAGAAAAAAGATAGTCACATATTATTTGCAAAAAAAATTATGCAGACTAAATTGCAAACTTATCTGATACTATATAATATTATGAATGGGTACACTGGAAGCTTGCATTTTAAAGCAAGAGCATATTTAATGTGCAACTTCTTGACAGCACTTCCCTAGAACAAGTTTATCACGAGAAGGGGAACATTTCGTATCATTTCAAACACGGCAAATGTTGCATTCATAGCTCATACACTAAGTGAAAAAGACGATAACAAAATCATGTTTTCAGCGTGGCAGCGACAATAAGCGTTTTACAAAACCACAATGACAACGACTTATATGCAATTATGACTATACAATGACAGGGACATTTATAAACTCACGATTTCTCAGTGCCAGGGACAGTAGTGTATTTAGGAACTTACTCTGATAACGCCAAAAATGAGTTCATGAATTCACAAAACATTATAATTAATGATATGTCACATCACTCCCCCCCCCATGCCAACCAGCAGACTGACCTCCAACGATATCTCATACCGACGTCATAACAGTCATGAAGAATGCTATCTAAGCAATAAACCCCGTTCTCATCTAGGCATGGAACAAGCCTGTTCTTCAAACTCTAGCGCCAGCATCTCCATCTCCGTTCTCATCCTGCCGTACCACAGTAGTGGCTCTGGGTACGAGACAACTGCTTGTCGTATCCTCTTCAATCTCAGTACCCTAGGACCTTAATTCATCATGTCCGTGATTGTTGATACCAATGTACGTTGCTGCACTTCCTTCAGTCCACAGGCTACCATCAGATTTCTCTCTGGAAATGGCAGCAGTCTTGTGGATATAGCAGTTCTAAGTATATGAGTCCTTCTTGTAGCCAGTGAAACACACTCCGTTCAAGTTACAATGATTGTGGGTTGTTCTCCGATGGCTATAACACGGTGTTTTTCATCGTGTATAACGTTACTTCTTTATTCTGTGGCATCAATACGTCTTTTACAATCATCTTCAACATGACATATTCATTCATCTGATCGTTCAAAACTTAAATATCACCTGTGTTAAAGCAAATTCTCCACTCTACATGTTTGTGTTTGCTTCCTTTGTATCCAACAGGAGAAACAAATACTCCCATGGATACGACTTTGTGAACGATATCTTGTGGAGGCAAAATAGCGGGGTCTTGCAGCCCATATGTGCAGGATGCTGGGACAGTGACAGCGTAGTGCAAAAACGTTGTCCATTTGAAGAACTTCTCCAATCGAATCCGGTAATGCCTGCCCTGCGCGTTCATGATTCATCGTAAATGGTGAAAGGTCTTGCGGAAATTCACTGTGAAAAAAGTTATTGCTCACGAAAGCGCGTGCATATACATCATTACACAGAGCATTTTTAACAGAACGAATGACCCTACGAACTTGTCTCTATAGTAGCAGTCTACAGTGTCCTGGGTAAACGTGTGTATTCAGCCTGAACACACTAGTATTGTTGGCTATGGTATGAAGCTCGATTCCCTCTTCCACGCAGACGGCACCTTACAGCACGAACATGCAGTCCATGTCGCTCTCATACAAGCGTGTCAGCCCCTCTCCCTTGCTGCCGAGTGTGATAATAAGAGTATTATTATGTTGCCGTGCGTTCCAAAGCCTGTCAAACTCACTGTACCTGACAATTCTTGCTTTCCTGATGTCTGACCCATATACTAGGCATTTCATAACAAAGCTGACTTTCACCGACGTTTTTTTCGGCTCGATTCTGTAGGAGTGTGAAATTTTCAGTCAGAGCATTATTAATAAACGGTTTATATTATTATAATATTATTTCTGATTATTTTTCTAGATAAAACTTAATTAACGTGTATATACATGATGTTTTATTTTTCAATATTCGTCTGACTAGTATGCAACGCGTGCCTAATGTAATCTATACAAAGAAGAAATGTAGAAGATATGCGATTGTCTTGTTTTGTTATGCATGAGGTATACTACTACTACAACAACGAGTGCTACTACTACTACTACTACTACTACTACTACTACTACTACTACTACTACTACTACTACTACTACTACTACTACTACTACTACTACTACTACTACTACTACCAATAATAATAATAATAATAATACTGATATTGAATTTGATTATGCTGATGCTGATGATGTCTGTGATGACGATTTTGACGACGACGTCGACGACGACGATGATGATGTTATTGATGAAGAAGATGATGGCGATGGTGATGATGACGACGGCGACAACTTTGACGACGTCGACGACGACGATGACGATACCAATGATGATGATGATTTTGCGATTACGATGGTGTTAATGGTTGTTGTGATTAAGAAATCAATACTGATTATGGTGGTGGTGAAAGTGAGTGCCACAATGATGATGATGATGATGATGATGATGATAACGATGCTCTGGATGACAAAGACGATGATCACGATGATGATGAAGAAGAAGAAAAAGAAGAAGAAAAAGAAGAAGAAAAAGAAGATGCTGATGTTGACGATGTTGGTGAAGACAAAGACGATGATTACTATGATGATGATGATGATGGTGATGATGATGATGCTTATTATTTTGATGATGAAGATGACGACGACGCGATAATGATGATGTTGTTGATGACAAAGACGATGATTACGATGATGATGATGATAATGGTGGTGATGATGGAAGTACATCGTGGTTATCAAAATGCTCATTAATTGATGTAATTACGACCTGTAGGCGCATGTGCATTATGATAAATATGTCGGCATTCTAAAATTAGTAAAGAAATGTATAATACGTCCGGCGTTTTGTTATATCTTGTTATTTTGATTAGTACATATGGTCGTTAAATGTGTTTGTAATGTAGACAAACATATATGCTCATAATACGGAATTTATTTAAGGATTGAATATAATTTTGGTTGCGTTCACGCTTCATTGATTTGCCAGTTTGACCATTGCGTTCATAATCGCATGAACGCAACCAAAATTAAATTCAATACTTTTATTTACATTATATTTGGGATGATTTCATAGCATTCCTTTATATAATTTTTTTTTAACGTGCATTTTATTGCCATTCTAAGAGAAATATCACGCACAGCACTTTTCTTATCGGAACAGCGAGGTACCGCCCCTTGTAACCGAACTACACATAATACAATGCAAACTATGATTAATAAAATAGTTCCCAACAAAAATGTCATTTTCTCCTAATTTTACATTCAATTTTCTGCGACAAATGAAATTTATTGTAAACATTATGATTCATAACATTTGTTTTCCTTTCATAAATCATATCGCTACAAAACTAAAAAAGTAACTTAAACAAATGCAAATATACCTATGGCATCAAGAAGTAATGCTATGTCGGCCGGTATAGCCAGCACCAAACATTATTTATGCTTTTGAAAGATTAATATATAATAAAAAATGCTTTGTTAGTAAGACAGTAAATCCACATCATGAATACTTTTATAATCTACCACAGTTCTGACACTTTAAAATCACACAATTCTTAGGCTGAGAATTTAACAGATCCTGGATAATCCTGTTTTATTTTTGACACAGCAGATGGAGACTTACATGCTTTTAAATCCACATCATATATCCAAAATTTCACTAAGCGAGAAACATTCAAAACAATCCACAAATGACACCACAAAACAAGAAATGACGTGTAAGCTAGGTCATCGATCAAAAGCATCCACACGGGCGTATCTAAACTATATTTTGCCTGGGCTTAGCTTGTATTAGAAAGGATAAAATTTAATATAAATCTCAAAATGCATTTTTTTCTAATTGTACATTTTAAACAATTCATCATTATTAACTATGATATAAATGCACAATAAATTAGACGATCTAAATGCATATAGACACATCAATGTGAAATCATATCCATTTTAAAGCTACGTTCCTGAACCGATGTTACGTCATGTAGATTTTCTGTGGACGCTTCTAAGAAAAATAATGTTTACCTACAATACCATAA
This sequence comes from Congeria kusceri, assembly GCA_027627225.1. Taxonomy (NCBI): domain Eukaryota; kingdom Metazoa; phylum Mollusca; class Bivalvia; order Myida; family Dreissenidae; genus Congeria; species Congeria kusceri. The sequence goes on from CM051026.1 coordinate 97,552,241, forward strand.
CATGTAAATTTACTTGCTAGCGAAATGGCTTTGTTTAATAATAACACATGTAGACCTTGCATAATAGAATACTATCAAGCAAAAGTGAGTGAAATAAAAGTCAAATTGATTTTTGTACAAGAAGAACTGGAACGAAATGTTCATGTATATTAATTATAAAAATATTTAATCAAACGTCAACAATAAATGCAAAAAAGAGTATCATTGAACAGTATAAGACATCTTAGTTCATGTAAATATTCTTGTCGAAATATAAATTGCATAAACATAGGACACACAGATATTACTACGCCGGTGATAAGCTATTGCGTTCCTACGATTATGAATGCATACCCCTTCCATATTAAAATGCCTATGCAATGTAAATATATAATAATTAATCTAGCATGAATTTATTGGGTATATATATAACCTGAATATAAACGTATGAACACAAATGGTTGAAAAAATTAGTCATTACAAATGAGAAAATTATACAAAAACCAAAAAACAAAAGTTTCTGCATATTTATTCAGTTAGTATATTATAAGAAAGAAAGGCGGATATATATTTCACATTTTACATTTCAACGCATTAGCTATTTATATGCATTCACATAAATTAAAGGTACTAAACTCCAGATTGGCATACAAAATATGCGTTTTCTTGTTAATAGCTAAAACGGTAACACATGCATAAAACCATCACAATTTGTATAAAACACGACACTGTAATGAACCGTCTTTTTATTGAAAATGCGAAGTTGAATAAGCTCGCATATTCGTTGAACCCGGTATTCTCGATTTAAAAAACCCGCTGCGCTCCCCAATGCTGACACATGCTTAGTCGCGTGATTTATTTGCTTTGCGGTCAAAACAGAAATGGCGTCACCCACAGCGAATATGGAAATTTGTTTTGCATGGTTTGTGTTGTCGTACGCAAAACACTTGGTTATTTTTGTATTGTTAACAAGTACAACTATATTTCCAGTTTGCACTTGCGTCTCTACACACTCATTTTCATTTTTTTCTGACAAATACATGTCACAGGTACAATAACTGTCACAAAATGTGTATTTGCATATATGAGTTATGTAGGCACCTTGTTTTATACCTGCATTTTGACCGATTTCAATAAGTTGTGTTTAATATTTGATTGTTTATTGTTTGTACAATGAGGTTTCAAGAAAGAAAAAAAATGCTGCAGAATTATATCATTAAAACAATAATATTTTATTCGTGTCACAAGATGCTTGAAGTTTACTTGTTTGCTGTGCTATCATAAAATTGTTTCGAAGAAAATTATGGTTTAACATTTCAATTGTAGGAAAAAACTAAGTTTTCATCAAACTTATCATACAAAATCAAGATTTCAGTCATTAATGATCTAAGCTCATATGGGGGAATTTTTTATGTGAAGCTTTACGTGACGACTGTTTGTCTCTTGCCAGACTTTTCTCTATGAAATCGATAGTGTTATATGTAATCTCTTACTGAGAACTGTATATTATGACAAATAGAGTGACGAGTTATCAAAATATTAAGATTTTGGTTATTGTAAAGGTACACTTCAAGTTTACATACCTGAATACTTACGTGACAATTTTATAAAACGTGCGCTTACCGCGGTGTAGACAGCGACCAAATAATTCGTTCGGTATTTTTGGTTTATGCCGTGATATTTATGGCGTCATTTAATGTTTTTCTAGGGCCATTTAGTTGAAATCAATGACACATGATCTATTGTGTTAGGTTGCTTATTTGAACTCCCCTTTTTTTTGGTCTTGTCAAATATATCGTGATAACTTTATAGAAAGAATGTGTTTTAATTGCACTTATGCTAAGAAATTATTAAAGATAAGTGCTGTTATGACGCATGGTTGATTATCAAGGTCATATAGAGCATATTTCAAAATGTCACGTAAAATTCGTAAAATTCATAAAATGTCACGTAAAATTCAAACATAAAATGTTGAACTTATTGTTTTTGTTTGTTTTAATTTCACTAATATTATGTGTAAATAAGTTTTATTGTCCAATAATACAAATGTATATTGACAAAGACAGGGCTAAAATAGCTGAAATCTTGAAAAAGTTAGTTGAATTTTACGTGACAAATATGAACTGAGTTATGTCATTAAAATGTCAAATACTCTACAATTATTCATCATCTATCACATTTATATTGGTAAATCTAGTTATTCAGAAAACAAGGATGTCATTTCAAAAGAGTTTCCGATAGTTTTACCACATGTGATGTCCGTTAAATGTTGTAGTTGAGTTCATTGAATTTTACGTGACAATTGGTATGGATGTAGCATTTTAATAGATGTATGTCAATTATAATCTTTATTTTTCCGCACATTTTTATATTTGCAAGTTATTTTCCCTACATCTATGATAGATTAACCCATTTTCTGCTGAAGTACATACTTGTACAATGTGTTACTTGTTTAATGAATTTTACGTAACAAAAGCACCTGTTATAAAAAACAAAAATCCTGTAAAATGGTCTTATATCAGTTGAGCTCTATTATTTCTGCTTTAGGGTTTATAAAGATTTTGTGTGCACTACTATTATATTTGACTCTGTATTAACACTTTATTTTAGGTGTGAGAATATATGAAAAAACAAACAGAAGGACAATAATGCAAGAAATTATTGTTTCTTCAGCCCAATTTTCCATTTTAAGTGTCCATTGTTTGACAATGATATCAGTTAAGTGTTTTCAAGAAGTTAAATAATAGAAATTGCTGTGTTGATAATTTAATAAAGACACAAAAGTGCATCTCTTATGTTTGTTTTTATCATAATCTTAATCTGGCATTAGGCTGGTATCACTGTCACGTAAAATACATAAGTCAAACTCATGCATATGTTGACAGCGTACTACAGCAAAAATAAAGCTTTTGCAATATGGCCATCACTTAAAACTCAACACAGATAAGTTCCATTTTCATATTAAACATAAATTTGTATGGAAATGAGACGTCATAAATTTCAAATTTAAGACATGCTTTTCGGCCCAAAAAATGAGAATGAGTGTATACATTTTCACGTGATTAGCTTTATTATAAACTATTCGATGGGTTATAGCGTGTGGTGTCGCTTTAGATTTTAGAACAATAAAAATGAAGCAAATGATATAAAATCATTGTTTTCATAAAAAAACGGGTCCATTGTTCAATACTAGAAATTGAATCTTTGTGATGTGCGTTACTTTCAACTGAAATGACACCTACTACAAAAGACAATTTTTCTGGTAAACACGAGCACAACCATGCAGTGATGTGCCATGCATGACGATACACTATTTAGCACGATTTTGAGTTTTTGTAAGAAAAAAACAACTAAATATTAAAGTTAGTGTATGTTGGACTACATGTATGTTTTGATTTACATTTAAACATTTATTCAGGTTAAAACACACTTGCTTTCAATGTATTCCATATTCGAATTAAAAAGCTGTGGTATAATTAACACGTAGTTATTAAAACTTCACTAAATAATCGTCATCCTAAATAAGAGGCATAATCTTACTTGTTTTTATTGCATCTTGAAAAGATGTATTTTACTTTTCAATCGATTCAATTCATTTTTTTGAAGCGAAAGGCCCAACTTTTTAGAAGCCAGGCATGCACTCAGTAGTTGCAAGTTAAATTCCCGGCATCGGCACTACAATGTTTGTTTCTGGTATAATTAATATTAATGCGCATTGCTTTCTATTATTCGCAACATCATAGGAAATATAGTGTCCACCTTTAAACAGTTGACTAATTAGCAGTACCATTCCGTTTCAAATTATTGTTAAAGCAGTGTTTTAGTCCAATGAAGAACGATTATTTTCTGATGTTTGGACCTCTAATTATATTAAAGATATAGAGGATATTTGTTGATTTTGGTGAATATTATTGACCTGGCACTAATGATGGCTATAATGATGATGCTGATGATTAAGATGATGATGACGATGATGATGATGATGATGATGACAATGGTGATAATGGTGTAATGGTGATGATGATAATTTTTTAATAAATCTATTTTAAGCTAGTAACCCAGATAGGAAACTCAGATACGAATAGGTATTGATGTAATCGTTACTCCGATACAGTCGATACTGTAGTGCTGTGGTAAGTACGCAAAGTTTGTAATCATGCTGTTCTGGGTTCGAATCCAAGAACAGGCACTTTTAATTTTGGAGAACAGAATGGAGCGAGATTTGTCAGCTCAATAACACGAAATTGACAAACTCGTCCAGAGCAACGGACTTGAGGTTCTTGGCCTGCCACATAATCATCTTGTTCTGAACGCAATTGAGATAATATGGAGTCAGTAAAGTAAGATCGTCCGCAGCAGCTCATGAACAACAGTAAATATGGAGTCAGTAAATATGGAGATAATATGGAGTCAGTAAATACGGAGATAATATGGAGTCAGTAAAGGAACCTCGTCCGCAGCAGGAACCTTACGTTGAGCTTAATAATAATTGTAAATTTATGGTTAAACATATAATTATATCCCAATTTCAAAAAAATAATTTTAGAATGAATGATGTTTTAGTAAAACAAAATGCTACCAAAATAATAATAAACATTAAGATTGTGGCAGGATTTGAATTAGAGTCATTGTGATTCAGAGTCTAAGACACCTTCCACAGCGCTATTCTTCCTGACGCTTGTTAATGGGTGCTTCTGTTATATGACTATTAAATCAGTGCTTAAGAAGCTAGATAAATGTTAAACTGATATAAATAGAAGAGTCGAGCGCTAGCGGGGATCAATGAGCGTCAAGTCAATAAAATTGCACTATAATCTGTATTATTTACGAACAAGAACAGGGTAGAATGCCCTGTTGAACACGTATTTATTTTGTTTACCTTTTTATTTTAGCCCGATTATGTCGAAAAGCCATTTGCTGATTGAAACACTCAAGATATCCCAGTCGCAAGGCGGACGCCGTATCCAACACGCCACCGCGCTTTGTTTCATTTTATCCGGCATTATGGGCTTAACGACAAGATTGAATGAGATTTGATTGACACTGCAGTTAGCCATTCGGAAATTTCATTATTTGACTTAGGTGTCTTGTATACAAATTTAGAGCTTAATCTAAGTAGGGATCATTTAACCCATGTCGCGATCGGTCCATTGGCAATAAGCGTGTGAATGTCTCATGTAATTTATAAACACGCCGTCAAGTACTCCGATAACACCGTTGACAGTACACAGATGATTTACAAAACATCTCCGTTACACAACCAAGCCAAAGTTTCCCGAGTGATTAAACACACTGTCAATAAGATATCGTTGTACGATATATATAAACCTTTCCATGTGTTGCCACTTACAAGGAACTCACCCTCACCTATTGTAAAGGGATTCATTGGTATTCATCACAAACACATCACACGCTTTACCACGGGGTTGATTTTGTAAAAATGTTAACCGTTAAAATTTTGTAAAAATGTTAACCGTTAAACACGTGATATTTGATAACCATTATTGGATACAATACTATATTCATTTGCATTTGGTTTACATTATGGATGTTTGTATTATTTTAATGTTTTGCGTATTTTTACTCTGTTAAGACCAGCAGCCCGTGTACGAGATCCACCTACGCTGTCTGACGTTGAACGGTTTAGGACCCTAGTCCTACTGGTACCAGGCGACGAATAAACCACGAGATATTTGTTTAACTACTGCCAAATCGGTTTATCCAATCATCTTGCGTGCATTGTCAAAATATATCCCCGCATAATAAACTTTGCTTTATTCCAACACTTTGAGTTAAAGCAAACACGCGCGGTCTACTGACGACATTATGCTGATTTTATTTGTTTCGTATTATTTAGTATGTTTTCCTTCGTGTATTTTGAAAGTTGAGATACAATTATGGGATAAATAGAATATGGTTAGCCAAGACTCGTGCTTTAGGTTTTCTAAGCTTCGTTACATAAATGTACCTTTATTCAGCTCTTAGACTATGTAACTGAGTACTTTCAAATTATTTCGCGGCGGTCTAAATTTTGCGTATTTCGCGACCCAAGATAACGCGAATTGAAATACCCGCGTAATGTTGTCATTTATTAATAAACATGTACTTTATGGTACATATATACATACAGGTGTCAACCAATGATACTTCGTGTATGTTTGTATTTTATATACTTTGATTAACTGTCTTAGTAGACTATTTATAATTCAGAAAGTTCAAAATTATATTGGATAAGCACTTATCTGGTAAAATAATACATTTGTCCTTTTTCCCAATTAATAAAAAAATACATAACAATAGAAAATGCGCGAAATTAAGACCGCGCGAATTACCACTTGTCAGGAATGCACGCAATTAACACCGCGCGAATTACCAATTGTAAGGAATGCGCGAAATAAAGACACCGCAAAATATAATTATTGTTAAATGTCATTTGTATTAACAATTTTAATAGCATATCACGAGTAGAGACAAATTAGTCTGACTCCCCAGGGGTACGATCCGCGACATTTGACTTACACGGCGAGTGCTTTTCCGAATAAGTTAAGAGGGCAGAACCCGGCACCCCTCACTTACACGGCGAGTGCTGTCCCGTCTGAGCTAACCAGTTTGAACCCGCAACCTCTCGCTTTCACATCGAGTGCATTCCCGGCTGAGCCGCGAGTCAACATCTTTTTCCCATATTGTAACATATGTTATGTGTTTTATATTAGAAAAACACACATTGAATATACATATGTTGTCAACGATACTGTAGAGCCGGTATTGCCAAATGTTCCTCGAAATTTAACAACCACCGTGACCGTTGTCACAGTGACCTTGACCTGGTTACCTTCTAATCAACCAATGAGAGACGTTGTCGGCTAAGTGGTTGGCATAGGGAAATTTTTACAGCGGGTGCAGAGGGTGAGACTTCGGGAAAGTCAGAACACATTAAGGAAACTGGGTATGTACATCTTTCATTTGCTTGATATTTAAGAAGTTACGTGTATGCAATGTATAGGGGATTATTGGTATGTTGTAGTTCCTTATTGATATAAACATGAATGACGTATGTGGCGTTTAAAAGGTTTATTGATGTGTGTAGGATTGTATGGGTATTTTTAGTTCATTTCATAAATGATACATTCCTATTGAATCAAAACTGATGTTTTTTCTTAATCATTCAAAGACAATTAATTAAATGTGTAAAATATTAAATTATTTATAAAAATAGCAAAAACATAGAGTACATGTTAATTACGTCATCAGGTAACAACATTATCGAATAATAATTATATAATTCGAGATACTCGTTTTAAGTGGTGAGTAATTATCGTAATACCAAGATAAATACAATATTGAGATTTTAACAACTCGTAATTACATTTTTTTCAGGGGTAATTTTATGAAACTCCGTTGTAATGACGAGGTAGCACATGCAATCTGTAATTACAAGTTATTATTTGCTGATTACGAGCTATGTTTGAACTCGTTACGACCTTGTTTTAACCCAGACTAGTGTGGGTAGAACCAATGTTTCAACGGAGACATTATTGACCTTGTTTTAAGGTTATTTCGAGAACAAAGTTACAAGGTTAGTCAAACAACATTTAATCAACTTTGAATCAACGTTGCCGACAAACTTAACCAATTTTTCAACGTCGATTTAACGCCATGTGGCTGCTGCATGGGAGCAAACCAATACAAGGTGGTGAACGGTTGATACTGATACACTTGGATTCCAAATTAACACCTAATGGACGACGGTGTTCACTTCAGTCATGACGTACAACCTACAAAACTGGCACAGGTGCCAGATGTATGTGTATTGTACTTTGATTATCGAATATATGTCTCTGTTTAAGTTTGAATGTGTATATAATACGTATTGACAAATTATACTCTAATGGCAAACTATATTTGTAAATCTACGTCATTTGATACATCGTTTGTTATTCCAAATTTATTTATTTTTTGGGACATAATTGATAATAACAACATACAACATATTAAGCGATGCATAAGTATGTCTAGAAAACAAAGTTTTGGTGTTTTTTTAACAGGAAAAAAATTTGAAATAAGCAATTGTTAAAAAAAATGGATTAGTTAAACCAAACACATTTTTGTAAACAATATAATATTTAAAACACCGAAGTGTTAATTAAAGAACATACAGTAGAAAATGAAATAAAAGTAACATATTTAATTTGTTTGTTTAAGTAAAAAAATATATTTGTTTTATTAAATAAATTAAATAGTATAATAAAAAAATACAATTATATCAGAATTAGTAAGTGACAGGAATGTAACTCTTAATAGCTAAAAAGCTGGTTGAAAAGAGATTAATTCGTATGGATGGAGTTATCGCGGTGATCAGTTGTATTAATGAAATGTCTCCAACGTGTTTGGTGTGTTTGATTCTTGTTTTTTAGTAGTTGCTATTATTTCCTCTGTTTTAAGGCGATGCCTAAGGACACTTTGGACGATGTTTATTTGTAGCACACGTTTTTCATGTTTGCTTTTACATATATAATACTTAGCTAACATTAAAATAAAGTAAATACATAAAGATATAAGGGTAAACGTAAGTTCTATACTTTCTTCAGTACCTAGTTTTCTTGAATATAGTGTTTTACATCAGTCCAAAACATTTGGACATGATGGCATTCCCAAAACAAATGCGAATTCGATTCCGGGTACGTAGAGCAAAAGTCACATAGATTGGATGGTGTTATTTCGCATTTATGTGAATATGTATTGTTTGGGATAATCTGCATAAGATATTTGTATTGAAAGAACCAGATTTTTGTATTAATGGATATCTTCAATGGTTGCCTTAACACAGTGCTAGGGTTTATAGTTTGGAAATTAATTGTTGTTCTAAATTTGTTCATTTGTTTAAAATCAATGGGGATTTCTTTTTTTAATAATAATTTGTAAACAAGTTAACACACTTTCGTAGAATTTTTTATTTTGTTTACCATACATTCCGGAAGAGTATATTCAATGTTACTTTGCTGTAATTTTTGTTTCCATTCAGTTGGAATGCTACAAACAAAACTGTTATGTTTCCAAAAATCCCCATTGTCTATATTATATAAATGGTTAATTCCTGAGATCATGGAGTAAAACTGTTTTACTCTTTACTCAAAAATGTGTTCTATTCAATGCACTCCTTTGTCATACAATTATTTATAAAACAGTGTTTTGTTGTTATTTTTTATTTTTCAAATCATTTGCTTAGGGGCTGATACATTAGGTACATATAGGTTCCGCAGAGCCATCCATGTATAACATTTTTTAGGATTTCCAATTTTACTTTTAAGTCATTCACTTCAGATGGCTTAAGGTTAGTTTTAAAAATTAATTTTCAACCTACTTTTGTAAGCATGTTATTGTAAATTTGTATTATTGTTTATTCTTGTTGGAACTTTAAAGGTTTAACTCAGCTTGCTTTGAGAGTTTTTAAAAAACAGTCGATGTCTAACATTTTAAGTCCTCCATCTGTGTAGTCCTGAACAATGCGTTTTCTAGACACTTTGTCTGGTTTTACTTCTCAAAGAAAATTAAAACGTCTATGTTTAATTTGTGTTATAATATTTTCGGGAGGATTTTACAGGACCATAAATGGGTAAACTAATTTTGGGAATGCAAAACTTTTAAGGACTGTTATTTTTCCTATTGGAGATAAGTTCCATCTTTTCCATTTATGTAAACAACATTCAAAATCTTTTACTTTTGGGGGCGTGTTTAAATGTGTTATTTCGTCGGAATTGTTGCTAAACGTTATACCCAGCATTGATGCATGTTGGGAATTCCAAATAATTATTGTATGTTTACAGTATTGTGTTTGACTGTATTTTAATCTGCCTAGTTTTAAAACTTTACATTTGTTTTAGTTAAGTGTTAGACATGATATTAAACATAAAGGATGCGTCATCAGCGAACTGGGATTGTTTGACTTCTACATTATGTATATTAATATATTAATACCTTTAATATCCGGATCTAATTCAATCTTTATTGATAATAATTCTATACAAATAATAAACAGGTAAGGGGACAAAGGCCAACCTTGTCGAATTCCTCTCGGATACTGAAAGGTGTTTTACCCAGTTTATAATGTGATGGCTAAACCCAAATTTGTATAGACATTTGAACATAAAAAATGGCCAACACTATTTAAAGCTTTATTGAAATCCGATAAAAATATAAGACCGGGTTCGTTTGTGTCATCGACTTTTTAAATAATTTCCTGAAGAATTCGAACGTTTTCGCCGATATATCTACCTTTAAGAAACCCTGTTTGATTTAAATTAATAATACTATTTAAATGTGGTTTTATTCGGTTGGCTTTTATTTAGGATGCTATTTTGTAATCTACATTAAGTAAGGAGACAGGTCTCCAGTGATCAATAATTAATGTATATTTTCATTGTTTAGGTATTAACGTGATAATACTTTGTTTCTGCAGTTATGTTAATTTGTTGTTGTCAAGGGACTAATTTCAAGAATTAATTAGGTGGTGCTTTATTTCATTCCAAAATATTTTGTAAAATTTAACTGAAATACCGTCTGACCCGGGGCTTTTGTTATTTTGCATTTCTTTCAATGCTAGAGAATCTTCTCTTTCTGTTAAATGTTTACGTTCATTAATATCTGTGTTTATTTTATGTTGTATGTTATTATAGTAGCGTTCGCCTAAGTTTATATCAATATTTGTGCTTTTCTTATATAAAAGTTCATAAAAGTTTTTTTAATTTGTTAGTATAGCATTACGGTCATTAATAATGACATGTTCTGGTGTTTTAAGCTGTTGAATAGTGTAAGCCTCAGATCGTTTTTTTTTCAAACTTAGCGAAATGATTCTTTTTTTTTCAGAACCTTGTATCCATTTTGCTTTAACTCTTAATAATATTCCGGTTATATGTTATTCGATTAAATCGTTAATTTCTTGTTTGGCTTTTTTTTAAAGATTTTCTTCTGTTATTATAACATAGGGATGAAGGACAAGTTCTTTGTCTAATTTTGATATTTTATTTTTAAGTTCCATTCCTTGTTTTTGTTTTATTTTGTTTTTATTGCTAGAGTATTTACTTGTTAAGTCTCGAATATTCCCTTTTATAATCTCCCATAGCGTATAAAGGGTTTGCTTCTCTATTTATTTGAGCAATTTCATTAATCGATGTTTTAATAAGTCGTTGATATTCTGCTTCGAGTAGATATGAATTGTTGATTTTGAAGGACGTCTATTGTTAGTTAATAATTCAAATTTTGTTGAAGCGATTGAATGATCGGATTTAAATCCCGGCGCTATGTAGCAGGCTGCTATGTAATTTATTAAATAATACGACATAATATTGGAGGTTTCGTGTTTGAGTGCCACGTGTAAACTTTATCATTTAGATTTATAGTTCGCCAAACATCGCAAATATCATAATTTTCGATTATATCATTGATCGTTTTGTTACAGTTTGTATTGGTGTCAAACAGCCTACCGTGAAGTGTATCCAATTTTTAATTAATAACAGTATTAACATCGCCTCCGATTATAATAGAATGCTCGTTATATGTTTGTATATAGTTCTCTAAGACGTTGAAAAAATATACATAAATAAGAATTATTAGTTTGTCTTGTATTTCTATTTCTAAAAGTTTTACATTCAATTAACTCGATATAATTTTTAATTTTATAATCAAGGTTTTGGGAAGAATTGAAAAAAAAGCCCACCTATAAAGAGTTTGATCTGTTACCGCTTAAACATATATCCCCACCCTATTGGTTTGACCATCCGGTTGTGTCAATAGATTCCTACAGTGTATTTATTGTATGAAACATATTGTAAACTTGTTCACTTTAAGCAATTTAAAATGTCTGGCACCGTTTCGCTGATGACGCTATACCTTTAGGGATAAAACTGCTAATGTTGATTGACATTAAAGTATGAAATTTTATGTTTGTTTATTTTATGGTACGTGTCATTTATATTATATTTAATTTTTATGTTAAAGTGTTTAGAGTGAGTTTTCCGCTGTAAGACCCATCCATATCGGGGACAAACAAGTGACATACGACAAAAAACAGCATGATAGTGAGTGGTAGGGCATTTGCCTAATGCATTTGGGTATTAGAGCCGAAACACACAATGTACACAATTAGAAGAAAAGGAAACAAGGGCTGGAAGTCACGTACATGTAAATACAGTATAAGTCGTTTATATAAAAGGACACCTACAAAATCATACACTGCCAGCATAACAAGAACAGTATTGTTTTCAAAACAAACGTGAGATCTCATGAAGTGACATTGTGTATGTGTGTGTGTGCGTTTGCGTGTGTGTGCGTGCGTGCGCGCCCGTGCATGTGTGTTGGTTATACAAAGAATAGTATAACATTCATTGTAAGCAAAATACACAATTATATCACTTATAGACAACCCTTACTTTGTATTACTTCATATCAATGTACATGTGATTAATTACATATCGGTGATGTCAGCAAATATTCACCGTGTATGTTGATTATACAAATATTAGTATTACATTCATTGTAAGCAAACTACCCAATTATATCACTTATAGACAACCAGTACTTTGTACAACTCCAAATCTATGTACATGTGTGAATAATTACATATTGGTGATGTCAGCAAATATTCACTTACATATATATATAAATACACATACAAATGTAAAATATTGAGTGTATACATATATATATATGTACATATTTGATGTTAATAATTGATAATATGTATGTACAGTCGTAGTATAGTATTAAACACAATGCATTGTTTAAACAAAATTCCGCTAAGTTTTAATTCCTAGCACAAAACACACACTATTTTCCCTCTAACAATAATGCATATATCTATAAACATATAACTTTTGAACAATCTGTATTTACTAATATATTTTTCATAAACTTTATTTGGTATACATGATATGTTTGTCATATAAACAGCAGTTACTATTGGCTATCTTAACAGAACAAGCATTCGATTTTCATCGTTATTTTTTTGTTTGATTTGTCATTTTGATCACTACAGTTTATTTATTATTATCTTAATTTTTTTTTACCTACTGAAACTTCAAAAACGAGCAGACATTAAGGCGAAAGTTTCAATATATAAGAAAAACGTAAATAGGTACCCTTTTTTATATAAGATGTTCACTTATTTTATAACATACACATTTACCTCCGTTTTAAGCACATAAATAAGCGCACCATACAGGACCGTACAAAACATACATTAAATAGCCATGTTTGTTAATCATGTAAATTGTATACAATATCACTTACTTTTAAGCGAGTATATACAGTGTAGTTGGTAGTGTATACAACAAATAGCTACATTGCTAGCACAAACGCGTGTTATATTCCTTATAACAATATCGTAGTAAGAGGCAATCTTATTTACATGTTTAATATATAACTAATTATTTTCATATTTATAAACTGCTGTTATTAAAACACAGCTATGTTACATTACCAGAAAAAACACCAACATTCCGTAAATAGTTATACCGTGACACCAAGCACTATACAAGTAAAGAGAAGTAGGTGCATATCACATTTGTAGTGTATTCGTCAGTTTTATACTCAGTTTTATAAATCGAGACATAAGTTTGTTAAAGCCTTTCAGTTTCAATTATAAATTGTTATGTATTCCATATTTCAGTTGCTCAACAACATCTCAGAGCAAAAAAGAGTGGAAGATGCCGTATGTATTTGTATTAAGCAATTTTTTTGTTAAACGTGCACATTAATCTTTTAAAACTGTTAAAGCTACGTGGTCCTCCCTGTTGCGATATACCTAGCCCTGGGCTAGATTAATCAAAGGGATTACGATCTATAAATGCTCCATTTTCAAGTTAATCTAGGGATTAAAAAACGAAAACCTTGATATCCCTTCTTGGATTTTAACTACAACAAACATTTTATATAGAATAGGTTCCTTTCTGCCATTTTATGAAACAACAACAAAAAACACAGTAGCCGTGTATTTATATATTACGGAAAGCTGTATGTTTAATAGCTGGTTATTAACCCTATCTGTGTTCATTTCTGTAATGCTTTATCCAATGCTTTATCCAATTAATACTTTATCCAATTAATGCTTTATCCAATTAATGCTTTATCCAATTAATGCTTTATCCAATTAATGCTTTATCCAATTAAAACAACAATCGTTAAGCTATAGATGATCAGTCGATAAATAACCTTTTTAAATTGATGTCTCCATTTTGTAAACCAATACATTTTTCTGTTTATCGTTTGTATAATACTGTGATAGTTTTATTTTTACAGTTTAAAACACTTAATAATTTAGAGTTCCGTGACAAAAGCAATTTAGTTCATTAATCTTCCCCAAATGTGTTTTGTTCTATGTCGAATAGTATAGTTGGTACTCGTTGTGTCAGCAATTTTATTGATAAAACTGTCTAGATAGTATCTAAGCAGTGTTTACACTACTGCCGTGTCGGAATGTTAATAATCATTGTAGATTTTGTGGAAGTACATCAACGTATACTGCACGAAAAAGAACAGAGTTTCTTCATCATATGTATTGTCAAACACCTGTAATAAAGTTATGTGCTCGGCCACCGGAGTTCTAACCAAAACTGGAATTGGTCTTGTGTAACTTTGTTGAAGTTCACGTCGCTGATGAAAACGTTGCCATCACGTGTCCAGCTCGACGTTACAGTGTCATTTTGCTTCTTTCTCACACATGCAAATATTTGCGCATTTAACTTTGTTAGATGATCGTTTACATATACTGGAACTTTCTATTTTCTAAGCGTTTTGGCATTGCGCATGATACTCACCCTTCTCATTCTCGAGACCATTTCACAATTATCTGCCTGTTCTTCTTAGAGTTCAAAGGTCCGATTCTTTATGCGATGTCAATATCTGCACGGCACAATTTGATATCCGGAATATTGCGGTTTAGTGTCTTAATCATTTGGACTGTTGTTTCTACTGTTGTTTCGTTTTCTATATATTTTATACCTTCAATTTTAATGTTACTATTTTTACTGTAGTGTTTTATATCGTTGAACGTGTACTCGTTTGCAGTTTCCTGTACTTTCATGCATTATCTAAGCTTTTCATTCTCGTCCTCCTAATCTCTTAGTTTCTGTTTTAATTCTTCAATTTGTCTTGTCAGTTTAATGTTCTCTTCCGCCTTCTCAAAGAGTTCTCCTTCTAAATTCTCAACTCTTAATATTATAGACCCCAGTAGTTCTTCCTTCAGCTGATTCACAATGCCCTTTACTAGTTCTCTCACTTCATAGCTGTCTTTTGTTAGTATATTACTTAACTTTTTGTTAATTTCTTTCAGTTCTTTCATTATTTTGTTGTCAAATTGTTTATCTTGGTCGTGTTTCTGTTTCATTTTCTTTTGTTTTACATTTGGTGTATTGTTCAAGTTAGTATCAGCCTCACTAACGCTACTAAAGCTCCCTACTTATCTTCTTCGTTTGGTCCCCTGCTTTAGGGTTGTTGATTTCAGGTTTACTCTTCTCGTCTAACACTGTTTGCTCGCATGTATTTTCTGAATTAGTAGAATACACATTTGTTCTATTACAATAGTACTGAATCGCCAATGATTTCTTGTTTGTACAGTATACGATTATTGTTTTGTCACGTGGGGTTTCATACACTGTGTATTGGCTTTCATAGGATATGTTATGTAAAAACCAAGATGGCGGCGCCCATACCACGCCTATTGATACTTATTCATTGTTTTAAAACCATCATTTTGTTTTAAAAAAGCAAAACAATCATAATTGTGTGTTACCGGAGTTTCGCGGAATCACTATATTTAATGTTTTAGTGTCACTGTTCTCCAACCTCCAGAGCCGTATTCGCGTTCAATACCGAAATATAATTAATTCCTACGGATCGGAACGAAAAGTATTGTGTTCAATTTATCAACCGAATCGTTTAGATGCAATTGTGGTACGCGACAAGGGGATGTAACTACTACAATTCTCTTCAACCTTTTTATCACTGACTTACCCTGCTTTTTAAGAAATGAAGGGCACAGAGGCATATTTGTAACTAAACACATTCCGGATTTAATATGTACATTGTTCGCTGACGATATTGCAAATTGTGCTAAAACAGCGATTAATTTACAAAATCAATAAACAGCATCGCACAATTTTGCGAAAATACGGACATGTTGATAAATGAAAAAAAGTCAGAAATTATTGTTTTTAGAAATGGTGGCCCTCGACGTTCATATGAAAATTGTAATTATAACGGTGTCCGTCTAAATGAAACATCTGTTTATAAATATATGGGGTTGTTGTACTCACCAAACTTAACGTGGACAAAGGTTAAGGTTAAATAGCTGGCCAAGCAAACAAATCAATTCATGCTGTTAAGTCTTATCAGTGTACGTTTGGTAAATTTCAGCTACAAGAATATTTTAAATTATTTGATTCCATGGTTAAACCCATTCTGATGTACGGTGTAGATATGTGGGGTTTTTAATAATCAGATTGTATTGAAAAGATACATTTGCAATATTGTAGGCAATTTTTTAAGTGTTAACCACTCTACGAATAATGTAGTGACTTTAGGAGAGTGTGGTAGATTACCCTTGGTATTGAATACCATACTAAATGCATTACGTATTGGTGTAAACTTCTACACACGACTGTTCAAAGATACCCCAAAAATTGTTATCTTATGCTTAAACGTCAAGATGTTATAGGGAGAATAAACTGGGTTACTTTTGTAAAAAACCTTCTATATCGCCATGGCTTTGATTTTGCTTGGCTTAGCCAAGATATTGGAGACGTTAATGTATTTTTGAATGCGTTCAAGCAGCGTTTAATTTATTGTAAACATCAAGATTGGCATAATTCAGTAGCTGAATCAACACGATGTGATACATATAAATGCTTTAAATCTCAAATCACTCCAGAAAAAATATTTATTTCTAGATTTACCATTTTGTTTTTAAAAATCATATGCTAAATTTAGATGTTCAAAACATAAATTAGCAATCGAAACCGGTAGGCATATACATACTGATAGAAACGATCGCATTTGTCAAATTTGTCTTAAATATTAACACATATATGTCATTGACAATGAATATCGTGCTTTTTTCCAGTGTTCTAAATATGCCCAACAAAGAAATCAGTATTTGTTAAGTTGGTTTCATGATAATGATAATATTGAAAAAATTTATAATCTCACGAAGACACAAATGAACAAAAATTGAGAAAACTCGTGTTGTATGGGTACCATCTTAATATTTGTTAAATTTATGTGAAATAATATTTGAAATAATTGAAATTTTGTATTTATATATGTAACACAACTCTTTTTCAAATTTGCTTGTATGTAAAATTTTGTATTATGGGCCGGTGGCCTTTGTTTACAATACAAATTATGTTCTGTTCTGTTCAATTAGGCCATAATGATAACGTCCGCATTTGTTATTTTGAATAGTATGCTGGATACATAATATTAACATAATGATGATTGTTTTGATATTGGCGATTATAGTGATGATTGTTTTATAGAGATTTCATTCGGTGTTGATGAAGAAGTTGTTTTTGTTGTAGTTTTGTTGTATACTTCTACTACTACTACTACTACTACTACTACTACTACTACTACTACTACTACTACTAATACTAATACTTCTACTACTACTCCAACAACAACAACAACTATTACTACTACTACTAATAATACTTCTACTACTATTCCAACAACAAGAACAACTATTACTACTACAACTACTACTACTACTAATAATAATATGATTTTGGATGGTGATTTTGTATGATGATGGTAATGTTAATTTTGCTAATGCTAATGATGATGATATTGATGACTAAGGTGATGATTTTATTATTATTATTATTATTATTATTATTATTATTATTATTATTATTATCAAGGTAGTTTATTTAAGCTGACAAATGTCGTGTGATTTTTTAAAGTTCACGAATAACACTGACTCTCTGTATTAAACACTTACTATTACGTCAGGTGAAAGATTCCATGTGATTTCTAAAGTTCATGATTAACACTGAATCTCTTTATAAACAATTACTATCAAGGGAATTTACTTCAGGTGAAATATTTCGTGTTATTTCTAAAATTCAGGAATAACACTGAATCTCTTTTGTTTATGAATTTTAACGAAGGTAGAAACGCTTTGCTTTCAGGGCAGATCTGAAATAAAACGTTGCATATAGACGATATTTTATTTGAAAGCGTGTTTTTGTGTTGATAATTAAAAGCTTTTACGTACCTTGAAATTTTATGCGTTTAAGGGCGATAGTAGCTGTGTGTTTTCTAGCCATACACCGGTACGCATGTAAGTGATGGTGATGATGACGATTATGGTGATGATGATTATAGATTACCGAGTTATGTTTGTTTCAAACTGAATGCATGTAAACTGAGTATAAATTTATTATGCCATAGCAAACGGTGGTGGAGATAATGGTTCAGTTCAATGTATTGTATCCATCTCAACTACATTAACTTAATGTGTATTAAAAACATAACACAAACGTTATTGATACATAAGATTATATGTTGTAATTTTCAAGCTTTTATGCATATATTTCCGGTAGGTGTAATTGTCTCTATAGTTCATACACCGATGAAATGAAGAAAAATATTATTCCAATTCTTATAATTACAACCCACAATGGATATAAACTGTAATTTTTACTGTCTAAGGACCGCAACTGACGTGTAGCCTCTGGCGTAAGGATCCCCGTTTCAGTTTCGGTTTCATTTTCGTATAACGTCATTTCTAATATCACGTCAGACATTTCAAATAGCTGTGGCTCGTTTTGAAGTGAGTTTTCTGGTAAAAACAATTCAAGTTTAACAAAGTGCGTGTATAAACACGTTTGAAAAAAAAATTGTCAAATTTTTTCATCATCTTAAAGGGAAAATTTTACGTAAGTGCTTTGAATTGCATACAATAACTTTTTAAATTCCCTAATATTTGTCGCCAAAGGCTTTATATGTTGTTGTTTTTTTGGAAAGTTTGAAAATGCTTCTGAAAAATTGATAACCATCTTGCCCATAAAAGATTTTCATAAAATTAATAACGTATTCCTGGACGACAATGTACCAGCACACAGGGACTGTGTTGTCAAAGAATGTTGCAAATAGCAGACTAGGATAATTAAACATGTTATTCGTCTGAAATGACATAGTACTGAATTCTGGGGTGAGAGTTTCTCATTATTTATCCATTGGTTTTGTAAAATGCATATTTTAACATCTGCATCAATTAATGTGACATTTAAAATGGCCGCCGTTGTGACGAATACTTTTGTCCACCTACTGCAAATGTGAACAACAAGTCATTGAGTGATAGCGTGCACGTTTATGGAGCGTTGTGTTGGACAGCGGATGAATTAAAGTTTGATATAATTGTATTGCATCTCCCTGTCAACATCCCTGTTATTCCACGTATCTTGAGATAAGATAAATGTATACCCTATGTAAGCATTTTATTGGAAGATTATTAAAGATACATTGACTTTATTATTTGTTCAAATATACATGTATAAAAAAATATATATATTAGTGACTTACCTTTGTGGTTGAGTATATTTTATTGTATCGCATTTATTGAGCAAAATAAGTGAATGGTTGTTTGTATTATCTAAACACAAGTTAGCTTTGTTTCACTAAATGTGTGAGTTATATTTTTCGTGTGTATTTTTATCCATAACATGACTTGACTTTATATATAAATGTATATACAATACCTTTACAAAAGCTAGCCTTATAAAGTAAATTTAATAACATTTTACGCATCAACCCACTAATGCCAAAATCTTTATTTCCTCATCGATAGTAAACTAGTCATAACTGTTAGAATGGAACGAAGGAATTGAAACATAGATTTATGAAAAAAACAAACAACAACACAATAATTGCATTTTGATCATGTATTGTCCCATCCTAAAAATGGAATGCTAGGCAGGACTGGGTGGTGTTATATGAAACATAATTAAATGCATACTGTTCACATAACCAATACCAACGGTTTATCCATTTTTCACTATGATTGTGTTGTCATTCAATTATTTTATAATGTATCTGTGTACTATAAGTCTAATTACATTAGCGTACATTTGAGCATGCTGTTTGCCTAAAATATCAAATTATTGTGTCCTGTGTACACATCAGCGCAAATGAAATTCTGCAAAGCACTTTTCATTAAGTCTTACTTGACACAAATGCTTATATTGTTCCTTCCAGTTACAATGCTGACAAACACTGCTTTGGCTCTGGCACAATAAATGGTTGACTCTGTCACCTTTGACCGCGTCTGGCACTCTCGGTTGCAATGCTGCTGATCTCCATGGGCCTTTCAACAGTAACTCTTTACGAACACCTTATAAGATATATTTTAAACATGCTGTGCCATAATTCCAACAGATCCAATGGTTCATTACAATGTCTGGGGCCTAGCTTATACTCTCTACAAGGGTCTTGTATACTACCATATCCGGTATGACAGCAAAAATGTCCTCCACCCTGTGATCTTATATTCAGTATATGCAGATGCTTTGTTCCATTCTGTTGACAGCACCCATGCCATTGTCGTGTATTCTATTATCATATTCCCAAATCTGCTGAGATTAACCAATGTGAATATCTCCCCTTTTTTTGTTTTGATCATTTCCTACATTCGGGTTGGCTAAACTGGAAAACTGTTTGACGCACTAGACATAGTATTATTAATGTATTATCATCCGATTATACCAATGGAGAATGCCGGCCATAGTTGTAGTCACACGTTACGTGTGGTTATTCCTTCAGGGTTTATAAGGGGCTTCTTTCAGTCCTGTGTGCTTGCACTTTTCCTGTACCCCCAATTCCCGTATTTCGTGTTGAGTGTATCTGTTATTATGATTCCAGTCAGATACAATGCATGTTTAGTATGACTATTATGCAATGTATAGATATTAATTATCATATATACACATGTGGGTACGCCAGTATTTCAGTGTCTTTTTAGATATATATACACTCACTTCATGGATGAATCAGGTTTTATAAAAATAATGTGTTTAACACGTTTTCCACCTTCTCGAGCCTAGCAATCCTAATTCGGAATGTTACTCGGACGATGCTTTTGGTAAGGACTATATTACATATTGGCAAAGTTTATATATCATAGTATGAAACGGTGATACGATTGTGCACCTATGACATTTTATTTAGTTTTGTTCATTATTTCTGTAAAATAAATCAATTGGTACTAAACTTCTTTTTGCAATTTTCCAAAATTAACCTTTCCCACCTGTTTCAATGATTCTTCTTTATAAAATGCCAACAAAAGTTCCGATTTCAGACCAATAGATGGCTTAAGGGTAATGACAAATATAATTAGGGATTGGTTGTGAATGTTTGATAACAACACATGGCATTCAGTATAGATATATCGGCCAGCAATTATCAACATCCCAAATAAAGGATGCTAGGAATTACGGGTTAAATTTTATCAATTATCATTTCGACATCACGTACACTCTAGAATACGATGTGACTGGTATATACGGAATATTACGCTAGTCAATTGTTCCAAGAGTACGTATAAGTCGAGTGGCTTGTGTGATGACTTATCCACACGAGAGGCGGAGCCTCGAGTGTGATACGAAATAACGCAAGCCACGAGACTAATACATACTCTTGGAACAATTGACTAGCGTAATATTCCATTTATTATATACCACTATAAACTTTAAATGTGCATTTAACTTATTTAATTTGTTTAAAAACTACAACTATGACTAATCATCGAAGGCATAGATTATATGTGTTTACATAACTCTTGGATGACGTCATTACAAAAGTAGTCCAGCTAGTATGGTAATACGGGATTGGAAAAAGAGCGAGTAGCATAATACGGGATTGTTTACTGTCGACATGTATTTCACCGATCGAAAAAGCATAAATATTTTGGTAAGATTTTAAACAGGTATATAATAAACGATGTTATCAACGTCTTACAAATAATTTCAATAATCAATATATGCTTTGATATGTGATTTCGAAACAGTATTGTGTCGAAAGCAAGACAAATAGTTATTCTCTGAGTATATCGCCTCAATATTCAAGCATCTTTTAGATGTGCACTAACGTCAGTCGGACTGCTCCGGGATCGCAATGATGAGTTAATCTAGAAAGTATTTCAGAGTATTGTACCAAGTTTAGCCTTTGGCTCTCATTGATGTAAATTACGTGACTGCGGAAAGTCTACGTCTATATTAACTTAATCAATAAATAGAAAAGTGAAATTTAAAAAGTGAAAAGCAACACAAATATTGATGTATGCATTTTAAAATATATGCTTCAGACCGGGAAGAAAAGATATCATTTTAAGTATAAACATACAAGTCGTAACTCGTCACAAAAAGGCCGCGTAACTCAAATATGTTCATATGTAGTGTAAACAAACTATCTTATGATCTTGAAAAATCCCTTCCGGTCATTGAAAGGTATGCGTTTTATCGCTCAGTTAAAATGATATGAGAAATATATTCTTACTTAATAAGATTTAAAAGCGACTTAAGATGATTGATTACCGCAGTCAGAGACACTTAAACTCTGGATCTTAAACATTTATTTTCATGATATACCTGTGCTTCAATATCCCGTGTGGTTTAATACTAATTAAACTTGACAGGTTTGACTTGCAAGCTTGATTAAGCTTGATTAAGTATGTAAAAACCCAGTTAAATCAATACTTTTAACAATCTGACCGTTCATTCCATTATTAAATCAAAATCTTAACTGCAGGTAGCAGTCTAAAATAGTTTTGAAACCGTGTTAGAAGTGGCGTTATTAGATTATTAAAGGTAAGATTATTGCGGTTTATTATTTTCATGTACAACTAATTATGTATTTCTTTTTATTATATGTCCGCATATTTTTTTTTATATAATCCGGGACGGCACTTTCCGCTTGTATGGTATTTTCTGTTCCAAGTAAGTTTCTTCTAAACATCAATCCACTGTCGGTGGAAAGTGCCGTTCCGGATTAGCCTGTGCGGACTGCACAGGCTAATCCGGGACGACACTTTACGCACATGCATTAAGCACGGTTTTCCCACGGAACGCCTCATATGTTGCTCAGTGACATATATAATTTTATTGGTGAAACAAAATGGTGATACAACAGTGTCAATATATATACATGTAATTATATTGTCTGTCATTTAATTAAGTATTTAATAATTATAATGCTTACAATTGTCAATGGATACTGTAATTATTTGAAAGCATTTGACATAAACTGATAAAAGTCCATACACTGAAGACGTACAGTGCCCGCGAAAGTGTCACCGACGATCACTGTGTATATTAAAATTATATATATTTGATAAGTGTTGACCGTATTTAATATTGTTTCAATATTAATGTCTCTTTAAATGAAATTTAATTGTGCATACGTTATTTGCGTTGGTTTTCTTATGCATGTATACATTTATCGCTGTATTCGTTTATAGCATTGCATTATGTAAATATTAAAGTGGGATAGTTTGAATATATTATTTCAAATACAATTTCATGATCAGTGTGATCATGCCTCTGTAGAGACCTGTAGGGTTGTGACCTGGGTCGGGTATGGGCCTCAGATCAGACAGGCGCGGAGGCGTGCCTACAGGAAATGGGGTAGACGGTGGACTGCACGGGAGCAAGGTTTGGCAATATGGATCATATCGGGTAACAAGGCCAAGGGGCTGACGTGCTTCTTCGAGAGTGATCAGGACTTAATGATTGTACTAGTAGGTGTAGCGTGTTTGGAAGATGGTGTTTATGCTAGCTAGCACGCTTTTAAGGGAGACAACGGTGATAAGGTTAAACACCCGTATGAATTACATATAAAGGAGGCATTCATAGGGACGTAGTACAAGCACTAAGATATCTTTGCCACAGCATCCATCAGAGATGGGCTGAAATACTTCGATATTGGCCACCACCGGATATCGTTCAGAAAGTCGTATCCATGGGAGCATTTCTTACCCCTGTTGGATTTAAAGAGAGTGAATACAGACATTTTGAGTGGAGGATATGTTTTAATACTGGGGAGACTGTGCTCGTGAACAATCTTAGTGACACTCATCTAAAACTGTATGTTATCTTGAAAATGGTCAAGAAAGATGTATTTAATCCATGTGAGAAAGAGACTGCATAATACACGTTGAAAAACATAGTGCTGTGACTAGCGGAGAACATTATGACAATTACAAACATCAACCACTCATTATGACAAGTGACAATCATCAACCACTCATTATGACATGTGACAATCAACAACCACTCATTATGGCAAGTGACAATCATCAACCACTGATTATGACAAGTGAAAATCATCAACCACTCATTATGACAAGTGCCAATCATCAACCACTCATTATGACAAGTGACAATCATCAACCTCTTATTATGACAAGTGACAATCAACACCCATTATTATGGCAAGTGACAATCATCAACCATCCATTATGACAAGTGACAATCATCAACCACTCATTATGACAAGTGACAATCATCAACCATCCGTTATGACAAGTGACAATCATCAACCACTCATTATGGCAAGTGACAATCATCAACCACTCCTTATGACAAGTGACAATCAACAACCACTCATTATGACAAGTGGCAATCAACAACCACTCATTATGACAAGTGACAATCATCATCCACTCATTATGACAAGTGCCAATCATCAACCACTCATTATGACAAGTGACAATCATCAACCACTTATTATGACAAGTGACAATCAACACCCCTTATTATGGCAAGTGACAATCATCAACCATCCATTATGACAAGTGACAATCATCAACCGCTCATTATGACAAGTGACAATCATCAACCATCCATTATGACAAGTGACAATCATCAACCACTCATTATGGCAAGTGACAATCATCAACCACTCATTATGACAAGTGACAATCAACAACCACTCATTATGACAAGTGGCAATCATCAACCAGTCATTATGACAAGTGACAATCAACAACCACTCATTATGACATGTGACAATTATCAGCCACTCATTATGACAAGTGACAATCATCAACCACTCATTATGACAAGTGACAATCATCAACCACTCATTGTGTCAAATGACAATCAACGACCACTCATTTTGGCATGTGACAATCAACAACCACTCATTATGGCAAGTGACAACCATCCATTATGACAAGTGACAATCATCAACCATCCATTATGACACGTGAAATCGTCTACAACACATGAAGTCATGCTGGAATCTCTAAAGCAACTCTTAATGGAGGGACATCAAAGTATAAACCGGGTTGACCAGACAACTTATCAAATTTTTTAATCCGATACTGATCTTGTAAAAAAAGAGAACATTTTTATAAAAGCCATATACAATCACATAAGTTAATTATCCGTTTAGTTTTTAGTTGAATAAAATTGTATTTACTATATACCACGAACAATTCCGATCAAAATATATGAGTACGGCCGTGTTATTATGTGTCCGTGTTCGTATCTGTCGCCCGTCCTTCCGTGTGCGTACACATGCGGACAAAGATACATTGAAATTAGTGTTTCCATGTGACCGTATTCTGTAACGTCTTCCATGTCTGCAAATTGCATGTGTACATTAGATCTCGGTGTAGCATAAATATACAAACTGACGGACGACGCATACGAAAGTCAAGTCGTATACCAAATGAAAGTAATTTATACGAAGAGCGTTTAAATATGAATGTTTTTATACATTAGAATATATTTGTGATTATTTGAATTTAGAGTTTTGTATGGTTCATTTGAAATCTTCACCTTAACATAAAGTCCTTAAACATAGCATAAGGTCATTATTCCCTAACCAAAGAACACACCGATATGTGTTCTCCTGTTGTTGTTTTTTTCTGATACACCATCTATGCTTACTTGTTTTGTTTATTACAATTTATGCTGATAGCTGCCATTAGCAGACCATGATTCAATTCTTCAAATAATGACCTAGTCACGTTCTGATATTTGACAGAAGAGAACTATTTATTTTTATTAACGTGCGGACGCACGGAAACAACGCATCCGCATCAAATTTCACGTACATGGATACGGATACGGAAGCGGACACATGGCAACGTAGCCTACTTCGAGATGAAATGACATGATTAAAGGAAAATGCCATCATCGGAACAAAAACAGATTGATTACTCAGAATATTATAAGATAACGATGTATAAATATAACAATACAAAATTTCGTAATGACTTCTCATGATTTAAGGTATATTGTTAAACGAGCTGCCAAACAGACGCATCGCAAGTTGTCACGCGTTTTTTTTATAAACTCTCTGCACCCAGAGCTGTCGCCAGGTTAGCTAATATGTACTGGAGTGGCCATGAACTTCTGGACATACCACACTCACAGTGCCGTAGAAACGACGTACAGGATTGTTCATCAATTGGTGGACATACCACACTCACAGTGCCGTAGCAACGACGTACAGGATTGCTCATCGACTGGTGGACAAACCACACTAACACTACCTCCAGCCAATGTCAGTTTCCACAAGATGCCTCGAACAATCTGCAATGTAATGCCCCAGGTTCGTTATCCTCTACTGCAGGACTGATACACTATTGTACTAATTGTTTATTTCGATCCGTACATTGATTATTGCTATAATAATTAGTAGCAATAACAACAGTAGCATCAGCTTCATATCCCAACAATATCAAAGCAGTACGTACATCATCATTAGCAGCCCAACCATAAACAGCAGTATATGCATTGCAAGCATAATTTTGATTTTAATAAAAAAAAGGATATAAGTAAAACTGATGGATGCTGCCCAATGTCGAGCAATGGGAATGCTATTAGAAGGTCTGCGATATTAAAATAACCAAAACCTCTTAACTCCTGCAGCACCAAATCCGTGGCTAAGAAATCGCATGGATAATAATTGTCCACAATATACACATTTTAGCAATCTTTGAAATCACCACAATTCCAAGCAAAATCATTAAAGCGGAAAATCCTGGTTGTTTGCAGCAATCTTTGAAATCCCACAATTCCAAGCAAAATCATTCAAGCGGAACATCCTGGTTGTTTGCACATCTACTATTGGTAATAAAGCTAGAGTTTCGTTGTAATCTGGGCAGTAGTTAGTAAGAAAAAGTCCGGGAAAAAATGTGCATTATACCCTAATTTCAGCAATCTTCAAAGTCCATTAACTCCAAAAGTCATTGAAGCGGAACTTCATGGTACGATGGGCACTTAGTCTTGGTAATACATCTTCCCATCAAGTTTAATTGAATGGTACAATGCATCTTGGTAATTAAGCTTTCTGTAAAGTTGTGTAGAATTTCGCTTAGTAGTTGTTGAGAAATAGCCACAGCAAGAATTGTGCACAATATAATAATTTTAGAAATCTTCAAAGTCCCATAAATCTGAGAAAAATCACTGAAGCGGAACGCCCTGGTTATATGCACACCTCCTCTTAGTAATGACACTTTCCATAAATGTTAATGTTAGTCTGGCAAGTCGTTGCTGAGAAATTGCCCGGACAAGAAAGTGTGACGGAAGGACGGACGGACAGACGGACGGAAGGACAATGCGGCGACTGTATGCTTGCCGGAGCATTTTTCGGGGAGCTTAATAGTGCATGACCATTTAAACACTCTATGGCTCTAGATGCTTGTTTCTTTTTTTTAAAGAGTTAATACACGTATCAGGTGAACATCATAAAACGCAGATATTTATCATATATAGACGTAATTTTAAGTAAGTAAGAAAGTAAGTAAGTTTTCATAAACGTGACATGTGTATACATACAAACAATACAACGACCCAAAGGTCCTATATGTCACCTTAACGTTTTTCTAAATAAGAAACGCTAACTGAGATTACATAATTATTTAGATGTTATACAGTGTTAAACAATATGTGTGAAACAATGAGAAACGGATATCATGAACTACACATGTAAATATGTTAATGGATAATACATATAAGAAACGTGATTTTCTATGAAAATATGTCATATTCTGTGCATTTAAGCTTTAAACAAAAAATTGTAAACAATTTAAATCTGTTTAACATTACGAATGACAGTTTCTCTTCATCTAACATTGTGTTTGCCGACGTTAAATCAGTAGTGTTAAGTGAATAGTCTCTTACAGAGATCCTGAGTTGCACATTTTACAAAGTCTGCTCTCTGCCGTTCAACCACGTATGTGCCTATTTCCATCCTTAGTGTTTAAATACCGGTTCGAAATTTAGCTAGGACGGAGCGTCCGCACTTGCGGAGATTCAGCAATAGGTATTCCTCGGTCTTTATCGTGGGTCATTATAGCTTTTAGTTCACTACACCAGTTACTGGTATTGTTCACAATGCAGGAGATATAGCATCACTTTGAAACACACACGATCTGTATCCATCTCGACAAGTCGGTTCCGGTAACGCAGCATGGCCAACCATCGGCGCTATCTGGAGTGGTTCCATCCGGTTTCTCCGATGAGCGCCGAAACCGACGCAAAGACGTGCACGCCCAAAAAGTATCGCATAACGCGGTTTTGTATAGTGTCGGCATCTTGGTACTGCTCGAATCCCCAAACCGACGCACAATACTCGTAGTCGGATACGGGGACGAGGCATGAGGTGTACACTGTACTGTATGACCGCAATTCAAACCTTTTCAATGAGTGTATTTGGCTGATGATTTTCCCAGGGCGCCTTTCGCTAAATTTTAACAGCAAGCCAACTTTCCTTTGTCGTGGAACATCACACCGCGATATTTGTAGTTTTCCACAAGCTACAGGTCTGTGTTCCCTATTTTTAATGTGAACTGAATGCGCTGCGTTTGAATCCGCCGGAAGTGCATGCTTTTGGACTTCGAGGCGTTTACAACAACACGCCAACTCTTGAGCCAATCTTTAATGTCATCAAGCATACGCTGAAGGTTGTCCTCGTTCGCGGCTAGCATTGCATTGTCGTCAGCGTACATAAGGAGAAACAATGTCCGGCCGGCGACGTCAACTCCCAGGTAAAGGTCATTGATTTCGTTGGCAAGATCGTTCGCAAATATTGCAAAGAGCGTCAGTGACAGTCCGCAGCCCTCCTTAACTCCAGTGTGACAATCAAACTAGTACATGGAACTGGCCTAAATATTATTCAGAGAATTGTAAAATGTTCCGTCCACTTTGTTTAGTAGCATGTCACGGTTCACGTAATCGAAACAACGTATGTTACTGTCAATATAGTCATAACATAAATTAAAAATGAAGAAATTATACAATACAGTTAGTAAACAAGGTGATTACCATTTATCAATAACAATCAATTACTATGCAAAGAAGTATTACTTATTACTATGCAAAGAAGTATTACTAATTACTATGCAAAGAAGTATTACTTATTACTATGCAAAGAAGTATTACTTATTACTATGCAAAGAAGTATTACTTATTGTTATGCAAAGATGTATTGCTTATTACTATGCAAAGAAGCATTACTTATTACTATGCAAAGCAGCATTACTTATTACTATGCAAAGATGTATTGCTTATTGCTATGCCAAGAAGTATTACTAATTACTAAGCAAAGAAGTATTACTTATTACTATGCCAAGAAGCATTACTTATTACTATGCAAAGATGTATTGCTTATTACTATGCAAAGAAGTATTACTTATTGTTATGCAAAGAAGCATTACTTATTACTATGCAAAGAAGTATTGCTTATTACTATGCAAAGAAGTATTACTAATTACTATGCAAAGAAGTATTACTAATTACTATGCAAAGAAGTATTACTTATTACTATGCAAAGAAGTATTACTTATTGTTATGCAAAGAAGTATTACTAATTACTATGCAAAGAAGTATTACTAATTACTATGCAAAGAAGTATTACTAATTACTATGCAAAGAAGTATTACTTATTACTATGCAAAGAAGCATTACTTATTACTATGCAAAGATGTATTGCTTATTACTATGCAAAGAAGTATTACTAATTACTATGCAAAGAAGTATTACTTATTGTTATGCAAAGAAGCATTACTTATTACTATGCAAAGAAGTATTGCTTATTACTATGCAAAGAAGTATTACTAATTACTATCCAAGAAGTATTACTAATTACTATGCAAAGAAGTATTACTTATTGTTATGCAAAGAAGTATTGCTTATTACTATGCAAAGAAGTATTACTTATTACTATGCAAAGAAGTATTACTTATTACTATGCAAAGAAGTATTACTTATTACTATGCAAAGAAGTATTACTTATTACTATTCAAAGAAGCATTACTTATTACTATGCAAAGAATTATTGCTTATTACTATGCAAAGAAGTATTACTTATTGTTATGCAAAGAAGCATTACTTATTACTATGCAAAGAAGTATTACTTAGGCGTAAACAAGTTGTTGGTTTCCGCTTACCCGACACCCATCCCCTCAATTGTTTTCCGCATACCCTAAACGTGTTTTTGCCTACCAATCATAAACATTTTTCTGATTTTTGATTTATCAATTTTTCTTCTTTTTGAGAATTCAATTAATCCATTTTCTTGCAACCATGACGTTGACAACGTAACATCGTGGTGTTGAATGATCTGGCAACCGCCAAAGTGCGTCTGTATATTTTCCCACCTTATTTAGTTAGTTGCTTAATGTCTCAAGCTACTCACAGACGTTGAAAATACAAACGGCAATTCATTTCTTAATACGATCACGAACAGAAAATGTATGCATTAAGTTTCAGCGCAATTTTTGAACCTCCTGTTATGTAACAATTCCTCCTCACACTTTCCTCATCACTCGTCACTTCCTCCTAATTCCTATTCACTTCCTATACAACCCTCATCAATTCATACTCATCCCTCCTCACAACCTCCTCCGTCCTCCTCACTTCCTCCTCAACTCTCATCAATTCCTCCTCATATCTCATCATTTCCTCCTCATCTCTCCTCACAACCTCCTCATCCCTCCTCATCCCTCGCCACTTTCTACTCATCCCTTCCGATTTTCTACTCAAATCTCATCAATTCCTCTCATCCGTCGGTACAACCTCCTCACTTTCTCATCATCCCTCCTCACAACCTCCGCACGTTCTCATCATCCTTCCTCACAACCTCCTCACTTTGTCATCATCACTCCTCACAACCTTCTCAATTTCTCATAACCCATCATCACAATGTCCTAACTTTCTCACTTTCTCATCATCCTTCCTCACAACCTTCTCACTTTCGCATCACCCCTCCTCACAACCTTCTCACTTTCTCATCACCCCTCCTCACAACCTTCTCACTTTCTCATCACCCCTCCTCACAACCTTCTCACTTTCTCATCATCCATCTTCACAACCTTCTCACTTTCTCATCATCCCTCCTCACAACCTCCTCCACCCTCATCACTTACTTCTCACCCGTCTTCATATCCTTTTTACACCCTATTCTTGCGGCTTATAATTAATTTAGTTAACGCATTTGTTTTCTTTAAAAAATCTTCAGTGTATCGCGTTATGCATGCGTATAAAACATTTTATAACATAAAAACGTGTCACTTTCATTTGTGTAGCATAAGACTTGGTGTAAATTTATATACAGTCAGAGCTGATTGGTTACGGTTTAGTATATTGTAATTAATTAAGTGTATGGTTTCAACCATTTCATAATACTCATTTCATACAATCAACGTGTTAAGTCATTCATAGTTCTTTCTTTTGCATTCCTAATAAAGTAATATCAAATTTAAGTGTCCAGATTTAAACATGTTTTTTTCTAACTAACAAATATTTGAAGTTAAAAATGACATGAAAATATGAATCAGGCATTCTAATTTATCTTCTTATAAATTTACTCGCAAACACAATCTGTTGTTTGTTTCTGGTTCCTCGTGCTGTAATATAGTCCACGGTTTGTAACATTTCATATATTGCAGTTGTTTGTGTTTGTGTGTATTTCTAACCGTTTATAGTTTTATTTAGTCACAGTTATAATGTTTTTAAGCCAATTTTAGATGTAGTCATATTGTTGTTATAACATATTGTTCATATACGATTAGCAAAATAATGTTTCTATTTTAAAACAACTTTTCCATAATGATTGTATTACGTAACCAATGTACATTTAATTTGGATACATACCATAATAGGCTTTTTCCGAGTAACAAAGTCAGTACATGTTCGCATAAAATGTCTATAGATTTTAACAAAATATGAAATATTTTGTATATGTTGCGCGAGTTCATTAGTTAATGGTTTCAAAGCCATGTTCAGTGTAATATGTTGTTGTTGTTGTTCTTTTTAAACATGTTCTAAATAAAAAGTAAAAACAAACTTAATTTATTAACTTTAAAAACAATGCGAAAAATCGAATAATAATTATATGGTTATCACAAAGTACTTAACATAAAGAAATATTACGTTTCGTAATTTCTAGTCAGGTTGATCCTCATTCATATATCATAAATTATACATTAAAAAGTAGTAAATTTAAATATATTCGTTAAAACACCCAATTTCCATTACCACACCGCTCTGGTTTACAAATACTTGCAGACATTATAAATATAAAGTTTACTAACCTAAATACTCGTTTGTAAATATCGCATTTTATGTAACTAACCACTCTTTAAATTGAAGAATTTTCTGACCTCCCAAATATAGGTTGCTTTTTTTAGTAGTAGATACTTTTAGTATACATTTTTTTATTTTGAACGTTATACCTTCGTTTTAGCACATTAATTGGAACACTATTTATTCAGCGCACGAAACAGTTATGAAGGACCTGCTAAAGAGGCGGGATTATTTTCCTCAAAATAATAATGTTGCAAAACGTCGTCCTTTTCACTATTCTTCATAATAAGTAAGCCTACCGAGACCTTGAGTAATCAAATTACACCGACTATAACATGCAGCTTGTTTTAAACGACGCAGCAACATAACAACAGTGCACAACAACAAACAGAACACCATCGTTTTTGTCAGCTAGGACATCGATTTCCTGTTCTCTCATACCTGATACTGGGTGAGCGATTTACCCCAAGGAGTTCTGTACATATATAGTTCGCTCGGTGCTCCTACATACAGTTGTTTACCCGCTTTAAGTATAGATTTTTCATTATTTGGGAAACCAATGTTCCTAAAAATAGCTTCCGCGTTGAAAGGGGAGCAACTGTTCAAAGTAAAGCGCTTCAACATCCTTGCAGCAGTAACATCACCTAACAATTAGAAGTTGGGGAAATTACACAAAATCGAAAGTACTTACGCAGTATTTTGCGCACTTTTAAACAAACGGCAGTATGGGCCCGATGAACTGCTGATTTGCTCCGAGCTGATGATGATGGGCGGTGAGTGTGTGTTTGGGGGGGTGGGGGCACTCATCGGGTATCTGAATATTTGCAACGACCTTATGAGTTGCCCCTACCTGATGATTCGCCCCAACATGATGATTTGCCCTCACAAGATAATTTGCTTTCAAATGATGATTTGCCCACACCTGATGATTTGCCCCCACATGATGATTCGCACAGACAGGATGATTTGCCCCGACATGATGATTTGCCCGAACATGATGATTCGCACCGACATGATGATTCGCACCGATACGATAATATGCTCCCACATGATGATTTGCTCTGACCTGATGATGTGCTCCGACATGATGATTCGCCCCGACATGATGATTTGCCCTCACATGATGATTTGCCCCGATATGATGATTTTCCCCGACATGATGGTTTGCCTCACATGATGATTTGCCCCAGACGATGATTGCCCCCAGCCCTACTCAGATTTTATACTACTCGTACCAGAAACAGCAAGCGTTGCTGGCCTCTCTTCGGCAGGAATATACCTAGTCAGGGAGTTGCGTACACAAGATGAATGAAAACTACAACTATACACAGGTTTTTACGGCTGAAATATAAATCATTGGAAGTGTCGTGAAAGTCGTCACATGTTCGTGTTTTATCGCGTGCATTCATTAGAGTATATATATTCATTTTTGCAATAAAAATATAAACACTACACGTCTACACGTCATACGATACACGAATTGGCAATCATCAATCACTCAATATGACACATAACAATCATCGACCACTCATTATAGCATGTGCCAATCAAGAACCACCCATTATGACAAGTAATAATCATCAACCACTCATTATGACAAGTGACAATTATCGACCACCCATTATGACAAGAGACAATCATCAACCGCTCATTATGGCAATTGACAATCAACAGCCACTCATTATGACAAGTGACACTCATCAACCGCTCATTATGGCAAGTGACAACCAACAGCCACTCATTATGACAAGTTACAATCATCATCCACTCATTATGGCAAGTGACAATCATCATCCACTCATTATGACAAGTGACAATCAACAACTACTCATTATGACAAGTGACAATCATCAACCGCTCATTATGGCAAGTGACAATCAACAGCCACTCATTATGAAAAGTGACAATCATCAACCGCTCATTATGGCAAGTGACAATCATGAACCACTTATTATGACAAGTGACAATCATCAGCCACTCTTTATGACAAGTGACAATCATCAACCGCTCATTATTGCTAGTGACAATCGACAACCACTCATTATGACAAGTGAAAATCATCAGCAACTCATTATGACAAGTGACAATCATCAACCACTCATTATGACAAGTGACAATCAACAACCAACCAATATGACAAGTGACAATCATCAACCACTCATTATGACAAGTGACAACCAACAACCACTCATTATGACAAGTGACAATCATCAACCGCTCATTGTGGCAAGTGACAATCAACAGCCACTCATTATGACAAGAGACAATCATCAACCGCTCATTATGGAACGTGACAATCAACAGCCACTCATTATGACTAGTGACAATTATCAACCCCTCATTATGACAGGTGACAATCATCAACCACTCTTTATGACAAGTGACAATCATCGACCACTCATTAGGCCAAGTGACAATCATCAACTAATCATTATGACAATTACAATCATCAACCACTCATTATGACAAGTGACAATCATCAACCGCTTATTATGACAAGTGACAATCACCAACCACTCATTATGACAAGTGACAATCATCAACCGCTCATTATGACAAGTGACAATCAACAACCACTCATTATGACAAGTGACAATCATCGACCACTCATTATGGCCAGTGACAATCATCAACTACTCATTATGACAATTACAATCATCAACCACTCATTATGACAAGTGACAATCATCAACCGCTCATTATGGCAAGTGACAATCATGAACCACTTATTATGACAAGTGACAATCATCAGCCACTCTTTATGACAAGTGACAATCATCAACCGCTCATTATTGCTAGTGACAATCGACAACCACTCATTATGACAAGTGAAAATCATCAGCAACTCATTATGACAAGTGACAATCATCAACCACTCATTATGACAAGTGACAATCAACAACCAACCAATATGACAAGTGACAATCATCAACCACTCATTATGACAAGTGACAACCAACAACCACTCATTATGACAAGTGACAATCATCAACCGCTCATTGTGGCAAGTGACAATCAACAGCCACTCATTATGACAAGAGACAATCATCAACCGCTCATTATGGAACGTGACAATCAACAGCCACTCATTATGACTAGTGACAATTATCAACCCCTCATTATGACAGGTGACAATCATCAACCACTCTTTATGACAAGTGACAATCATCGACCACTCATTAGGCCAAGTGACAATCATCAACTAATCATTATGACAATTACAATCATCAACCACTCATTATGACAAGTGACAATCATCAACCGCTTATTATGACAAGTGACAATCACCAACCACTCATTATGACAAGTGACAATCATCAACCGCTCATTATGACAAGTGACAATCAACAACCACTCATTATGACAAGTGACAATCATCGACCACTCATTATGGCCAGTGACAATCATCAACTACTCATTATGACAATTACAATCATCAACCACTCATTATGACAAGTGACAATCATCAACCACTCATTATGACATGTGACAATCAACAACCACTCATTATGGCAAGTGACAATCATCAACCACTCATTATGACAAGTGACAATCATCATCCACTCATTATGACAAGTGCCAATCATCAACCACTCATTATGACAAGTGACAATCATCAACCACTTATTATGACAAGTGACAATCAACACCCATTATTATGGCAAGTGACAATCATCAACCATCCATTATGACAAGTGACAATCATCAACCACTCATTATGACAAGTGACAATCATCAACCATCCATTATGACAAGTGACAATCATCAACCACTCATTATGGCAAGTGACAATCATCAACTAATCATTATGACAATTACAATCATCAACCACTCGTTATTACAAGTGACAATCATCAACCGCTTATTATGACAAGTGACAATCAACAACCACTCATTATGACAAGTTACAATCATCAACCGCTCATTATGACAAGTGACAATCAACAACCACTCATTTTGACTAGTGACAATCATCGACCACTCATTATGGCAAGTGACAATCATCAACTACTCATTATGACAATTACAAACATCAACCACTCGTTATGACAAGTGACAATCATCAACCACTCATTATGACATGTGACAATCAACAACCACTCATTATGGCAAGTGACAATCATCAACCACTGATTATGACAAGTGAAAATCATCAACCACTCATTATGACAAGTGCCAATCATCAACCACTCATTATGACAAGTGACAATCATCAACCACTTATTATGACAAGTGACAATCAACACCCATTATTATGGCAAGTGACAATCATCAACCATCCATTATGACAAGTGACAATCATCAACCACTCATTATGACAAGTGACAATCATCAACCATCCGTTATGACAAGTGACAATCATCAACCACTCATTATGGCAAGTGACAATCATCAACCACTCCTTATGACAAGTGACAATCAACAACCACTCATTATGACAAGTGGCAATCAACAACCACTCATTATGACAAGTGACAATCATCATCCACTCATTATGACAAGTGCCAATCATCAACCACTCATTATGACAAGTGACAATCATCAACCACTTATTATGACAAGTGACAATCAACACCCCTTATTATGGCAAGTGACAATCATCAACCATCCATTATGACAAGTGACAATCATCAACCGCTCATTATGACAAGTGACAATCATCAACCATCCATTATGACAAGTGACAATCATCAACCACTCATTATGGCAAGTGACAATCATCAACCACTCATTATGACAAGTGACAATCAACAACCACTCATTATGACAAGTGGCAATCATCAACCACTCATTATGACAAGTGACAATCAACAACCACTCATTATGACATGTGACAATTATCAGCCACTCATTATGACAAGTGACAATCATCAACCACTCATTATGACAAGTGACAATCATCAACCACTCATTGTGTCAAATGACAATCAACGACCACTCATTTTGGCATGTGACAATCAACAACCACTCATTATGGCAAGTGACAACCATCCATTATGACAAGTGACAATCATCAACCATCCATTATGACACGTGAAATCGTCTACAACACATAAAGTCATGCTGGAATCTCTAAAGCAACTCTTAATGGAGGGACATCAAAGTATAAACCGGGTTGACCAGACAACTTATCAAATTTTTTAATCCGATACTGATCTTGTAAAAAAAGAGAACATTTTTATAAAAGCCATATACAATCACATAAGTTAATTATCCGTTTAGTTTTTAGTTGAATAAAATTGTATTTACTATATACCACGAACAATTCCGATCAAAATATATGAGTACGGCCGTGTTATTATGTGTCCGTGTTCGTATCTGTCGCCCGTCCTTCCGTGTGCGTACACATGCGGACAAAGATACATTGAAATTAGTGTTTCCATGTGACCGTATTCTGTAACGTCTTCCATGTCTGCAAATTGCATGTGTACATTAGATCTCGGTGTAGCATAAATATACAAACTGACGGACGACGCATACGAAAGTCAAGTCGTATACCAAATGAAAGTAATTTATACGAAGAGCGTTTAAATATGAATGTTTTTATACATTAGAATATATTTGTGATTATTTGAATTTAGAGTTTTGTATGGTTCATTTGAAATCTTCACCTTAACATAAAGTCCTTAAACATAGCATAAGGTCATTATTCCCTAACCAAAGAACACACCGATATGTGTTCTCCTGTTGTTGTTTTTTTCTGATACACCATCTATGCTTACTTGTTTTGTTTATTACAATTTATGCTGATAGCTGCCATTAGCAGACCATGATTCAATTCTTCAAATAATGACCTAGTCACGTTCTGATATTTGACAGAAGAGAACTATTTATTTTTATTAACGTGCGGACGCACGGAAACAACGCATCCGCATCAAATTTCACGTACATGGATACGGATACGGAAGCGGACACATGGCAACGTAGCCTACTTCGAGATGAAATGACATGATTAAAGGAAAATGCCATCATCGGAACAAAAACAGATTGATTACTCAGAATATTATAAGATAACGATGTATAAATATAACAATACAAAATTTCGTAATGACTTCTCATGATTTAAGGTATATTGTTAAACGAGCTGCCAAACAGACGCATCGCAAGTTGTCACGCGTTTTTTTTATAAACTCTCTGCACCCAGAGCTGTCGCCAGGTTAGCTAATATGTACTGGAGTGGCCATGAACTTCTGGACATACCACACTCACAGTGCCGTAGAAACGACGTACAGGATTGTTCATCAATTGGTGGACATACCACACTCACAGTGCCGTAGCAACGACGTACAGGATTGCTCATCGACTGGTGGACAAACCACACTAACACTACCTCCAGCCAATGTCAGTTTCCACAAGATGCCTCGAACAATCTGCAATGTAATGCCCCAGGTTCGTTATCCTCTACTGCAGGACTGATACACTATTGTACTAATTGTTTATTTCGATCCGTACATTGATTATTGCTATAATAATTAGTAGCAATAACAACAGTAGCATCAGCTTCATATCCCAACAATATCAAAGCAGTACGTACATCATCATTAGCAGCCCAACCATAAACAGCAGTATATGCATTGCAAGCATAATTTTGATTTTAATAAAAAAAAGGATATAAGTAAAACTGATGGATGCTGCCCAATGTCGAGCAATGGGAATGCTATTAGAAGGTCTGCGATATTAAAATAACCAAAACCTCTTAACTCCTGCAGCACCAAATCCGTGGCTAAGAAATCGCATGGATAATAATTGTCCACAATATACACATTTTAGCAATCTTTGAAATCACCACAATTCCAAGCAAAATCATTAAAGCGGAAAATCCTGGTTGTTTGCAGCAATCTTTGAAATCCCACAATTCCAAGCAAAATCATTCAAGCGGAACATCCTGGTTGTTTGCACATCTACTATTGGTAATAAAGCT
The DNA here is from genome assembly GCA_027627225.1 of Congeria kusceri. Taxonomy (NCBI): domain Eukaryota; kingdom Metazoa; phylum Mollusca; class Bivalvia; order Myida; family Dreissenidae; genus Congeria; species Congeria kusceri. The sequence continues at coordinate 97,591,730 of CM051026.1, forward strand.
AGAGTTTCGTTGTAATCTGGGCAGTAGTTAGTAAGAAAAAGTCCGGGAAAAAATGTGCATTATACCCTAATTTCAGCAATCTTCAAAGTCCATTAACTCCAAAAGTCATTGAAGCGGAACTTCATGATACGATGGGCACTTAGTCTTGGTAATACATCTTCCCATCAAGTTTAATTGAAATCCGGCAAGTAGTTGTTGAGAAATAGCCCGGACAAGATTTGTGCATGGTATACTAATATCAGCAATCTTCAAAGTCCCATAACTTCAAGACTAATCAATGAGGCGGAACATTCTGGTACAATGCATCTTGGTAATTAAGCTTTCTGTAAAGTTGTGTAGAATTTCGCTTAGTAGTTGTTGAGAAATAGCCACAGCAAGAATTGTGCACAATATAATAATTTTAGAAATCTTCAAAGTCCCATAAATCTGAGAAAAATCACTGAAGCGGAACGCCCTGGTTATATGCACACCTCCTCTTAGTAATGACACTTTCCATAAATGTTAATGTTAGTCTGGCAAGTCGTTGCTGAGAAATTGCCCGGACAAGAAAGTGTGACGGAAGGACGGACGGACAGACGGACGGAAGGACAATGCGGCGACTGTATGCTTGCCGGAGCATTTTTCGGGGAGCTTAATAGTGCATGACCATTTAAACACTCTATGGCTCTAGATGCTTGTTTCTTTTTTTTAAAGAGTTAATACACGTATCAGGTGAACATCATAAAACGCAGATATTTATCATATATAGACGTAATTTTAAGTAAGTAAGAAAGTAAGTAAGTTTTCATAAACGTGACATGTGTATACATACAAACAATACAACGACCCAAAGGTCCTATATGTCACCTTAACGTTTTTCTAAATAAGAAACGCTAACTGAGATTACATAATTATTTAGATGTTATACAGTGTTAAACAATATGTGTGAAACAATGAGAAACGGATATCATGAACTACACATGTAAATATGTTAATGGATAATACATATAAGAAACGTGATTTTCTATGAAAATATGTCATATTCTGTGCATTTAAGCTTTAAACAAAAAATTGTAAACAATTTAAATCTGTTTAACATTACGAATGACAGTTTCTCTTCATCTAACATTGTGTTTGCCGACGTTAAATCAGTAGTGTTAAGTGAATAGTCTCTTACAGAGATCCTGAGTTGCACATTTTACAAAGTCTGCTCTCTGCCGTTCAACCACGTATGTGCCTATTTCCATCCTTAGTGTTTAAATACCGGTTCGAAATTTAGCTAGGACGGAGCGTCCGCACTTGCGGAGATTCAGCAATAGGTATTCCTCGGTCTTTATCGTGGGTCATTATAGCTTTTAGTTCACTACACCAGTTACTGGTATTGTTCACAATGCAGGAGATATAGCATCACTTTGAAACACACACGATCTGTATCCATCTCGACAAGTCGGTTCCGGTAACGCAGCATGGCCAACCATCGGCGCTATCTGGAGTGGTTCCATCCGGTTTCTCCGATGAGCGCCGAAACCGACGCAAAGACGTGCACGCCCAAAAAGTATCGCATAACGCGGTTTTGTATAGTGTCGGCATCTTGGTACTGCTCGAATCCCCAAACCGACGCACAATACTCGTAGTCGGATACGGGGACGAGGCATGAGGTGTACACTGTACTGTATGACCGCAATTCAAACCTTTTCAATGAGTGTATTTGGCTGATGATTTTCCCAGGGCGCCTTTCGCTAAATTTTAACAGCAAGCCAACTTTCCTTTGTCGTGGAACATCACACCGCGATATTTGTAGTTTTCCACAAGCTACAGGTCTGTGTTCCCTATTTTTAATGTGAACTGAATGCGCTGCGTTTGAATCCGCCGGAAGTGCATGCTTTTGGACTTCGAGGCGTTTACAACAACACGCCAACTCTTGAGCCAATCTTTAATGTCATCAAGCATACGCTGAAGGTTGTCCTCGTTCGCGGCTAGCATTGCATTGTCGTCAGCGTACATAAGGAGAAACAATGTCCGGCCGGCGACGTCAACTCCCAGGTAAAGGTCATTGATTTCGTTGGCAAGATCGTTCGCAAATATTGCAAAGAGCGTCAGTGACAGTCCGCAGCCCTCCTTAACTCCAGTGTGACAATCAAACTAGTACATGGAACTGGCCTAAATATTATTCAGAGAATTGTAAAATGTTCCGTCCACTTTGTTTAGTAGCATGTCACGGTTCACGTAATCGAAACAACGTATGTTACTGTCAATATAGTCATAACATAAATTAAAAATGAAGAAATTATACAATACAGTTAGTAAACAAGGTGATTACCATTTATCAATAACAATCAATTACTATGCAAAGAAGTATTACTTATTACTATGCAAAGAAGTATTACTAATTACTATGCAAAGAAGTATTACTTATTACTATGCAAAGAAGTATTACTTATTACTATGCAAAGAAGTATTACTTATTGTTATGCAAAGATGTATTGCTTATTACTATGCAAAGAAGCATTACTTATTACTATGCAAAGCAGCATTACTTATTACTATGCAAAGATGTATTGCTTATTGCTATGCCAAGAAGTATTACTAATTACTAAGCAAAGAAGTATTACTTATTACTATGCCAAGAAGCATTACTTATTACTATGCAAAGATGTATTGCTTATTACTATGCAAAGAAGTATTACTTATTGTTATGCAAAGAAGCATTACTTATTACTATGCAAAGAAGTATTGCTTATTACTATGCAAAGAAGTATTACTAATTACTATGCAAAGAAGTATTACTAATTACTATGCAAAGAAGTATTACTTATTACTATGCAAAGAAGTATTACTTATTGTTATGCAAAGAAGTATTACTAATTACTATGCAAAGAAGTATTACTAATTACTATGCAAAGAAGTATTACTAATTACTATGCAAAGAAGTATTACTTATTACTATGCAAAGAAGCATTACTTATTACTATGCAAAGATGTATTGCTTATTACTATGCAAAGAAGTATTACTAATTACTATGCAAAGAAGTATTACTTATTGTTATGCAAAGAAGCATTACTTATTACTATGCAAAGAAGTATTGCTTATTACTATGCAAAGAAGTATTACTAATTACTATCCAAGAAGTATTACTAATTACTATGCAAAGAAGTATTACTTATTGTTATGCAAAGAAGTATTGCTTATTACTATGCAAAGAAGTATTACTTATTACTATGCAAAGAAGTATTACTTATTACTATGCAAAGAAGTATTACTTATTACTATGCAAAGAAGTATTACTTATTACTATTCAAAGAAGCATTACTTATTACTATGCAAAGAATTATTGCTTATTACTATGCAAAGAAGTATTACTTATTGTTATGCAAAGAAGCATTACTTATTACTATGCAAAGAAGTATTACTTAGGCGTAAACAAGTTGTTGGTTTCCGCTTACCCGACACCCATCCCCTCAATTGTTTTCCGCATACCCTAAACGTGTTTTTGCCTACCAATCATAAACATTTTTCTGATTTTTGATTTATCAATTTTTCTTCTTTTTGAGAATTCAATTAATCCATTTTCTTGCAACCATGACGTTGACAACGTAACATCGTGGTGTTGAATGATCTGGCAACCGCCAAAGTGCGTCTGTATATTTTCCCACCTTATTTAGTTAGTTGCTTAATGTCTCAAGCTACTCACAGACGTTGAAAATACAAACGGCAATTCATTTCTTAATACGATCACGAACAGAAAATGTATGCATTAAGTTTCAGCGCAATTTTTGAACCTCCTGTTATGTAACAATTCCTCCTCACACTTTCCTCATCACTCGTCACTTCCTCCTAATTCCTATTCACTTCCTATACAACCCTCATCAATTCATACTCATCCCTCCTCACAACCTCCTCCGTCCTCCTCACTTCCTCCTCAACTCTCATCAATTCCTCCTCATATCTCATCATTTCCTCCTCATCTCTCCTCACAACCTCCTCATCCCTCCTCATCCCTCGCCACTTTCTACTCATCCCTTCCGATTTTCTACTCAAATCTCATCAATTCCTCTCATCCGTCGGTACAACCTCCTCACTTTCTCATCATCCCTCCTCACAACCTCCGCACGTTCTCATCATCCTTCCTCACAACCTCCTCACTTTGTCATCATCACTCCTCACAACCTTCTCAATTTCTCATAACCCATCATCACAATGTCCTAACTTTCTCACTTTCTCATCATCCTTCCTCACAACCTTCTCACTTTCGCATCACCCCTCCTCACAACCTTCTCACTTTCTCATCACCCCTCCTCACAACCTTCTCACTTTCTCATCACCCCTCCTCACAACCTTCTCACTTTCTCATCATCCATCTTCACAACCTTCTCACTTTCTCATCATCCCTCCTCACAACCTCCTCCACCCTCATCACTTACTTCTCACCCGTCTTCATATCCTTTTTACACCCTATTCTTGCGGCTTATAATTAATTTAGTTAACGCATTTGTTTTCTTTAAAAAATCTTCAGTGTATCGCGTTATGCATGCGTATAAAACATTTTATAACATAAAAACGTGTCACTTTCATTTGTGTAGCATAAGACTTGGTGTAAATTTATATACAGTCAGAGCTGATTGGTTACGGTTTAGTATATTGTAATTAATTAAGTGTATGGTTTCAACCATTTCATAATACTCATTTCATACAATCAACGTGTTAAGTCATTCATAGTTCTTTCTTTTGCATTCCTAATAAAGTAATATCAAATTTAAGTGTCCAGATTTAAACATGTTTTTTTCTAACTAACAAATATTTGAAGTTAAAAATGACATGAAAATATGAATCAGGCATTCTAATTTATCTTCTTATAAATTTACTCGCAAACACAATCTGTTGTTTGTTTCTGGTTCCTCGTGCTGTAATATAGTCCACGGTTTGTAACATTTCATATATTGCAGTTGTTTGTGTTTGTGTGTATTTCTAACCGTTTATAGTTTTATTTAGTCACAGTTATAATGTTTTTAAGCCAATTTTAGATGTAGTCATATTGTTGTTATAACATATTGTTCATATACGATTAGCAAAATAATGTTTCTATTTTAAAACAACTTTTCCATAATGATTGTATTACGTAACCAATGTACATTTAATTTGGATACATACCATAATAGGCTTTTTCCGAGTAACAAAGTCAGTACATGTTCGCATAAAATGTCTATAGATTTTAACAAAATATGAAATATTTTGTATATGTTGCGCGAGTTCATTAGTTAATGGTTTCAAAGCCATGTTCAGTGTAATATGTTGTTGTTGTTGTTCTTTTTAAACATGTTCTAAATAAAAAGTAAAAACAAACTTAATTTATTAACTTTAAAAACAATGCGAAAAATCGAATAATAATTATATGGTTATCACAAAGTACTTAACATAAAGAAATATTACGTTTCGTAATTTCTAGTCAGGTTGATCCTCATTCATATATCATAAATTATACATTAAAAAGTAGTAAATTTAAATATATTCGTTAAAACACCCAATTTCCATTACCACACCGCTCTGGTTTACAAATACTTGCAGACATTATAAATATAAAGTTTACTAACCTAAATACTCGTTTGTAAATATCGCATTTTATGTAACTAACCACTCTTTAAATTGAAGAATTTTCTGACCTCCCAAATATAGGTTGCTTTTTTTAGTAGTAGATACTTTTAGTATACATTTTTTTATTTTGAACGTTATACCTTCGTTTTAGCACATTAATTGGAACACTATTTATTCAGCGCACGAAACAGTTATGAAGGACCTGCTAAAGAGGCGGGATTATTTTCCTCAAAATAATAATGTTGCAAAACGTCGTCCTTTTCACTATTCTTCATAATAAGTAAGCCTACCGAGACCTTGAGTAATCAAATTACACCGACTATAACATGCAGCTTGTTTTAAACGACGCAGCAACATAACAACAGTGCACAACAACAAACAGAACACCATCGTTTTTGTCAGCTAGGACATCGATTTCCTGTTCTCTCATACCTGATACTGGGTGAGCGATTTACCCCAAGGAGTTCTGTACATATATAGTTCGCTCGGTGCTCCTACATACAGTTGTTTACCCGCTTTAAGTATAGATTTTTCATTATTTGGGAAACCAATGTTCCTAAAAATAGCTTCCGCGTTGAAAGGGGAGCAACTGTTCAAAGTAAAGCGCTTCAACATCCTTGCAGCAGTAACATCACCTAACAATTAGAAGTTGGGGAAATTACACAAAATCGAAAGTACTTACGCAGTATTTTGCGCACTTTTAAACAAACGGCAGTATGGGCCCGATGAACTGCTGATTTGCTCCGAGCTGATGATGATGGGCGGTGAGTGTGTGTTTGGGGGGGGGGGGCACTCATCGGGTATCTGAATATTTGCAACGACCTTATGAGTTGCCCCTACCTGATGATTCGCCCCAACATGATGATTTGCCCTCACAAGATAATTTGCTTTCAAATGATGATTTGCCCACACCTGATGATTTGCCCCCACATGATGATTCGCACAGACAGGATGATTTGCCCCGACATGATGATTTGCCCGAACATGATGATTCGCACCGACATGATGATTCGCACCGATACGATAATATGCTCCCACATGATGATTTGCTCTGACCTGATGATGTGCTCCGACATGATGATTCGCCCCGACATGATGATTTGCCCTCACATGATGATTTGCCCCGATATGATGATTTTCCCCGACATGATGGTTTGCCTCACATGATGATTTGCCCCAGACGATGATTGCCCCCAGCCCTACTCAGATTTTATACTACTCGTACCAGAAACAGCAAGCGTTGCTGGCCTCTCTTCGGCAGGAATATACCTAGTCAGGGAGTTGCGTACACAAGATGAATGAAAACTACAACTATACACAGGTTTTTACGGCTGAAATATAAATCATTGGAAGTGTCGTGAAAGTCGTCACATGTTCGTGTTTTATCGCGTGCATTCATTAGAGTATATATATTCATTTTTGCAATAAAAATATAAACACTACACGTCTACACGTCATACGATACACGAATTGGCAATCATCAATCACTCAATATGACACATAACAATCATCGACCACTCATTATAGCATGTGCCAATCAAGAACCACCCATTATGACAAGTAATAATCATCAACCACTCATTATGACAAGTGACAATTATCGACCACCCATTATGACAAGAGACAATCATCAACCGCTCATTATGGCAATTGACAATCAACAGCCACTCATTATGACAAGTGACACTCATCAACCGCTCATTATGGCAAGTGACAACCAACAGCCACTCATTATGACAAGTTACAATCATCATCCACTCATTATGGCAAGTGACAATCATCATCCACTCATTATGACAAGTGACAATCAACAACTACTCATTATGACAAGTGACAATCATCAACCGCTCATTATGGCAAGTGACAATCAACAGCCACTCATTAAGAAAAGTGACAATCATCAACCGCTCATTATGGCAAGTGACAATCATGAACCACATATTATGACAAGTGACAATCATCAGCCACTCTTTATGACAAGTGACAATCATCAACCGCTCATTATTGCTAGTGACAATCGACAACCACTCATTATGACAAGTGAAAATCATCAGCAACTCATTATGACAAGTGACAATCATCAACCACTCATTATGACAAGTGACAATCAACAACCAACCAATATGACAAGTGACAATCATCAACCACTCATTATGACAAGTGACAACCAACAACCACTCATTATGACAAGTGACAATCATCAACCGCTCATTGTGGCAAGTGACAATCAACAGCCACTCATTATGACAAGAGACAATCATCAACCGCTCATTATGGAACGTGACAATCAACAGCCACTCATTATGACTAGTGACAATTATCAACCCCTCATTATGACAGGTGACAATCATCAACCACTCTTTATGACAAGTGACAATCATCGACCACTCATTAGGCCAAGTGACAATCATCAACTAATCATTATGAGAATTACAATCATCAACCACTCATTATGACAAGTGACAATCATCAACCGCTTATTATGACAAGTGACAATCACCAACCACTCATTATGACAAGTGACAATCATCAACCGCTCATTATGACAAGTGACAATCAACAACCACTCATTATGACAAGTGACAATCATCGACCACTCATTATGGCCAGTGACAATCATCAACTACTCATTATGACAATTACAATCATCAACCACTCATTATGACAAGTGACAATCATCAACCACTCATTATGACATGTGACAATCAACAACCACTCATTATGGCAAGTGACAATCATCAACCACTGATTATGACAAGTGACAATCATCATCCACTCATTATGACAAGTGCCAATCATCAACCACTCATTATGACAAGTGACAATCATCAACCACTTATTATGACAAGTGACAATCAACACCCATTATTATGGCAAGTGACAATCATCAACCATCCATTATGACAAGTGACAATCATCAACCACTCATTATGACAAGTGACAATCATCAACCATCCATTATGACAAGTGACAATCATCAACCACTCATTATGGCAAGTGACAATCATCAACTAATCATTATGACAATTACAATCATCAACCACTCGTTATTACAAGTGACAATCATCAACCGCTTATTATGACAAGTGACAATCAATAACCACTCATTATGACAAGTTACAATCATCAACCGCTCATTATGACAAGTGACAATCAACAACCACTCATTATGACTAGTGACAATCATCGACCACTCATTATGGCAAGTGACAATCATCAACTACTCATTATGACAATTACAAACATCAACCACTCATTATGACAAGTGACAATCATCAACCACTCATTATGACATGTGACAATCAACAACCACTCATTATGGCAAGTGACAATCATCAACCACTGATTATGACAAGTGAAAATCATCAACCACTCATTATGACAAGTGCCAATCATCAACCACTCATTATGACAAGTGACAATCATCAACCACTTATTATGACAAGTGACAATGAACACCCATTATTATGGCAAGTGACAATCATCAACCATCCATTATGACAAGTGACAATCATCAACCACTCATTATGACAAGTGACAATCATCAACCATCCGTTATGACAAGTGACAATCATCAACCACTCATTATGGCAAGTGACAATCATCAACCACTCCTTATGACAAGTGACAATCAACAACCACTCATTATGACAAGTGGCAATCAACAACCACTCATTATGACAAGTGACAATCATCATCCACTCATTATGACAAGTGCCAATCATCAACCACTCATTATGACAAGTGACAATCATCAACCACTTATTATGACAAGTGACAATCAACACCCCTTATTATGGCAAGTGACAATCATCAACCATCCATTATGACAAGTGACAATCATCAACCGCTCATTATGACAAGTGACAATCATCAACCATCCATTATGACAAGTGACAATCATCAACCACTCATTATGGCAAGTGACAATCATCAACCACTCATTATGACAAGTGACAATCAACAACCACTCATTATGACAAGTGGCAATCATCAACCACTCATTATGACAAGTGACAATCAACAACCACTCATTATGACATGTGACAATTATCAGCCACTCATTATGACAAGTGACAATCATCAACCACTCATTATGACAAGTGACAATCATCAACCACTCATTGTGTCAAATGACAATCAACGACCACTCATTTTGGCATGTGACAATCAACAACCACTCATTATGGCAAGTGACAACCATCCATTATGACAAGTGACAATCATCAACCATCCATTATGACACGTGAAATCGTCTACAACACATGAAGTCATGCTGGAATCTCTAAAGCAACTCTTAATGGAGGGACATCAAAGTATAAACCGGGTTGACCAGACAACTTATCAAATTTTTTAATCCGATACTGATCTTGTAAAAAAAGAGAACATTTTTATAAAAGCCATATACAATCACATAAGTTAATTATCCGTTTAGTTTTTAGTTGAATAAAATTGTATTTACTATATACCACGAACAATTCCGATCAAAATATATGAGTACGGCCGTGTTATTATGTGTCCGTGTTCGTATCTGTCGCCCGTCCTTCCGTGTGCGTACACATGCGGACAAAGATACATTGAAATTAGTGTTTCCATGTGACCGTATTCTGTAACGTCTTCCATGTCTGCAAATTGCATGTGTACATTAGATCTCGGTGTAGCATAAATATACAAACTGACGGACGACGCATACGAAAGTCAAGTCGTATACCAAATGAAAGTAATTTATACGAAGAGCGTTTAAATATGAATGTTTTTATACATTAGAATATATTTGTGATTATTTGAATTTAGAGTTTTGTATGGTTCATTTGAAATCTTCACCTTAACATAAAGTCCTTAAACATAGCATAAGGTCATTATTCCCTAACCAAAGAACACACCGATATGTGTTCTCCTGTTGTTGTTTTTTTCTGATACACCATCTATGCTTACTTGTTTTGTTTATTACAATTTATGATGATAGCTGCCATTAGCAGACCATGATTCAATTCTTCAAATAATGACCTAGTCACGTTCTGATATTTGACAGAAGAGAACTATTTATTTTTATTAACGTGCGGACGCACGGAAACAACGCATCCGCATCAAATTTCACGTACATGGATACGGATACGGAAGCGGACACATGGCAACGTAGCCTACTTCGAGATGAAATGACATGATTAAAGGAAAATGCCATCATCGGAACAAAAACAGATTGATTACTCAGAATATTATAAGATAACGATGTATAAATATAACAATACAAAATTTCGTAATGACTTCTCATGATTTAAGGTATATTGTTAAACGAGCTGCCAAACAGACGCATCGCAAGTTGTCACGCGTTTTTTTTATAAACTCTCTGCACCCAGAGCTGTCGCCAGGTTAGCTAATATGTACTGGAGTGGCCATGAACTTCTGGACATACCACACTCACAGTGCCGTAGAAACGACGTACAGGATTGTTCATCAATTGGTGGACATACCACACTCACAGTGCCGTAGCAACGACGTACAGGATTGCTCATCGACTGGTGGACAAACCACACTAACACTACCTCCAGCCAATGTCAGTTTCCACAAGATGCCTCGAACAATCTGCAATGTAATGCCCCAGGTTCGTTATCCTCTACTGCAGGACTGATACACTATTGTACTAATTGTTTATTTCGATCCGTACATTGATTATTGCTATAATAATTAGTAGCAATAACAACAGTAGCATCAGCTTCATATCCCAACAATATCAAAGCAGTACGTACATCATCATTAGCAGCCCAACCATAAACAGCAGTATATGCATTGCAAGCATAATTTTGATTTTAATAAAAAAAAGGATATAAGTAAAACTGATGGATGCTGCCCAATGTCGAGCAATGGGAATGCTATTAGAAGGTCTGCGATATTAAAATAACCAAAACCTCTTAACTCCTGCAGCACCAAATCCGTGGCTAAGAAATCGCATGGATAATAATTGTCCACAATATACACATTTTAGCAATCTTTGAAATCACCACAATTCCAAGCAAAATCATTAAAGCGGAAAATCCTGGTTGTTTGCAGCAATCTTTGAAATCCCACAATTCCAAGCAAAATCATTCAAGCGGAACATCCTGGTTGTTTGCACATCTACTATTGGTAATAAAGCTAGAGTTTCGTTGTAATCTGGGCAGTAGTTAGTAAGAAAAAGTCCGGGAAAAAATGTGCATTATACCCTAATTTCAGCAATCTTCAAAGTCCATTAACTCCAAAAGTCATTGAAGCGGAACTTCATGGTACGATGGGCACTTAGTCTTGGTAATACATCTTCCCATCAAGTTTAATTGAAATCCGGCAAGTAGTTGTTGAGAAATAGCCCGGACAAGATTTGTGCATTGTATACTAATATCAGCAATCTTCAAAGTCCCATAACTTCAAGACTAATCAATGAGGCGGAACATTCTGGTACAATGCATCTTGGTAATTAAGCTTTCTGTAAAGTTGTGTAGAATTTCGCTTAGTAGTTGTTGAGAAATAGCCACAGCAAGAATTGTGCACAATATAATAATTTTAGAAATCTTCAAAGTCCCATAAATCTGAGAAAAATCACTGAAGCGGAACGCCCTGGTTATATGCACACCTCCTCTTAGTAATGACACTTTCCATAAATGTTAATGTTAGTCTGGCAAGTCGTTGCTGAGAAATTGCCCGGACAAGAAAGTGTGACGGAAGGACGGACGGACAGACGGACGGAAGGACAATGCGGCGACTGTATGCTTGCCGGAGCATTTTTCGGGGAGCTTAATAGTGCATGACCATTTAAACACTCTATGGCTCTAGATGCTTGTTTCTTTTTTTTAAAGAGTTAATACACGTATCAGGTGAACATCATAAAACGCAGATATTTATCATATATAGACGTAATTTTAAGTAAGTAAGAAAGTAAGTAAGTTTTCATAAACGTGACATGTGTATACATACAAACAATACAACGACCCAAAGGTCCTATATGTCACCTTAACGTTTTTCTAAATAAGAAACGCTAATTGAGATTACATAATTATTTAGATGTTATACAGTGTTAAACAATATGTGTGAAACAATGAGAAACGGATATCATGAACTACACATGTAAATATGTTAATGGATAATACATATAAGAAACGTGATTTTCTATGAAAATATGTCATATTCTGTGCATTTAAGCTTTAAACAAAAAATTGTAAACAATTTAAATCTGTTTAACATTACGAATGACAGTTTCTCTTCATCTAACTTGGGTTTGCCGACGTTAAATCAGTAGTGTTAAGTGAATAGTCTCTTACAGAGATCCTGAGTTGCACATTTTACAAAGTCTGCTCTCTGCCGTTCAACCACGTATGTGCCTATTTCCATCCTTAGTGTTTAAATACCGGTTCGAAATTTAGCTAGGACGGAGCGTCCGCACTTGCGGAGATTCAGCAATAGGTATTCCTCGGTCTTTATCGTGGGTCATTATAGCTTTTAGTTCACTACACCAGTTACTGGTATTGTTCACAATGCAGGAGATATAGCATCACTTTGAAACACACACGATCTGTATCCATCTCGACAAGTCGGTTCCGGTAACGCAGCATGGCCAACCATCGGCGCTATCTGGAGTGGTTCCATCCGGTTTCTCCGATGAGCGCCGAAACCGACGCAAAGACGTGCACGCCCAAAAAGTATCGCATAACGCGGTTTTGTATAGTGTCGGCATCTTGGTACTGCTCGAATCCCCAAACCGACGCACAATACTCGTAGTCGGATACGGGGACGAGGCATGAGGTGTACACTGTACTGTATGACCGCAATTCAAACCTTTTCAATGAGTGTATTTGGCTGATGATTTTCCCAGGGCGCCTTTCGCTAAATTTTAACAGCAAGCCAACTTTCCTTTGTCGTGGAACATCACACCGCGATATTTGTAGTTTTCCACAAGCTACAGGTCTGTGTTCCCTATTTTTAATGTGAACTGAATGCGCTGCGTTTGAATCCGCCGGAAGTGCATGCTTTTGGACTTCGAGGCGTTTACAACAACACTTGAGCCAATCTTTAATGTCATCAAGCATACGCTGAAGGTTGTCCTCGTTCGCGGCTAGCATTGCATTGTCGTCAGCGTACATAAGGAGAAACAATGTCCGGCCGGCGACGTCAACTCCCAGGTAAAGGTCATTGATTTCGTTGGCAAGATCGTTCGCAAATATTGCAAAGAGCGTCAGTGACAGTCCGCAGCCCTCCTTAACTCCAGTGTGACAATCAAACTAGTACATGGAACTGGCCTAAATATTATTCAGAGAATTGTAAAATGTTCCGTCCACTTTGTTTAGTAGCATGTCACGGTTCACGTAATCGAAACAACGTATGTTACTGTCAATATAGTCATAACATAAATTAAAAATGAAGAAATTATACAATACAGTTAGTAAACAAGGTGATTACCATTTATCAATAACAATCAATTATTAAAACATATAAAAGTGTGTATGTACGACTTTTCATATAAATTATTTTCAAAATAAGCAGATGAAAGTGACAATATACCTTGAAAGCAGACAGATAAACATAAAAATAACGATGGAAACACTAAATCAACAAATATGAGTGTCGGCTTTTGCATCGTTTCCGGCTGTACAGCTGAAAACTAGTTTCTGATTAAAGAGTTCCCAATTGACCGTGTTTCAATAATGGTTCTTTAAAAACAAAATTCCTTTTTAAATCGAAGTATATGGTAATTAACTTTATGGGGTTATTTTAATTTCTGTAAATATATGTGTAATTTTGTCAATGCAAGTGACAAAAGAACTGGTATGTGTATTGACCAAAAACTTGTACAATAATGATGACCCTATTCAGGAAGAAAGTTGTGCTGTTACTGGAATTCATGTCACTGGCTATTTGCATAAATACAAATTTGATAATGAACCACAAATGGAATTGAAAATAAAATGGCAATATCTCAATACATTATATTAACATAATTACTTTATTTCTGTCTCAATCTGGAATAGTCCGCTATAGGCCATTCCCAAAACTAGGTTACTTGCGTAATCACGCGTGATGTGCCCTGTTCACTTCCGGCGACGTTTATTGATTATTAGGCGGGATAAGCGTATTGATATTTACCGAAAAACATGCAATATATTTAAAAATAAATTGACAAATATCAACATTCGTATATAATATACATCATGTACTTTATTTATCAATTTAATTATTATTTTGATTTTTAGCAATATTGTCTACTCTTTGCAGATTGACAAACAAACTGTACACAGTACGTTTAACGGTTATTATGCAACAAAACGCAAACATAGCGATTTCAGTATCTAAACAACCTATGCCTTCATCATGTATTAAATTTACATTATCAAATAAAATAAGTAAAATGATTTTGCTAAGTAACTCTAAGCTAACAGTCTTCTGGCTACTAAAATAAAGAAAATAAGGTATCATCATAGAAAGTTTAAGCGTAATTTCGATGTTTTTGACAGCAACTTCTTTTTTTGAATTCCATACTTCGCTTTAATCTTGAAATATAATGTTTATTACTGTTAACACAATATTACAATAACTAAAGATGATGTCACTCCTCATTAAATGTTATAACTGATGTTGTATTAAAGAGATTTAATATATAATTTGTTTATTATTGTGTCATGTGTTTAAACAATGTTCATGATAACTTCGTAATCAACGAAACAGATAACACCAGACCGAATGGTCTATATGTCACCAGGAAATAGATATGTCGTGATAATTATGTACATAATAGGGTGAGTGTCTATAATAAAACAGACATAAATATATACATTTTGAAACAAGTTTACACAATTCAGAGTAAGTAATTAACTAAGCCAACAGAAGAGTATAATATACGTTTGAATAAATATATAAGGAACTGAGATTATTTCTTCATTTCTGTCGGAATCGTGGTAAACAAACAACATTTTATTCTCGCAGCAGCTACGGTAATTCCCTTATGTTTTAGAAAAAACAAAACACGATGAGCTCTTAAATGTTCAACAACTTTCAATTCTTCAGCATTGAAAATTAAATGCTGTACTTTATTATTTCACTCTTCAATTTAAATAAATTTATTAATTCGAAAAAGTGTTAAATGATTTTAATTATGTTCTGTTCTGTTCAATAAGGTGGCGAAATTTCATAGGGTTATTGGCAAAGAACAACAACGGAAACAACAACATTTTAAAATGTGAGATAAACTTTAATTTCAGACGCAAACAATGGAGACGAAGTGTGACATGTTAGTTGTCTCTGCACGTAGATCTTCATCATGAATGCATTACGCAATTGCACGGATAAGCGGTATTGTTCTAAGGGCAATTTGATAGATCCCAGCGGTTTGTGGCTTTGGTATTGTTATGACCCCCTCTTCAGTCAGATAACTAAGTATCCATTGAGAGAACATGTGGTGGTATATATGTATGGAAAACAACCGTTTAAGAAGAGACAAGGAGATTACTTCTTTTTTTCCGGATACCTGTCATACAGACATATGGCCTTAGTAATGAGTTTAAAACGATACTACATTTAGTTCTAATTATTTATTTTTGTAATATATATCCGCTGAGTTTTTTTTAATAATATTTAATCAAAAACATCTGGTTTAAAAATTTCCATTACAAGTTTTGAAAGCCGCTTGGTCTTAGATCTATTATACTTTATAGGGCAAGCTAGGGAAAACGTCGCCGGAAGTCGAGTTTCAAATATGGCGGATGTGAATTCGCAATAACGGGAGGTAATTTCCAAGGGAGATCACCTAGTTTTGGGAAAGGCCTATTATCAAACATATGAATTTAGATGGCTTTTTAGAAAAAAGATAGTCACATATTATTTGCCAAAAAAATTATGCAGACTAAATTGCAAACTTATCTGATACTATAGAATATTATGAATGGGTATGAATCCTGACTCGTTACAACACAGTTAATACTATAAACAAATGTCATATAAAGTAGCTGCAGACATTTTAAGTTACATATTAAATGAATAATTATTAGTAAATAAATTCACATCATTGAAAATCAATATTGCATGAACGAGGAAAAAATGAACAATGTGGCATTGTTTGCATTTAAAGTTTCCCTATTTGTACCTAACCTATGTACACTACACACCTTAAAACATCGTCTTTGTCATCCAGAGCATCGTTATCATCATCATCATCATCATCATCATCATCATCACTTTTAAAACATTGCAACAACATGATGTTAATGTGCGTTCCAAAAGTAAAACAATATATAAACAATATATAAACAATATATAAACAATATATAAACAATATACAAGCAATATATAAACAATATATAAACAATATATAAACAATATATATACAATATATAAATTATAATAGTAAAACAATATATAAACAATATATAAACAATAAATAAACAATATATATAAACAATATATAAACAATATATAAACAATATATATACAATATATTAATTATAATAGTAAAACAATATATAAACAATATATAAACAATATATAAACAATATATAAACAATATATAAATCCACACTGCTCTCTTAGAAATCACCAAAACCCATATCCAAAAATATAACTGTTTTACAGTTTTACTTGATATTGCTTTATTTAACAGCAATAAATAATTAGCATATTCAGTTGTTTTTTGGGGGGGATAAACAAACAATTTCCTATAACAACGATGTAAACTAAAGGAAGTGTGTCCTTTATTACAGGTCACCAGTAATTTAAATATATAAAATATAATGTCATCTTTATTTACTAAGACATTTTCACTGGAAACTTGCATTTTAAAGCAAGAGCATATTTAATGTGCAACTTCTTGACAGCACTTCCCTAGAACAAGTTTATCACGAAAAGGGGAACATTCCGTATCATTTCAAACACAGCAAATGTTGCATTCATAGCTCATACACTAAGTGAAAAAGACGATAACAAAATCATGTTTTCAGCGTGGCAGCGACAATAACGTTTTACAGAACCACAATGACAACGACTTATATGCAATTATGAATATACAATGACACGGACATTTATAAACTCACGATTTCTCAGTGCCAGGGACAGTAGTGTTTTTAGGAACTTACTCTGATAACGCCAAAAATGAGTTCATGAATTCACAAAACATTATAATTAATGACATGTCACATCACTCCCCCCCATGCCAACCAGCAGACTGACCTCCAACATTATCTCATACCGACGTCTTAACAGTTCATGAAGAATACTATCTAAGCAATAAACCCCGTTCTCACCTAGGCATGGAACAAGCCTGTTCTTCAACTCTAGCGCCAGCATCTCCATCTCCGTTCTCATCCTGCTGTACCACAGTAGTGGCTCTGGGTACGAGACAACTGCTTGTCGTATCCTCTTCAATCTCAGTACCCTAGGACCTTAATTCATCATGTCCGTGATTGTTGATACCAATGTACGTTGCTGCACTTCCTTCAGTCCACAGGCTACCATCAGATTTCTCTCTGGAATCATATAGTAAGGCAGCAGTCACGTGGTTATAGCAGTTCTAAGTATGAGAAGTCATTCTTGTAGCCAGTGAAACACACTCCGTTCAAGTTACAATGATTGTGGGTTGTTCTCCGATGGCTATAACACGGTGTTTTTCATCGTGTATAACGTTACTTCTTTATTCTGTGGCATCAATACGTCTTTTACAATCATCTTCAACATGACATATTCATTCATCTGATCGTTCAAAACTTAAATATCACCTGTGTTAAAGCAAATTCTCCACTCTACATGTTTGTGTTTGCTTCCTTTGTATCCAACAGGAGAAACAAATACTCCCATGGATACGACTTTGTGAACGATATCTTGTGGAGGCAAAATAGCGGGGTCTTGCAGCCCATATGTGCAGGATGCTGGGACAGTGACAGCGTAGTGCAAAAACGTTGTCCATTTGAAGAACTTCTCCAATCGAATCCGGTAATGCCTGCCCTGCGCGTTCATGATTCATCGTAAATGGTGAAAGGTCTTGCGGAAATTCACTGAGAAAAAAGTTATTGCTCACGAAAGCGCGTGCATATACATCATTACACAGAGCATTTTTAACAGAACGAATGACCCTACGAACTTGTCTCTATAGTAGCAGTCTACAGTGTCCTGGGTAAACGTGTGTATTCAGCCTGAACACACTAGTATTGTTGGCTATGGTATGAAGCTCGATTCCCTCTTCCACGCAGACGGCACCTTACAGCACGAACATGCAGTCCATGTCGCTCTCATACAAGCGTGTCAGCCCCTCTCCCTTGCTGCCGAGTGTGATAATAAGAGTATTATTATGTTGCCGTGCGTTCCAAAGCCTGTCAAACTCACTGTACCTGACAATTCTTGCTTTCCTGATGTCTGACCCATATACTAGGCATTTCATAACAAAGCTGACTTTCACCGACGTTTTTTTCGGCTCGATTCTGTAGGAGTGTGAAATTTTCAGTCAGAGCATTATTAATAAACGGTTTATATTATTATAATATTATTTCTGATTATTTTTCTAGATAAAACTTAATTAACGTGTATATACATGATGTTTTATTTTTCAATATTCGTCTGACTAGTATGCAACGCGTGCCTAATGTAATCTATACAAAGAAGAAATGTAGAAGATATGCGATTGTCTTGTTTTGTTATGCATGAGGTATACTACTACTACAACAACGAGTGCTACTACTACTACTACTACTACTACTACTACTACTACTACTACTACTACTACTACTACTACTACTACTACTACTACTACTACTACTACTACTACTACTACTACTACTACTACCAATAATAATAATAATAATAATACTGATATTGAATTTGATTATGCTGATGCTGATGATGTCTGTGATGACGATTTTGACGACGACGTCGACGACGACGATGATGATGTTATTGATGAAGAAGATGATGGCGATGGTGATGATGACGACGGCGACAACTTTGACGACGTCGACGACGACGATGACGATACCAATGATGATGATGATTTTGCGATTACGATGGTGTTAATGGTTGTTGTGATTAAGAAATCAATACTGATTATGGTGGTGGTGAAAGTGAGTGCCACAATGATGATGATGATGATGATGATGATGATAACGATGCTCTGGATGACAAAGACGATGATCACGATGATGATGAAGAAGAAGAAAAAGAAGAAGAAAAAGAAGAAGAAAAAGAAGATGCTGATGTTGACGATGTTGGTGAAGACAAAGACGATGATTACTATGATGATGATGATGATGGTGATGATGATGATGCTTATTATTTTGATGATGAAGATGACGACGACGCGATAATGATGATGTTGTTGATGACAAAGACGATGATTACGATGATGATGATGATAATGGTGGTGATGATGGAAGTACATCGTGGTTATCAAAATGCTCATTAATTGATGTAATTACGACCTCTAGGCGCATGTGCATTATGATAAATATGTCGGCATTCTAAAATTAGTAAAGAAATGTATAATACGTCCGGCGTTTTGTTATATCTTGTTATTTTGATTAGTACATATGGTCGTTAAATGTGTTTGTAATGTAGACAAACATATATGCTCATAATACGGAATTTATTTAAGGATTGAATATAATTTTGGTTGCGTTCACGCTTCATTGATTTGCCAGTTTGACCATTGCGTTCATAATCGCATGAACGCAACCAAAATTAAATTCAATACTTTTATTTACATTATATTTGGGATGATTTCATAGCATTCCTTTATATAATTTTTTTTTAACGTGCATTTTATTGCCATTCTAAGAGAAATATCACGCACAGCACTTTTCTTATCGGAACAGCGAGGTACCGCCCCTTGTAACCGAACTACACATAATACAATGCAAACTATGATTAATAAAATAGTTCCCAACAAAAATGTCATTTTCTCCTAATTTTACATTCAATTTTCTGCGACAAATGAAATTTATTGTAAACATTATGATTCATAACATTTGTTTTCCTTTCATAAATCATATCGCTACAAAACTAAAAAAGTAACTTAAACAAATGCAAATATACCTATGGCATCAAGAAGTAATGCTATGTCGGCCGGTATAGCCAGCACCAAACATTATTTATGCTTTTGAAAGATTAATATATAATAAAAAATGCTTTGTTAGTAAGACAGTAAATCCACATCATGAATACTTTTATAATCTACCACAGTTCTGACACTTTAAAATCACACAATTCTTAGGCTGAGAATTTAACAGATCCTGGATAATCCTGTTTTATTTTTGACACAGCAGATGGAGACTTACATGCTTTTAAATCCACATCATATATCCAAAATTTCACTAAGCGAGAAACATTCAAAACAATCCACAAATGACACCACAAAACAAGAAATGACGTGTAAGCTAGGTCATCGATCAAAAGCATCCACACGGGCGTATCTAAACTATATTTTGCCTGGGCTTAGCTTGTATTAGAAAGGATAAAATTTAATATAAATCTCAAAATGCATTTTTTTCTAATTGTACATTTTAAACAATTCATCATTATTAACTATGATATAAATGCACAATTAATTAGACGATCTAAATGCATATAGACACATCAATGTGAAATCATATCCATTTTAAAGCTACGTTCCTGAACCGATGTTACGTCATGTAGATTTTCTGTGGACGCTTCTAAGAAAAATAATGTTTACCTACAATACCATAACATGTAAATTTACTTGCTAGCGAAATGGCTTTGTTTAATAATAACACATGTAGACCTTGCATAATAGAATACTATCAAGCAAAAGTGAGTGAAATAAAAGTCAAATTGATTTTTGTACAAGAAGAACTGGAACGAAATGTTCATGTATATTAATTATAAAAATATTTAATCAAACGTCAACAATAAATGCAAAAAAGAGTATCATTGAACAGTATAAGACATCTTAGTTCATGTAAATATTCTTGTCGAAATATAAATTGCATAAACATAGGACACACAGATATTACTACGCCGGTGATAAGCTATTGCGTTCCTACGATTATGAATGCATACCCCTTCCATATTAAAATGCCTATGCAATGTAAATATATAATAATTAATCTAGCATGAATTTATTGGGTATATATATAACCTGAATATAAACGTATGAACACAAATGGTTGAAAAAATTAGTCATTACAAATGAGAAAATTATACAAAAACCAAAAAACAAAAGTTTCTGCATATTTATTCAGTTAGTATATTATAAGAAAGAAAGGCGGATATATATTTCACATTTTACATTTCAACGCATTAGCTATTTATATGCATTCACATAAATTAAAGGTACTAAACTCCAGATTGGCATACAAAATATGCGTTTTCTTGTTAATAGCTAAAACGGTAACACATGCATAAAACCATCACAATTTGTATAAAACACGACACTGTAATGAACCGTCTTTTTATTGAAAATGCGAAGTTGAATAAGCTCGCATATTCGTTGAACCCGGTATTCTCGATTTAAAAAACCCGCTGCGCTCTCCAATGCTGACACATGCTTAGTCACGTGATTTATTTGCTTTGCGGTCAAAACAGAAATGGCGTCACCCACAGCGAATATGGAAATTTGTTTTGCATGGTTTGTGTTGTCGTACGCAAAACACTTGGTTATTTTTGTAGTGTTAACAAGTACAACTGTATTTCCAGTTTGCACTTGCGTCTCTACACACTCATTCTCATTTTTTTCTGCCAAATACATGTCACAGGTACAATAACTGTCACAAAATGTGTATTTGCATATATGAGTTATGTAGGCACCTTGTTTTATACCTGCATTTTGACCGATTTCAATAAGTTGTGTTTAATATTTGATTGTTTATTGTTTGTACAATGAGGTTTCAAGAAAGAAAAAAAATGCTGCATTATATCATTAAAACAATAATATTTTATTCGTGTCACAAGATGCTTGAAGTTTACTTGTTTGCTGTGCTATCATAAAATTGTTTTGAAGAAAATCATGGTTTAACATTTCAATTGTAGGAAAAAACAAAGTTTTCATCAAACTTATCATACAAAATCAAGATTTAAGTCATTAATGATCTAAGCTCATATGGGGGAATTTTTTAAGTGAAGCTTTACGTGACGACTGTTTGTCTCTTGCCATACTTTTCTCTATGAAATCGACATTGTTATATGTAATCTCTTACTGAGAACTGTATATTATGACAAATAGACTGACGAGTTATCAAAATATGACAGATTTTGGTTATTGTAAAGATACACTTCAAGTTTACATGCCTGAATACTTACGTGACAATTTTATAAAACGTGCGCTTACCGCGGTGTAGACAGCGACCAAATAATTCGTTCGGTATTTTTGGTTTATGCCGTGATATTTATGGCGTCATTGAATGTTTTTCTAGGGCCATTTAGTTGAAATCAATGACACATGATCTATTGTGTTAGGTTACTTATTTGAACTCCCCTTGTTTTTGTTTTGTCAAATATATCGTGATAACTTTATAGAAAGAATGTGTTTTAATTGCACTTATGCTAAGAAATTATTAAAGATAAGTGCTGTTATGACGCATGGTTGATTATCGCGATCATATAGAGCATATATTAAAATGTCACGTAAAATTCGTAAAATTCATAAAATGTCACGTAAAATTCAAACATAAAATGTTGAACTTATTGTTTTTGTTTGTTTTAATTTCACTAATATTATGTGTAAATAAGTTTTTTTGTCCAATAATACAAATGTATATTGACAAAGACAGGGCTAAAATAGCTGAAATCTTGAAAAAGTTAGTTGAATTGTACGTGACAAATATGAACTGAGTTATGTCATTAAAATGTCAAATACTCTACAATTATTCACCATCCATCACATTTATATTGGTAAATCTAGTTATTCAGAAAACAAGGATGCCATTTCAAAAGAGTTTGCGATAGTTTTGCCACACGTGATGTCCGTTAAATGTTGTAGTTGAGTTCATTGAATTTTACGTGACAATTGGTATGGATTTAGCATTTTAATGGCTCTATGTCAATTATAATCTTTATTTTTCCACACATTTTTATATTTGCAAGTTATTTTCCCTACATCTACGATAGATTAACCCATTTTCTGCTGAAGTACATACTTGTACAATGTGTTACTTGTTTAATGAATTTTACGTGACAAAAGCACATGTTATAAAGAAAAAAATCCTGTAAAATGGTCTTATATCAGTTGAGCTCTATTATTTCTGCTTTAGGGTTTATAAAGGTTTTGTGTGCACTACTATTATATTAACACTCTGTATTAACACTTTATTTTAGGTGTGAGAATATATGAAAAAACAAACAGAAGGACAATAATGCAAGAAATTATTGTTTCTTCAGCCCAATTTTCCATTTTAAGTGTCCATTGTTCGACAATGATATCAGTTAAGTGTTTTCAAGAAGTTAAATAATAGAAATTGCTGTGTTGATAATTTAACAAAGACACAAAAGTGCATCTCTTATTTTTGTTTTTATCATAATCTTAATCTGGCATTAGGCTGGTATCACTGTCACGTAAAAATACATAAGTCAAACTCATGCATATGTTGACAGCGTACTACAGCAAAAATCAAGCTTTTGCAATATGGCCATCACTTAAAACTCAACACAGATAAGTTCCATTTTCATATTAAACATAAATTTGTATGGAAATGAGATGTCATAAATTTCAAATTTATGTCATGCTTTTCGGCCCAAAAAATGAGAATGAGTGTACACATTTTCACGTGATTAGCTTTATTATAAACTATTCGATGGGTTATAGCGTGTGGTGTCGCTTTAGATTTTAGAACAATAAAAATGAAGCAAATGATATAAAATCATTGTTTTCATAAAAAAACGGGTCCATTGTTCAATACTAGAAATTGAATCTTTGTTATGTGCGTTACTTTCAACTGAAATGACACCTACTTACATCAGACAATTTTTCTGGCAAACACGAGCACAACCTTGCAGTGATGTGCCATGCATGACGATACACTATTTAGCACGATTTTTAGTTTTTGTAAGAAAAAAACAACTAAATATTAAAGTTAGTGTTTGTTGGACTACATGTATGTTTTGATTTACATTTAAACATTTATTCAGGTTAAAACACACTTGCTTTCAATATATTCCATATTCGAATTAAAAAACTGTGGTATAATTAACACGTAGTTATTAAAACTTCACTAAATAATCGTCATCCTAAATAAGAGGAATAATCTTACTTGTTTTTATTGCATCTTGAAAAGATGTATTTTACTTTTCAATCGATTCAATTCATTTTTTTGAAGCGAAAGGCCCAACTTTTTAGAAGCCAGGCATGCACTCAGTAGTTGCAAGTTAAATTCCCGGCATCGGCACTACAATGTTTGTTTCTGGTATAATTAATATAAATGCGCATTGCTTTCTATTATTCGCAACAACATGGGAAATATAGTGTCCACCTTTAAACAGTTGACTAATTAACAGTACCATTCCGTTTCAAATTATTGTTAAAGCAGTGTTTTAGTCCAATGAAGAACGATTATTTTCTGATGTTTGGACCTCTAATTATATTAAAGATATAGAGGATATTTGTTGATTTTGGTGAATATTATTGACCTGGCACTAATGATGGCTATAATGATGATGCTGATGATTAAGATGATGATGACGATGATGATGATGATGACAATGGTGATAATGGTGTAATGGTGATGATGATAATTTTTTAATAAATCTATTTTAAGCTAGTAACCCAGATAGGAAACTTCGATACGAATATGTATTGATGTAATCGTTACTCCGTTACAGTCGATACTGTAGTGCTGTGGTAAGTACGCAAAGTTTGAAAGCATGCTGTTCTGGGTTCGAATCCAAGAACAGGCACTTTTAATTTTGGAGAACAGAATGGAGTGAGATTTGTCAGCTCAATAACACGAAATTGACAAACTCGTCCAGAGCAACGGACTTGAGGTTCTTGGCCTGCCACATAACCATCTTGTACTGAACGCAATTGAGATAATATGGAGTCAGTAAAGTAAGATCGTCCGCAGCAGCTCATGAACAACAGTAAATATGGAGTCTGTAAAAATGGAGATAATATGGAGTCAGTAAATATGGAGATAATATGGAGTCAGTAAAGGAACCTCGTCCGCAGCAGGAACCTTACGTTGAGCTTAATAATAATTGTAAATTTATGGTTAAACATATAATTATATCCCAATTTCAAAAAAATAATTTTAGAATGAATGATGTTTCAGTAAAACAAATTGATACCAAAATAAAAATAAACATTAAGATTGTGGCAGGATTTGAATTAGAGTCATTGTGATTCAGAGTCTAAGACACCTTCCACCGCGCTATTCTTCCTGACGCTTGTTAATGGGTGCTTCTGTTATATGACTATGAAATCAGTGCTTAAGAAGCTAGATAAATGTTAAACAGATATAAATAGAAGAGTCGAGCGCTAGCGGGGATCAATGAGTGTCAAGTCAATAAAATTGCACTATAATCTGAATGGGGTTATTTACGAACAAGAACAGGGTAGAATGCCCTGTTGAACACGCATTTATTTTGTTTACCTTTTTATTTTAGCCCGATTATGTCGAAAAGCCATTTGCTGATTGAAACACTCAAGATATCCCAGTCGCAAGACGGACGCCGTATCCAACACGCCACCGCGCTTTGTTTTATTTTATCCGGCATTATGGGCTTAACGACAAGATTGAATGAGATTTGATTGACACTGCAGTTAGCCATTCGGAAATTTCATTATTTGACTTAGGTGTCTTGTATACAAATTTAGAGCTTAATCTAAGTAGGGATCATTTAACCCATGTCGCGATCGGTCCATTGGCAATAAGCTTGTGAATGTCTCATGCAATTTATAAACACGCCTTCAAGTACTCCGATAACACCGTTGACAGTACACAGATGATTTACAAGACATCTCCGTTACACAACCAAGCCAAAGTTTTCCGAGTGATTAAACACACTGTCAATAAGATATCATTGTACGATATATATAAACCTTTCCATGTGTTGCCACTTACAAGGAACTCACCCTCACCTATTGTAAAGGGATTCATTGGTATTCATCACAAACACATCACACGCTTTACCACGGGGTTTATTTTGTAAAAATGTTAACCGTTAAAATTTTGTAAAAATGTTAACCGTTAAAGACGTGATATTTGATATCCATTATTGGATACAATACTATATTCATTTGCATTTGGTTTACATTATGGATGTTTGTATTATTTTAATGTTTTGCGTATTTTTACTCTGGGTCCTAAACCGTTCAACGTCAGACAGCGTAGGTGGATCTCGTACACAGTGACGGGCTGCTGGTCTTAACTAAACCGTTCAACGTCCTACGCTGTCTGACGTTGAATGGTTTAGGACCCTAGTTCTACTGGTACCAGGCGACGAATAAACCACGAGATATTTGTTTAACTACTGCCAAATCGGTTTATCCAATCATCTTGCGTGCATTGTCAAAATATATCCCCGCATAATAAACTTTGCTTTATTCCAACACTTTGAGTTAAAGCAAACACGCGCGGTCTACTGACGACATTATGCTGATTTTATTTGTTTCGTATTATTTAGTATGTTTTCCTTCGTGTATTTGAAAGTTGAGATACAATTATGGGATAAATAGAATATGGTTAGCCAAGACTCGTGCTTTAGGTTTTCTAAGCTTCGTTACATAAATGTACCTTTATTCAGCTCTTAGACTATGTAACTGAGTACTTTCAAATTATTTCGCGGTGGTCTAAATTTTGCGTATTTCGCGACCCAAGATAACGCGAATTGAAATACCCGCGTAATGTTGTCATTTATTGATAAACATGTACTTTATGGTACATATATACATACAGGTGTCAACCAATGATACTTCGTGTATGTTTGTATTTTATATACTTTGATTAACTGTCTTAGTAGACTATTTATAATTCAGAAAGTTCAAAATTATATTGGATAAGCACTTATCTGGTAAAATAATACAGTTGTCCTTTTTCCCAATTAATAAAACAAGTACATAACAATAGAAAATGCGCGAAATTAAGACCGCGCGAAGTACCACTTGTCAGGAATGCACGCAATTAACACCGCGCGAATTACCAATTGTAAGGAATGCGCGAAATAAAGACACCGCAAAATATAATTATTGTTAAATGTCATTTGTATTAACAATTTTAATAGCATATCACGAGTAGAGACAAATAGTCTGACTCCCCAGGAGTACGATCCGCGACCTATGGCTTACACGGCGAGTGCTTTTCCAAATAAGTTAAGAGGGTAGAACCCGGCACCCCTCACTTACACGGCGAGTGCTGTCCCGTCTGAGCTAACCAGTTTGAACCCGGAACCTCTCGCTTTTACATCGAGTGCATTCCCGGCTGAGCCGCGAGTCAACATCTTTTCCCCATATTGTAACATATGTTATGTGTTTTATATTAAAAAAACACACATTAAATATACAAATGTTGTCAACGATACTTTATAGCCGGTATTGCCAAATGTTCCTCGAAATTTAACAACCACCGTGACCTTTGGCACAGTGACCTTGACC
The DNA here is from genome assembly GCA_027627225.1 of Congeria kusceri. Taxonomy (NCBI): domain Eukaryota; kingdom Metazoa; phylum Mollusca; class Bivalvia; order Myida; family Dreissenidae; genus Congeria; species Congeria kusceri. Next base: position 97,619,836 of record CM051026.1, read on the forward strand.
TGGTTACCTTCTAGTCAACCAATGAGAGACTTTGTCGGCTAAGTGGTTGGCATAGGGAAATTTATACAGGAGGTGCATAGGGTGAGACTTACGAATCGGGAAAGTCAGAACACATTAAGGAAACTGGGTATGTACATCTTTCATTTGCTTGATATTTAAGAAGTTATGTGTATGCAATGTATAGGGGATTATTGGTATGTTGTAGTTCCTTATTGATATAAACATGAATGACGTATGTGGCGTTTAAAAGGTTTATTGATGTGTGTAGGATTGTATGGGTATTTTCAGTTCATTTCATAAATGATACATTCCTATTGAATCAAAACTGATGTTTTTTCTTAATCATTCAAAGACAATTAATTAAATGTGTAAAATATTAAATTATTTATAAAAATAGCAAAAACATAGAGTACATGTTAATTACGTCATCAGGTAACAACATTATCAAATAATAATTATATAATTCGAGATACCCGTTTTAAGTGGTGAGTAATTATCGTAATAGCAAGATAAATACAATATTGAGATTTTAACAACTCGTAATTACATTTATTTCAGGGGTAATTTTATGAAGCTCCGTTGTAATGACGAGGTAGCACATGCAATCCGTAATTACAAGTTATTATTTGCTGATTACGAGCTATGTTTGAACTCGTTACGACCTTGTTTTAACCCAGACTAGTGTGGGTAGAACCAAGGTTTCAACGGAGACATTATTGACCTTGTTTTAAGGTTATTTCGAGAACAAAGTTTCAAGGTTAGTCAGACAATATTTAATCAACTTTGAATCAACGTTGGCGACAAACTTAACCAATTTTTCAACGTCGATTTAACGCCATGTGGCTGCTGCATGGGAGCAAACCAATACAAGGTGGTGAACGGTTGATACTGATACACTTGGATTCCAAATTAACACCTAATGGACGACGGTGTTCACTTCAGTCATGACGTACAACGTACAAAACTGGCACAGGTGCCAGATGTATGTGTATTGTACTTTGATTATCGAATATATGTCTCTGTTTAAGTTTGAATGTGTATATAATACGTATTGACAAATTATACTCTAATGGCAAACTATATTTGTAAATCTACGTTATTTGATACATGTTTGTTATTCCAAATTTATTTATTTCCATAGACATAATTGATAATAACAACATACAACATATTAAGCGATGCATAAGTATGTATAGAAAACAAAGTTTTGGTGTTTTTTAACAGGAAAATAAATTGAAATAAGCAATTGTTAAAAAATAATGGATTAGTTAAACCAAACACATTTTTGTAAACAATATAAAATTTAAAACACCAAAGTGTTAATTAAAGAACATACAGTAGAAAATGAAATAAAAGTAACATATTTAATTTGTTTGTTTAAGTAAAAAAATATATATGTTTTATTAAATAAATTAAATAGTATAATAAAAAAATACAATTATATCAGAATTAGTAAGTGACAGGAATGTAACTCTTAATAGCTAGAAAGCTGGTTGAAAAGAGATTAATTCGTATGGATGGAGTTATCGCGGTGATCAGTTGTATTAATGAAATGTCTCCAACGTGTTTGGTGTGTTTGATTCTTGTTTTTTGTAGTTGCTATTATTTCCTCTATTTTAAGGCGATGCCTAAGGACACTTTGGACGATGTTTATTTGTAGCACACGTTTTTCATGTTTGCTTTTACATATATAATACTTGGCTAACATTAAAATAAAGTAAATACATAAAGATTTATTTTGTATGCTGTTTCGAAGTTACAAAAGGATATAAGGGTAAACGTAAGTTCTATACTTTCTTCAGTACCTAGTTTTCTTGAATATAGTGTTTTACATCAGTCCAAAATATTTGGACATGATGGCATTCCCAAAACAAATGCGAATTCGATTCCGGGTACGTAGAGCAAAAGTCACATAGATTGGCTGGTGTTATTTCGCATTTATGTAAATATGTATTGTTTGGGATAATCTGCATAAGATATTTGTATTGAAAGTACCTGATTTTTGTATTAATGGATATCTTCAATGGTTGCCTTAACACAGTGCTAGGGTTTATAGTTTGGAAATTAATTGTTGTTCTAAATTTGTTCATTTGTTTAAAATCAATGGGGATTTCTTTTTTTAATAATAATTTGTAAACAAGTTAACACACTTTTGTAGAATTTTTTATTTTGTTTACCATACATTCCGGAACAGTATATTCAATGTTACTTTGCTGTAATGTTTGTTTCCATTCAGTTGGAATGCTACACACAAAACTGTTATGTTTAAAAAAATCCCCATTGTCTATATTATATAAATGGTTAATTTCTGAGATCATGGAGTAAAACTGTTTTACTCTTTACTCAAAAATTTGTTCTATTCAATGCACTCCTTTGTCATACAATTATTTATAAAACAGTGTTTTGTTGTTATTTTGTATTTTTCAAATTATTTGCTTAGGGGCTGATACATTAGGTACATATAGGTTCCGCAGAGCCATCCATGTATAACATTTTTTAGGATTTCCGATTTTACTTCTTAGTCATTCACTTCAGATGGCTTAAGGTTAGATTTAAAAATTAATTTTCCGCCGACTTTTGTAAGCATGTTATTGTAAATTTGTATTATTTTTTATTCTTGTTGGAACATTCAACGTTTAACTCAGCTTGCTTTGAGAGTTTTTAAAAAACAGTCGATGTCTAACATTTTAAGTCCTCCATCTGTGTAGTCCTGAACAATGCGTTTTCTGGACACTTTGTCTGGTTTTCCATCTCAAAGAAAATTAAAACGTCTATGTTTAATTTGTGTTATAATATTTTCGGGAGGATTTTACAGGACCGTAAATGGGTAAACTAATTTTGGGAATGCAAAACTTTTAAGGACTGTTATTTTTCCTATTGGAGATAAGTTCCATCTTTTCCATTTATGTAAACAACATTCAAAATCTTTTACTTTTGGGGGCGTGTTTAAATGTGTTATTTCGTCAGAATTGTTGCTAAACGTTATACCCAGCATTGATGCATGTTGGGAATTCCAAATAATTGCTGTATGTTTACAGTATAGTGTTTGACTGTATTTTAATCTGCCTAGTTTTAAAACTTTACATTTGTTTTAGTTAAGTGTTAGACATGATATTAAACATAAAGGATGCGTCATCAGCGAACTGGGATTGTTTGACTTCTACATTATGTATATTAATATATTAATACCTTTAATATCCGGATCTAATTCAATCTTTATTGATAAAAATTCTATACAAATTATAAACAGGTAAGGGGACAAAGGCCAACCTTGTCGAATTCCTCTCGGATACTGAAAGGTGTTTTACCCAGTTTATAATGTGATGGCTAAACCCAAATTTGTATAGACATTTGAACATAAAAAATGGCCAACACTATTTAAAGCTTTATTGAAATCCGATAAAAATATAAGACCGGGTTCGTTTGTGTCATCGACTTTTTTAAATAATTTCCTGAAGAATTCGAACGTTTTCGCCGATATACCTACCTTTAAGAAACCCTGTTTGATTTAAATTAATAATACTATTTAAATGTGGTTTTATTCGGTTGGCTTTTATTTAGGATGCTATTTTGTAATCTACATTAAGTAAGGAGACAGGTCTCCAGTGATCAATAATTAGTGTATCCTGTCATTGTTTAGGTATTAACGTGATAATACTTTGTTTCTGCAGTTATGTTAATTTGTTGTTGTCAAGGGACTAATTTCAAGAATTAATTAGGTGGTGCTTTATTTCATTCCAAAATATTTTGTAAAATTTAACTGAAATACCGTCTGACCCGGGGCTTTTGTTATTTTGCATTTCTTTCAATGCTAGAGAATCTTCTCTTTCTGTTAAATGTTTACGTTCATTAATATCTGTGTTTATTTTATGTTGTATGTTATTATAGTAGCGTTCGCCTAAGTTTATATCAATATTTGTGCTTTTCTTATATAAAAGTTCATAAAAGTTTTTTAAATTTGTTAGTATAGCATTACGGTCATTAATAATGACATGTTCTGGTGTTTTAAGCTGTTGAATAGTGTAAGCCTCAGATCGTTTTTTTTTCAAACTTAGCGAAATGATTCTTTTTTTTTCAGAACCTTGTATCCATTTTGCTTTAACTCTTAATAATATTCCGGTTATATGTTATTCGATTAAATCGTTAATTTCTTGTTTGGCTTTTTTTTAAAGATTTTCTTCTGTTATTATAACATAGGGATGAAGGACAAGTTCTTTGTCTAATTTTGATATTTTATTTTTAAGTTCCATTCCTTGTTTTTGTTTTATTTTGTTTTTATTGCTAGAGTATTTACTTGTTAAGTCTCGAATATTCCCTTTTATAATCTCCCATAGCGTATAAAGGGTTTGCTTCTCTATTTATTTGAGCAATTTCATTAATCGATGTTTTAATAAGTCGTTGATATTCTGCTTCGAGTAGATATGAATTGTTGATTTTGAAGGACGTCTATTGTTAGTTAATAATTCAAATTTTGTTGAAGCGATTGAATGATCGGATTTAAATCCCGGCGCTATGTAGCAGGCTGCTATGTAATTTATTAAATAATACGACATAATATTGGAGGTTTCGTGTTTGAGTGCCACGTGTAAACTTTATCATTTAGATTTATAGTTCGCCAAACATCGCAAATATCATAATTTTCGATTATATCATTGATCGTTTTGTTACAGTTTGTATTGGTGTCAAACAGCCTACCGTGAAGTGTATCCAATTTTTAATTAATAACAGTATTAACATCGCCTCCGATTATAATAGAATGCTCGTTATATGTTTGTATATAGTTCTCTAAGACGTTGAAAAAATATACATAAATTAGAATTATTAGTTTGTCTTGTATTTCTATTTCTAAAAGTTTTACATTCAATTAACTCGATATAATTTTTAATTTTATAATCAAGGTTTTGGGAAGAATTGAAAAAAAAGCCCACCTATAAAGAGTTTGATCTGTTACCGCTTAAACATATATCCCCACCCTATTGGTTTGACCATCCGGTTGTGTCAATAGATTCCTACAGTGTATTTATTGTATGAAACATATTGTAAACTTGTTCACTTTAAGCAATTTAAAATGTCTGGCACCGTTTCGCTGATGACGCTCTACCTTTAGGGATAAAACTGCTAATGTTGATTGACATTAAAGTATGAAATTTTATGTTTGTTTATTTTATGGTACGTGTCATTTATATTATATTTAATTTTTATGTTAAAGTGTTTAGAGTGAGTTTTCCGCTGTAAGACCCATCCATATCGGGGACAAACAAGTGACATACGACAAAAAACAGCATGATAGTGAGTGGTAGGGCATTTGCCTAATGCATTTGGGTATTAGAGCCGAAACACACAATGTACACAATTAGAAGAAAAGGAAACAAGGGCTGGAAGTCACGTACATGTAAATACAGTATAAGTCGTTTATATAAAAGGACACCTACAAAATCATACACTGCCAGCATAACAAGAACAGTATTGTTTTCAAAACAAACGTGAGATCTCATGAAGTGACATTGTGTATGTGTGTGTGTGCGTTTGCGTGTGTGTGCGTGCGTGCGCGCCCGTGCATGTGTGTTGGTTATACAAAGAATAGTATAACATTCATTGTAAGCAAAATACACAATTATATCACTTATAGACAACCCTTACTTTGTATTACTTCATATCAATGTACATGTGATTAATTACATATCGGTGATGTCAGCAAATATTCACCGTGTATGTTGATTATACAAATATTAGTATTACATTCATTGTAAGCAAACTACCCAATTATATCACTTATAGACAACCAGTACTTTGTACAACTCCAAATCTATGTACATGTGTGAATAATTACATATTGGTGATGTCAGCAAATATTCACTTACATATATATATAAATACACATACAAATGTAAAATATTGAGTGTATACATATATATATATGTACATATTTGATGTTAATAATTGATAATATGTATGTACAGTCGTAGTATAGTATTAAACACAATGCATTGTTTAAACAAAATTCCGCTAAGTTTTAATTCCTAGCACAAAACACACACTATTTTCCCTCTAACAATAATGCATATATCTATAAACATATAACTTTTGAACAATCTGTATTTACTAATATATTTTTCATAAACTTTATTTGGTATACATGATATGTTTGTCATATAAACAGCAGTTACTATTGGCTATCTTAACAGAACAAGCATTCGATTTTCATCGTTATTTTTTTGTTTGATTTGTCATTTTGATCACTACAGTTTATTTATTATTATCTTAATTTTTTTTTACATACTGAAACTTCAAAAACGAGCTGACATTAAGGCGAAAGTTTCAATATATAAGAAAAACGTAAATAGGTACCCTTTTTTATATAAGATGTTCACTTATTTTATAACATACACATTTACCTCCGTTTTAAGCACATAAATAAGCGCACCATACAGGACCGTACAAAACATACATTAAATAGCCATGTTTGTTAATCATGTAAATTGTATACAATATCACTTACTTTTAAGCGAGTATATACAGTGTAGTTGGTAGTGTATACAACAAATAGCTACATTGCTAGCACAAACGCGTGTTATATTCCTTATAACAATATCGTAGTAAGAGGCAATCTTATTTACATGTTTAATATATAACTAATTATTTTCATATTTATAAACTGCTGTTATTAAAACACAGCTATGTTACATTACCAGAAAAAACACCAACATTCCGTAAATAGTTATACCGTGACACCAAGCACTATACAAGTAAAGAGAAGTAGGTGCATATCACATTTGTAGTGTATTCGTCAGTTTTATACTCAGTTTTATAAATCGAGACATAAGTTTGTTAAAGCCTTTCAGTTTCAATTATAAATTGTTATGTATTCCATATTTCAGTTGCTCAACAACATCTCAGAGCAAAAAAGAGTGGAAGATGCCGTATGTATTTGTATTAAGCAATTTTTTTGTTAAACGTGCACATTAATCTTTTAAAACTGTTAAAGCTACGTGGTCCTCCCTGTTGCGATATACCTAGCCCTGGGCTAGATTAATCAAAGGGATTACGATCTATAAATGCTCCATTTTCAAGTTAATCTAGGGATTAAAAAACGAAAACCTTGATATCCCTTCTTGGATTTTAACTACAACAAACATTTTATATAGAATAGGTTCCTTTCTGCCATTTTATGAAACAACAACAAAAAACACAGTAGCCGTGTATTTATATATTACGGAAAGCTGTATGTTTAATAGCTGGTTATTAACCCTATCTGTGTTCATTTCTGTAATGCTTTATCCAATGCTTTATCCAATTAATACTTTATCCAATTAATGCTTTATCCAATTAATGCTTTATCCAATTAATGCTTTATCCAATTAATGCTTTATCCAATTAAAACAACAATCGTTAAGCTATAGATGATCAGTCGATAAATAACCTTTTTAAATTGATGTCTCCATTTTGTAAACCAATACATTTTTCTGTTTATCGTTTGTATAATACTGTGATAGTTTTATTTTTACAGTTTAAAACACTTAATAATTTAGAGTTCCGTGACAAAAGCAATTTAGTTCATTAATCTTCCCCAAATGTGTTTTGTTCTATGTCGAATAGTATAGTTGGTACTCGTTGTGTCAGCAATTTTATTGATAAAACTGTCTAGATAGTATCTAAGCAGTGTTTACACTACTGCCGTGTCGGAATGTTAATAATCATTGTAGATTTTGTGGAAGTACATCAACGTATACTGCACGAAAAAGAACAGAGTTTCTTCATCATATGTATTGTCAAACACCTGTAATAAAGTTATGTGCTCGGCCACCGGAGTTCTAACCAAAACTGGAATTGGTCTTGTGTAACTTTGTTGAAGTTCACGTCGCTGATGAAAACGTTGCCATCACGTGTCCAGCTCGACGTTACAGTGTCATTTTGCTTCTTTCTCACACATGCAAATATTTGCGCATTTAACTTTGTTAGATGATCGTTTACATATACTGGAACTTTCTATTTTCTAAGCGTTTTGGCATTGCGCATGATACTCACCCTTCTCATTCTCGAGACCATTTCACAATTATCTGCCTGTTCTTCTTAGAGTTCAAAGGTCCGATTCTTTATGCGATGTCAATATCTGCACGGCACAATTTGATATCCGGAATATTGCGGTTTAGTGTCTTAATCATTTGGACTGTTGTTTCTACTGTTGTTTCGTTTTCTATATATTTTATACCTTCAATTTTAATGTTACTATTTTTACTGTAGTGTTTTATATCGTTGAACGTGTACTCGTTTGCAGTTTCCTGTACTTTCATGCATTATCTAAGCTTTTCATTCTCGTCCTCCTAATCTCTTAGTTTCTGTTTTAATTCTTCAATTTGTCTTGTCAGTTTAATGTTCTCTTCCGCCTTCTCAAAGAGTTCTCCTTCTAAATTCTCAACTCTTAATATTATAGACCCCAGTAGTTTTCAGCTGATTCACAATGCCCTTTACTAGTTCTCTCACTTCATAGCTGTCTTTTGTTAGTATATTACTTAACTTTTTGTTAATTTCTTTCAGTTCTTTCATTATTTTGTTGTCAAATTGTTTATCTTGGTCGTGTTTCTGTTTCATTTTCTTTTGTTTTACATTTGGTGTATTGTTCAAGTTAGTATCAGCCTCACTAACGCTACTAAAGCTCCCTACTTATCTTCTTCGTTTGGTCCCCTGCTTTAGGGTTGTTGATTTCAGGTTTACTCTTCTCGTCTAACACTGTTTGCTCGCATGTATTTTCTGAATTAGTAGAATACATATTTGTTCTATTACAATAGTACTGAATCGCCAATGATTTCTTGTTTGTACAGTATACGATTATTGTTTTGTCACGTGGGGTTTCATACACTGTGTATTGGCTTTCATAGGATATGTTATGTAAAAACCAAGATGGCGGCGCCCATACCACGCCTATTGATACTTATTCATTGTTTTAAAACCATCATTTTGTTTTAAAAAAGCAAAACAATCATAATTGTGTGTTACCGGAGTTTCGCGGAATCACTATATTTAATGTTTTAGTGTCACTGTTCTCCAACCTCCAGAGCCGTATTCGCGTTCAATACCGAAATATAATTAATTCCTACGGATCGGAACGAAAAGTATTGTGTTCAATTTATCAACCGAATCGTTTAGATGCAATTGTGGTACGCGACAAGGGGATGTAACTACTACAATTCTCTTCAACCTTTTTATCACTGACTTACCCTGCTTTTTAAGAAATGAAGGGCACAGAGGCATATTTGTAACTAAACACATCCCGGATTTAATATGTACATTGTTCGCTGACGATATTGCAAATTGTGCTAAAACAGCGATTAATTTACAAAATCAATAAACAGCATCGCACAATTTTGCGAAAATACGGACATGTTGATAAATGAAAAAAAGTCAGAAATTATTGTTTTTAGAAATGGTGGCCCTCGACGTTCATATGAAAATTGTAATTATAACGGTGTCCGTCTAAATGAAACATCTGTTTATAAATATATGGGGTTGTTGTACTCACCAAACTTAACGTGGACAAAGGTTAAGGTTAAATAGCTGGCCAAGCAAACAAATCAATTCATGCTGTTAAGTCTTATCAGTGTACGTTTGGTAAATTTCAGCTACAAGAATATTTTAAATTATTTGATTCCATGGTTAAACCCATTCTGATGTACGGTGTAGATATGTGGGGTTTTTAATAATCAGATTGTATTGAAAAGATACATTTGCAATATTGTAGGCAATTTTTTAAGTGTTAACCACTCTACGAATAATGTAGTGACTTTAGGAGAGTGTGGTAGATTACCCTTGGTATTGAATACCATACTAAATGCATTACGTATTGGTGTAAACTTCTACACACGACTGTTCAAAGATACCCCAAAAATTGTTATCTTATGCTTAAACGTCAAGATGTTATAGGGAGAATAAACTGGGTTACTTTTGTAAAAAACCTTCTATATCGCCATGGCTTTGATTTTGCTTGGCTTAGCCAAGATATTGGAGACGTTAATGTATTTTTGAATGCGTTCAGGCAGCGTTTAATTTATTGTAAACATCAAGATTGGCATAATTCAGTAGCTGAATCAACACGATGTGATACATATAAATGCTTTAAATCTCAAATCACTCCAGAAAAAATATTTATTTCTAGATTTACCATTTTGTTTTTAAAAATCATATGCTAAATTTAGATGTTCAAAACATAAATTAGCAATCGAAACCGGTAGGCATATACATACTGATAGAAACGATCGCATTTGTCAAATTTGTCTTAAATATTAACACATATATGTCATTGACAATGAATATCGTGCTTTTTTCCAGTGTTCTAAATATGCCCAACAAAGAAATCAGTATTTGTTAAGTTGGTTTCATAATAATGATAATATTGAAAAAATTTATAATCTCACGAAGACAACAAATGAACAAAAATTGAGAAAACTCGTGTTGTATGGGTACCATCTTAATATTTGTTAAATTTATGTGAAATAATATTTGAAATAATTGAAATTTTGTATTTATGTATGTAACACAACTCTTTTTCAAATTTGCTTGTATGTAAAATTTTGTATTATGGGCCGGTGGCCTTTGTTTACAATACAAATTATGTTCTGTTCTGTTCAATTAGGCCATAATGATAACGTCCGCATTTGTTATTTTGAATAGTATGCTGGATACATAGATTGATATAATATTAACATAATGATGATTGTTTTGATATTGGCGATTATGGTGATGATTGTTTTATAGAGATTTCATTCGGTGTTGATAAAGAAGTTGTTTTTGTTGTAGTTTTGTTGTATACTTCTACTACTACTACTACTACTACTACTACTACTACTACTACTACTACTAATACTAATACTTCTACTACTACTCCAACAACAACAACAACTATTACTACTACTACTAATAATACTTCTACTACTATTCCAACAACAAGAACAACTATTACTACTACAACTACTACTACTAATAATAATAATATGATTTTGGATGGTGATTTTGTATGATGATGGTAATGTTAATTTTGCTAATGCTAATGATGATGATATTGATGACTAAGGTGATGATTTTATTATTATTATTATTATTATTATTATTATTATTATTATTATCAAGGTAGTTTATTTAAGCTGACAAATGTCGTGTGATTTTTTAAAGTTCACGAATAACACTGACTCTCTGTATTAAACACTTACTATTACGTCAGGTGAAAGATTCCATGTGATTTCTAAAGTTCATGATTAACACTGAATCTCTTTATAAACAATTACTATCAAGGGAATTTACTTCAGGTGAAATATTTCGTGTTATTTCTAAAATTCAGGAATAACACTGAATCTCTTTTGTTTATGAATTTTAACGAAGGTAGAAACGCTTTGCTTTCAGGGCAGATCTGAAATAAAACGTTGCATATAGACGATATTTTATTTGAAAGCGTGTTTTTGTGTTGATAATTAAAAGCTTTTACGTACCTTGAAATTTTATGCGTTTAAGGGCGATAGTAGCTGTGTGTTTTCTAGCCATACACCGGTACGCATGTAAGTGATGGTGATGATGACGATTATGGTGATGATGATTATAGATTACCGAGTTATGTTTGTTTCAAACTGAATGCATGTAAACTGAGTATAAATTTATTATGCCATAGCAAACGGTGGTGGAGATAATGGTTCAGTTCAATGTATTGTATCCATCTCAACTACATTAACTTAATGTGTATTAAAAACATAACACAAACGTTATTGATACATAAGATTATATGTTGTAATTTTCAAGCTTTTATGCATATATTTCCGGTAGGTGTAATTGTCTCTATAGTTCATACACCGATGAAATGAAGAAAAATATTATTCCAATTCTTATAATTACAACCCACAATGGATATAAACTGTAATTTTTACTGTCTAAGGACCGCAACTGACGTGTAGCCTCTGGCGTAAGGATCCCCGTTTCAGTTTCGGTTTCATTTTCGTATAACGTCATTTCTAATATCACGTCAGACATTTCAAATAGCTGTGGCTCGTTTTGAAGTGAGTTTTCTGGTAAAAACAATTCAAGTTTAACAAAGTGCGTGTATAAACACGTTTGAAAAAAAAATTGTCAAATTTTTTCATCATCTTAAAGGGAAAATTTTACGTAAGTGCTTTGAATTGCATACAATAACTTTTTAAATTCCCTAATATTTGTCGCGAAAGGCTTTATATGTTGTTGTTTTTTTGGAAAGTTTGAAAATGCTTCTGAAAAATTGATAACCATCTTGCCCATAAAAGATTTTCATAAAATTAATAACGTATTCCTGGACGACAATGTACCAGCACACAGGGACTGTGTTGTCAAAGAATGTTGCAAATAGCAGACTAGGATAATTAAACATGTTATTCGTCTGAAATGACATAGTACTGAATTCTGGGGTGAGAGTTTCTCATTATTTATCCATTGGTTTTGTAAAATGCATATTTTAACATCTGCATCAATTAATGTGACATTTAAAATGGCCGCCGTTGTGACGAATACTTTTGTCCACCTACTGCAAATGTGAACAACAAGTCATTGAGTGATAGCGTGCACGTTTATGGAGCGTTGTGTTGGACAGCGGATGAATTAAAGTTTGATATAATTGTATTGCATCTCCCTGTCAACATCCCTGTTATTCCACGTATCTTGAGATAAGATAAATGTATACCCTATGTAAGCATTTTATTGGAAGATTATTAAAGATACATTGACTTTATTATTTGTTCAAATATACATGTATAAAAAAATATATATATTAGTGACTTACCTTTGTGGTTGAGTATATTTTATTGTATCGCATTTATTGAGCAAAATAAGTGAATGGTTGTTTGTATTATCTAAACACAAGTTAGCTTTGTTTCACTAAATGTGTGAGTTATATTTTTCGTGTGTATTTTTATCCATAACATGACTTGACTTTATATATAAATGTATATACAATACCTTTACAAAAGCTAGCCTTATAAAGTAAATTTAATAACATTTTACGCATCAACCCACTAATGCCAAAATCTTTATTTCCTCATCGATAGTAAACTAGTCATAACTGTTAGAATGGAACGAAGGAATTGAAACATAGATTTATGAAAAAAACAAACAACAACACAATAATTGCATTTTGATCATGTATTGTCCCATCCTAAAAATGGAATGCTAGGCAGGACTGGGTGGTGTTATATGAAACATAATTAAATGCATACTGTTCACATAACCAATACCAACGGTTTATCCATTTTTCACTATGATTGTGTTGTCATTCAATTATTTTATAATGTATCTGTGTACTATAAGTCTAATTACATTAGCGTACATTTGAGCATGCTGTTTGCCTAAAATATCAAATTATTGTGTCCTGTGTACACATCAGCGCAAATGAAATTCTGCAAAGCACTTTTCATTAAGTCTTACTTGACACAAATGCTTATATTGTTCCTTCCAGTTACAATGCTGACAAACACTGCTTTGGCTCTGGCACAATAAATGGTTGACTCTGTCACCTTTGACCGCGTCTGGCACTCTCGGTTGCAATGCTGCTGATCTCCATGGGCCTTTCAACAGTAACTCTTTACGAACACCTTATAAGATATATTTTAAACATGCTGTGCCATAATTCCAACAGATCCAATGGTTCATTACAATGTCTGGGGCCTAGCTTATACTCTCTACAAGGGTCTTGTATACTACCATATCCGGTATGACAGCAAAAATGTCCTCCACCCTGTGATCTTATATTCAGTATATGCAGATGCTTTGTTCCATTCTGTTGACAGCACCCATGCCATTGTCGTGTATTCTATTATCATATTCCCAAATCTGCTGAGATTAACCAATGTGAATATCTCCCCTTTTTTTGTTTTGATCATTTCCTACATTCGGGTTGGCTAAACTGGAAAACTGTTTGACGCACTAGACATAGTATTATTAATGTATTATCATCCGATTATACCAATGGAGAATGCCGGCCATAGTTGTAGTCACACGTTACGTGTGGTTATTCCTTCAGGGTTTATAAGGGGCTTCTTTCAGTCCTGTGTGCTTGCACTTTTCCTGTACCCCCAATTCCCGTATTTCGTGTTGAGTGTATCTGTTATTATGATTCCAGTCAGATACAATGCATGTTTAGTATGACTATTATGCAATGTATAGATATTAATTATCATATATACACATGTGGGTACGCCAGTATTTCAGTGTCTTTTTAGATATATATACACTCACTTCATGGATGAATCAGGTTTTATAAAAATAATGTGTTTAACACGTTTTCCACCTTCTCGAGCCTAGCAATCCTAATTCGGAATGTTACTCGGACGATGCTTTTGGTAAGGACTATATTACATATTGGCAAAGTTTATATATCATAGTATGAAACGGTGATACGATTGTGCACCTATGACATTTTATTTAGTTTTGTTCATTATTTCTGTAAAATAAATCAATTGGTACTAAACTTCTTTTTGCAATTTTCCAAAATTAACCTTTCCCACCTGTTTCAATGATTCTTCTTTATAAAATGCCAACAAAAGTTCCGATTTCAGACCAATAGATGGCTTAAGGGTAATGACAAATATAATTAGGGATTGGTTGTGAATGTTTGATAACAACACATGGCATTCAGTATAGATATATCGGCCAGCAATTATCAACATCCCAAATAAAGGATGCTAGGAATTACGGGTTAAATTTTATCAATTATCATTTCGACATCACGTACACTCTAGAATACGATGTGACTGGTATATACGGAATATTACGCTAGTCAATTGTTCCAAGAGTACGTATAAGTCGAGTGGCTTGTGTGATGACTTATCCACACGAGAGGCGGAGCCTCGAGTGTGATACGAAATAACGCAAGCCACGAGACTAATACATACTCTTGGAACAATTGACTAGCGTAATATTCCATTTATTATATACCACTATAAACTTTAAATGTGCATTTAACTTATTTAATTTGTTTAAAAACTACAACTATGACTAATCATCGAAGGCATAGATTATATGTGTTTACATAACTCTTGGATGACGTCATTACAAAAGTAGTCCAGCTAGTATGGTAATACGGGATTGGAAAAAGAGCGAGTAGCATAATACGGGATTGTTTACTGTCGACATGTATTTCACCGATCGAAAAAGCATAAATATTTTGGTAAGATTTTAAACAGGTATATAATAAACGATGTTATCAACGTCTTACAAATAATTTCAATAATCAATATATGCTTTGATATGTGATTTCGAAACAGTATTGTGTCGAAAGCAAGACAAATAGTTATTCTCTGAGTATATCGCCTCAATATTCAAGCATCTTTTAGATGTGCACTAACGTCAGTCGGACTGCTCCGGGATCGCAATGATGAGTTAATCTAGAAAGTATTTCAGAGTATTGTACCAAGTTTAGCCTTTGGCTCTCATTGATGTAAATTACGTGACTGCGGAAAGTCTACGTCTATATTAACTTAATCAATAAATAGAAAAGTGAAATTTAAAAAGTGAAAAGCAACACAAATATTGATGTATGCATTTTAAAATATATGCTTCAGACCGGGAAGAAAAGATATCATTTTAAGTATAAACATACAAGTCGTAACTCGTCACAAAAAGGCCGCGTAACTCAAATATGTTCATATGTAGTGTAAACAAACTATCTTATGATCTTGAAAAATCCCTTCCGGTCATTGAAAGGTATGCGTTTTATCGCTCAGTTAAAATGATATGAGAAATATATTCTTACTTAATAAGATTTAAAAGCGACTTAAGATGATTGATTACCGCAGTCAGAGACACTTAAACTCTGGATCTTAAACATTTATTTTCATGATATACCTGTGCTTCAATATCCCGTGTGGTTTAATACTAATTAAACTTGACAGGTTTGACTTGCAAGCTTGATTAAGCTTGATTAAGTATGTAAAAACCCAGTTAAATCAATACTTTTAACAATCTGACCGTTCATTCCATTATTAAATCAAAATCTTAACTGCAGGTAGCAGTCTAAAATAGTTTTGAAACCGTGTTAGAAGTGGCGTTATTAGATTATTAAAGGTAAGATTATTGCGGTTTATTATTTTCATGTACAACTAATTATGTATTTCTTTTTATTATATGTCCGCATATTTTTTTTTATATAATCCGGGACGGCACTTTCCGCTTGTATGGTATTTTCTGTTCCAAGTAAGTTTCTTCTAAACATCAATCCACTGTCGGTGGAAAGTGCCGTTCCGGATTAGCCTGTGCGGACTGCACAGGCTAATCCGGGACGACACTTTACGCACATGCATTAAGCACGGTTTTCCCACGGAACGCCTCATATGTTGCTCAGTGACATATATAATTTTATTGGTGAAACAAAATGGTGATACAACAGTGTCAATATATATACATGTAATTATATTGTCTGTAATTTAATTAAGTATTTAATAATTATAATGCTTACAATTGTCAATGGATACTGTAATTATTTGAAAGCATTTGACATAAACTGATAAAAGTCCATACACTGAAGACGTACAGTGCCCGCGAAAGTGTCACCGACGATCACTGTGTATATTAAAATTATATATATTTGATAAGTGTTGACCGTATTTAATATTGTTTCAATATTAATGTCTCTTTAAATGAAATTTAATTGTGCATACGTTATTTGCGTTGGTTTTCTTATGCATGTATACATTTATCGCTGTATTCGTTTATAGCATTGCATTATGTAAATATTAAAGTGGGATAGTTTGAATATATTATTTCAAATACAATTTCATGATCAGTGTGATCATGCCTCTGTAGAGACCTGTAGGGTTGTGACCTGGGTCGGGTATGGGCCTCAGATCAGACAGGCGCGGAGGCGTGCCTACAGGAAATGGGGTAGACGGTGGACTGCACGGGAGCAAGGTTTGGCAATATGGATCATATCGGGTAACAAGGCCAAGGGGCTGACATGCTTCTTCGAGAGTGATCAGGACTTAATGATTGTACTAGTAGGTGTAGCGTGTTTGGAAGATGGTGTTTATGCTAGCTAGCACGCTTTTAAGGGAGACAACGGTGATAAGGTTAAACACCCGTATGAATTACATATAAAGGAGGCATTCATAGGGACGTAGTACAAGCACTAAGATATCTTTGCCACAGCATCCATCAGAGATGGGCTGAAATACTTCGATATTGGCCACCACCGGATATCGTTCAGAAAGTCGTATCCATGGGAGCATTTCTTACCCCTGTTGGATTTAAAGAGAGTGAATACAGACATTTTGAGTGGAGGATATGTTTTAATACTGGGGAGACTGTGCTCGTGAACAATCTTAGTGACACTCATCTAAAACTGTATGTTATCTTGAAAATGGTCAAGAAAGATGTATTTAATCCATGTGAGAAAGAGACTGCATAATACACGTTGAAAAACATAGTGCTGTGACTAGCGGAGAACATCCCACAGGCATTGTTTCATGAAAGGTGTTTGTTTCACTCGCTATATGAAGGACTCGGAGCACTAAGAACTGCTATATCAACGCAACAACTGCCAAATTACATGATTCCCGAGAGAAATCTGATGGCAGCCTGTGGACTGGATGATGGGCAGCAGCGTACGTGCGTAGCAACTATCACGGACATGATGAATGAAGGCCCGAGGGTAATAATGAGATTGACGAAGATACGATAAGCCGTAATATCGCACCCGGAGCTAGTACTGTGGTATGGTACAGCAAGATGAGAACAGAGCTGGAGATGCTGGTTCTGGTGGACATGATCAGACGCCTCCAATACAGAGATGAAAACTCGGTGATTGATGAGTCTGATTATTTTGCAGGCAATAGATAGACGTATCATCGAGGTAGTTAGGAAGGTCCGCCAGAGGATGCACATTGAAGGTAGTCGTGTGGATGATCTGGAGGATATTTTATGTACAATGTACAAACATAACTAGTTTAAGTACACGTGTAACACGCATGTACTAATAAACGCGTACTCAAGTCAGTTGAAATCACAACCGACAGCGCACATTTTGTTTAGAAGACAATGATGTACTGTGTTTATAAAATGATGATATAATTTGTATTATTGTGTTATATTTTATTTTGTTGAAGTAAATTAAAGCCACACAAACGGCGAATTTAGCAAAATGTAGACAAATGCGATTTTCATTTCTTAATGCTATTGTATATGTTTTTTTTAAATGTGTTTCACCTTGTCAGTGACATTAAGCAATTATAATTTATGTTATGTATGCAAATTTAAATTCCACGATGGACATTTTTTTCGATCGGATTTTAATGATATATGCAAAGGTTTGATGCTACCGTGAAAAGCGTTTGAACGACCACTATTAATATTATCCATGCAATTTACCGAATGTTATTAACTTTGTCGCTTTGAAATTATTGATACCAGTATTGTTGTGGTGGTTGTCAATGTATTACGTTTTTGTTTTTGACGATGTTAATTATTGATAACGTTATTGTTGTAGTCGCTTTGAATTTATTGATAACTTTATTGTTATTGCTGATAACTTTATTGTTATTGCTGCTGTGAATTTATTGATACCATTGTTGCAGTTGTTTCTGTTATTTTAGTGATAACGATATTGTTATTGTTGCTGTACATTTATTGATAACGTTATTGTTTCCGTTGGTGTGAATTATTGATAACTGTTTTGTTGTTGTCGCTGTAAAATGTATTGATAACGTTATTCTTGTTGTCGCTCTGAATTAATTAATACATTGTTGTTTTCGCTGTGAATATATTGATAAATCTTTAACGTTATTTCTGATTTCGCTTTGTATTTATCGAAAACGTTATTGTTGATGCCGCTGTTAATTTATTGATGTCGTTACTTTTGCTGTTGCTATGAATTTAATGAAAAGTGCATGTTGTTGTTTTTGTGAATTTATTATAACTTTATTTTTTTCACTTTGAATTTGTGTATAACGCTATTGTTCTTGCTGCTGTGAATTGTGAATTCAGTTGCATTACTACCGTTACTTTTCAGCCTGTAATCTAACTGCATAAAATGTATATTGCTTATGCACGTCCCTCCCAAATATCAAAATAAAAATTCGATTAATATACTAACAATGCATTGAAATAAAACTGTGGACATATGTATTTGTATGTGGTCTGATAAGTTTACATCTGCCGTTTATAGAAAATAACTACATTATTATGCAAGGCAAATGCAACAAAAACAATATCATTATTCTTTTCTTTAAAGAAAAAAGCACGCACAAGCAAAACACATTCAGATATTAACTGTGCATATTTAAGAACCGTCGCATGTATAAATGCTAAGTTTGTGCGCATACGTATGGTCGTCAGTCCTGGCTGTAGTAATTCTGATCCATTTATCCAAACAACGTTCAGTTAAACTTGTCTCAAACGTGTTCAATGCCTATATGCAATGATCGCAGTCAGTTCCCGAGAGAGGTTTTGCTGAGTCAAGTGTACAACAATATGAGCTTCGTCGACAGTTATGTTATAGATTGCATTGACATTTAACCAGTCAGATGCAGCTTATTTAACTGCCTTGGTAATGTAGACTGGGTAAGGGTGAGATTGAAACTTCGCAATGAACAAAGCAACAGTCGTGGTCTTCAAACATATGATATATGCATGCACAGAAACATCAGCAGGAGAGAATCCCTTATTAACATCCGCATGTCCTTTATTTAAGGCAAGTGCCCAATGGTCAAAACCACACTACAGTACAGACGACACAACACACAATATAAAATTATTATAACTGAGGTCATCGCCTTCGAACGGTTAATGCATTGTGAGTTAAAATCAGTTTGAAGGCATGTCGAACCTCACATAATTTATCCCAATACACGCACTTGTAAATAAAAGGTATCTTTAAGTTTTCAGATTTACCTAATTCTTAAAGCATTATCACCTTTCAAATCATTTGTATATGAGTAAAAAAACAAATGGAACGGAATTTATATAAGTTCTTCAAAGCTTTTTCTCCCATCCTTAAACACTGTTTATGTATATGTTGTCACTGTGTGCTTTAATTTACTTTTCTCAATAAATACTGTTTAAATCATTTGTCTAGAAACAATTACACTTTGACCTGGATTATTGTATAAGTCTTAAATAATATAATCTTAGCAAGTGGCCAGAACTAACACCGAGCAGGAGAAGGTGTAATGCTTCTCGATTTGGAATAGGCAGCAATTCTTTTTCATGTGAGCCAGTTAATACCTCATCAAGGTTAGATATCAGTAAATAATCCTTCATTCCAACGGAGGTCGTATAGGCCAGTTTTGTTTTGTTTTTTAATTATTCATGACACATTTCACATTGCGTATTATGGTTTATAGAAAATACTTGGTTAGCGTTGAATACAAAAAAGTTTATTTAGGGAAGCTTAGTAAACCTTAACCACGAGCCTAGCCGAGTACAGAAACACTTACCTAGAATTCGATTAATCCCATTTGAATAATACTTTTAAGATGTAAGATGTTAATGTTGCACATATAAATAATATACAACACACGGTTAATTATATTAAATACATGTATAGTGAAAAATGTAACAATGTGGGATGGTCTACAATTTGATTTGAACCATCTTCAAAATAAAAGCTTGCTGAAGAATGGCCAATATTTAATTGGTTATAACTAACACGGAGCTGAGGCGCAAAAAGGCTTATCGGTTTGGTATGGGTATGCAGTTTCTTCTCATGTAAACAAGTTACAACCACAACAACATTAATTCTCAATAAAATGTGTTTAAATGGTTATTTACATTAAACGATTTGCCTCGTGCACATTGTGATGTATCACCAATATGATGACACAGACATACTTAGATGTTAATGTTCAACATGTTAATGTTCAGCAGGTTAGTTATAGAGAGCTCGTGCTCATTTTGCGTCTGTCGCGACAATACTATTGTGAGACAGACTAATTTGTATGTGAATGTTCAGCAGGTTATTTATAGAAAGCATGAAATCATGTTGCGTCTATCGTGACATACTATCGTGCCCCAGACTATCTTGGATTTGAATGTTCAACTGGTTATTTATAGAGAGCATGAAATCATTTTGCATCTATCGTGATATACTATCGTGAAACACACTTACTTGAATGTTCAGCATATTATTTATGGAGAGAACGTGCTAATTGCGTGTCTATCGCCTATATACATGTATCTAAATTGACATGTTTGTATGTTATTTAACAATAGTATTACTATTTTGTCAACAAAAAGGGACCGATATCCGACAATTGTGGAGTGTAATGACAAACAAAAACAACCTAAGAATAATAGATACTAACGTATATAAAACAAAATAACACATAAACAAGTCTTTATAAGTCTCTTTGCAGCGTTCAGATTTTCCAATAAATTCCAATGTATGTACGCCCTTTTAAATATCATGCCAAAATCGTGTTCAGAGCTAGGAATCCTCAGTTACGAATTGTATGTGCAAGGTGGCCCAACACATACACTGGCTCTACATAGGTCCTATTTTCGAATTCACTAAGCATGCAATTAAAAACTCCAGCCCTTAAATCTGATACTTACAACTTCTAAAACACTCAAAATGCTGCTAAGTTTCACTGTTTATTAAAATTTTATCCCCTGCCAATTCGAATTTTTGGCTGAAACTGTATAGTGCCGCCTAAACGGTTCCAGAATTTAGTCACTACCTAATTATCTCCCCTGAATTCTCTCCACGTCCGCCATTACACTACTGCGCATCAGCTTATCATTAATGCAGACTGTGTAGTTCGATTTCTAGTTCTGTCGTTTGACTTTAATGTTATTTTATTGTGAGAATGCCTTATGAACGAAAGAGACTCTTCCAATGGAAAAATGCTGTCTGTGATGATCATCAAATGGAACACATAGACTGTCCATGTTTGCAGCCATTCCAATTCCATTGTATCCCAAAAGACGAAGAAATGAGAATGGCGTGGATCAAGGCAATCAATAGAAAGGAGTTCAAACCATCGACCATATAATCGGTATGTTTAATTTTTTGATTACAAAAATGACTGTTAATTCGATGAAACAGTTTTAAATTAGAATTTGAACTGAAAGTGAAAGTGAAACCACAGATAAATATAGTGTACCGGACTGTCCCAAAAACAATTATATTTATGAATACAACCATTTTGTTTGCAAGCGAGAACACTATTTTACTAAGTAAGTTTTTAAAGTCTCTTTAGATCTATGTTGTTATAAATACACAATTTGCAGAAAAATATCTTAATTAACCTTTTCATAACACTATTTTTAAATTGCGATTTTTAGTTCATTTACTTTATGATACAATTGTTTCGTTTAGGTGAAAAATGTATATATTTATAAATTTTTGACAGGGTAACTACTAGCAAGATTTTACTTGTATATTATATATTTTACATACAGGGTTTGTAATATTTTCTGATTACATTTCAGGCATGCTCCTTGCATTTCCTCGATGGACGACCAACAAAGCAGAATCATGTTCCAGTGGACGGAAACTACCCAACAGACGACCATTGGCACCAAAATTCAATGGAAATGTTGTAGAGGACATCACGCAGCCACCAACAGAATTGTTAACTGCTACACGTATTGATGAACAGATTACAACCGAGACTTCCAATTCATCAAAACGTAATGTCATCTATGTGTGTTGCCATTCCTATCCAGAAATGTGCCAGAAACAATTTGTGGAGACAAGTACAGAAACACAAGATATGGTTGCTTGGGACCATGCGTACTCTTACATGAAGTCCACTGGATCTACAGCGACACAACACTCAACAACGGATTTCAATGTTGGTAGTATTTTATCAGACAGTGATGCAAGATTTTATACAGGTCTGACTTTATTATTTGTTGTCCCTTGTAAGTGCATTGACACCGTTTGGAAAAAAAGTTGCCGTACAAACGTAGTGTTGGAGATCAAATTCTTGCAGTCCTCATTCGTCTGCGTCTTGGATGGACTTTCCAGGACATTGCAAGAAGATTTGGTGTGTCAACTCAACTAGCAAGTGCAATGTTTAAGTCATGAATGACTGTTATGGCAAACAATTTAAGTGATTGTTTATACTGGCTACCACGAGAGACCATATGGAGAACATTGCCAGGATCATTTTGTGAAACTTATCTCGCACAACTTGTATTATAGATTGCTCAGAAAATTTCATTCAGAAACCATTTACACTGAAGGCACTTGCTCAGACATGAAACACGTACAAGTCACACAATACTGCGAAGTTTTTGGTTGCCATTGCACCAAACGGATTTATCATGTAGTATCCCCATTATATGGTGGTAGAGCTAGTGATAATTGTATAACCGAGTCTAGCGTTTTTTTTTAATTATCTACTGCCTGGTGACGAAGTAATGGCCGATCGAGGTTTCACAATTGGATTTGAACTCTGTGCGCGACGTGTTAAACTGAATATACCAGCTTTCATGAAAGGAAGGTCTCAGCTTTCTGAATTAGAGACTATCGAGTCAAGGAGGATAGCTTCTGTCAGAATTCATGTTGAACGTGCTATTATGAGGATGAAATCTTACAGAATACTGAACACAACTTTGCAAATAAAAGCTTTAAAATCACATAACCTTGACGAAGTATTGAGAGTTGTAGCTTGCCTGTGCAACGTGCAAGATTATTTGATAAGGGAACCGGATGATTTTGAGCAAACATGAAAACTGTAGTACTAATATTATGGTTTGTAGTAAAGCTATTACTACTAGTGTGCATCTGAGGCTGTGTCTTTCTGTAACTTTGTTATGCTTTTAGTTTCTAGACACAAATGTTTGTCATTGACTATTAATTTGGGTTCTTTCTTGTAAGTTCCAATAAAATGAAAACAGAAGACTATTACAAGTTTAACTTTTATTACACCTGGAAAGCATAACAAATAACACAACTGTACACCATGTTAAATTAAGATGTTTAAACAGGACTACAATATGTGCAATTTATAACACTGAAATGTTGTTTAAATATTCCACATGTATCTACACTATATACAATCATGTTATTACATGTATATTATTATGTACAAAAAAAATGTTTGCAATACAAAGTGAAAATTATTTTTTTTTCTGTGTCAAATTGTGTATGAACTAATAGATTGATAAGTAAATGTAAGTATACATTATCGAACAATATATTGAAACTGTATTTTCACTTATGACATGTTAGTATACACATATGTAAAAAACAAACCACCAAAAGTGCAAATAAATAACATTTTTACTGTGTCATGTGCATTGTCTATGAAAGTATCAGTGTGTAAATAATATACTGGATATGTATACTTTATGTACGCTATATCCATATTATACATATATAAAATAACTTCCAATTACAACTGAAATAAAATGTCAACATTTATTGTTTAGTGTCACCATTCTTGTCTATGAACATAGTTCCTGTCACATACTTGTTAATAATATACTTGATATTTAAGTTGTATGTACACTATGTACATGTTATATACATTGTTAAATAACATCCAATTACAACTGAAATAAAAAGTTAATATTTTTTCTTCAGTGTCACCAATCTTGCCTATGATCATAGTTCCTGCCACATACTTTTTGTCATTAAAACAAGTACATTCACACAGCTTCTTGTACGAAGGGGAAATTTTCAATCTGTTGGATGTCAATTCTTTGAACAAACGCACAAGTAAATGTTCAAAGTAGAATTTTCGTATGCATGGTAATAACATGTTGACAAATGCTGCATCAAATGGGACATCGGTAACAATCACACAACAGACTTGCAAAGAGATGTCTTCGTGCAAAACATGGTCACCTGAACTTGCGAATAGTACCCGTTTTTTACTTTAGGGTCCAAGTATGGCTTTGAATCCTTGAGGATCACGTCGTACATTCCTGACTTGATCAAGTCACATAGTGATTGTGTTGGGCATTTTAATTTCCACAATTGTGATGCTGTCAGCATAGCTTGTTTTGGGAAATGTTTTTATGCATAACACTATTTAAGTTTGAGGAAAACTGTAGACAATAACTTATATGTAATCCACCTTACACATCATTTGCATGTATCTCATTTTCACCTACATCTATAATCTTTCTATCGTAGGCCTATCTTGTCTACATGTATAATCTAACACTCATCCAAAGTTTAGCTGTGTATATGATCACTTTAAATCGTTTTTATAAGCATTAATTTGACTACTGCAAGTTCATTAAATAAAACAATTGAATATAAAAGATATAAAGGATATAACCAAACCTTGTATAAAATGCAATGCACATTAAACCAGAAGACATAATAAAACCGATTCGCGAAGCCGTCATTTTGTAAACAATTTCCTTTGTAATGAGTTCAGTAAATGTATTATACGTATACATTCATAAACTATGATCAACTAGCAACACAACTTACCGAGATCTTCTCCCGATATTTCAATTCTTTTAAGTGATTAGATTGTCGATTTTTCCGATCGCAGACTTTAGTGTGGAGCCCTGCTAAAAGGAAAATAAGCAACATAACTCACTGGAAGACAGTAAATAGATGTAAATATTGCTAGAAAAGCAATAATTAAAGCACTGTACAGTTAAAAGCTGTTCCGAGATATAAATAAATGATTAAATCACTTAAATTTCCCCAGATATGGAAAAATGTATATTAAATTTACATTAAATATATATTAAATTTACGTTTTTAGTATAAAATATGTTCTTATTAAGCAGCAGGTCCCCTATTTGTATTTATATATTATCTGCAATGAATTATCCTCGGTTACGCGTAATTTGGCGTATTTGGATGCATGCTTTTATGAAAAGGACGCCATACATCTCGGTGTTAGATTCTAGGACGCAACCCTTTTCTCTGGCGTACGCATATTTTCCTAAGACAAAGAGCGCCTACTCGGCAATAACCACATTCCCCTTCTGCACCAGTGTGTCAATTATCGATATCATCAAGATGAAGGCGGAGTCAGCTTAACTACAGCTAACAAGTCAGCCAATAAGAACGAATATGCAAATGAATGTCGTCGATAGAAAGTTTATCACGCCCTCAATCTAATTTGAATTAGTAATGGTGTAAGTGATTTGTAAAACTTTCCCGTTAGGTATGCATTATGTTATGTGTGTGTGATTAACACCCGCGTTTTTAATAAATTGCTTCAAATTTAAAGAAGGCAATATAATTGTTATTCAAGCGAAATGAACAGTGTACAAATTATAAGAATAAAGATGATTCTATGTAACTTGACAATTTGCATACACGGATCGCGTCATCATTTGTTACAAAAACTTATTAACTAAATAGCTATTAAAAATCATCACTGTACACGGATTACATACAACGACTTTGGCTGAGGCAACATTTGAATAAAAGTTAGCGACAGTTTATAGTATTTGTCGAAAGTGAAAGTAAATTAATGTCGGCGTCCTTTTCTTTTTGTTCCAATTTATGAAAAATGCTGAGTTGTTCCTTTTTAATGATTAGTCCTATTTAGTTGTTTAATTGAGGGTAGTTAATTAACGGGTGTAGTACAAAAGCCCCTTGTCCAAAAGCCCATTTGTCTAAAAATGCACACATGGACATAAGCCCCATGGTATATTTGACAGAGTGAACAGAAGGCCCCTGGTACAGAGTGGACAAAAGCTCCTTGATGATTATGAATTAGTGGACAAAAGCCCCTTTCTGATATTGTATAGTGTGTATGAAGTTTAATAGGAAATTGCATTCCATCAAATTAACAAAACATTAATTGCAATTAAATGTTGACAAACAGACGAAATACCTTGCACAACGTGATAATTAACATTAAACTCATCAAGGGGCTTTTGTCCACTCTGTCATATTTAGCAAGGGGCTTTTGTTCACCCTGTTAAATCTACCAAGGGGCTTATGTCCACTCTGTCAAATATACCAATGGGGCTTATGTCCACGTGTGAATTTTTAGACCAAGTGGCTTTTGGGCCAGGGGCTTTTGTCCGGATACCTTAATAAACTGTTTGTTTAAATAAGATTTTTGACACAAAATATTGTTACCTTATATCGAGCACATTGCCAAAAAATTAGGGTAGGTAGGTCGGGTTTTTTTTTTTGGTAAGTGGTCAACTTGAAGATTATAAAACATAATAGATATTCAAAAAGTATCAGTAATATCCTTAAACATTGTTTATAAGTGGATACTATCAAAACGAAACACTTATTTATCCAAAAACACATTTAATTATTGAAAAAGGTACATAAACCAAAAATAAATCTAACAAGCCCAATAAAATGTGTTAGGGTTGAGGCCTTTTTTTAGGGTAGGTCGGGTAACTTGAAACAAACATATTTTTTTACGCCTAATAAGACAATCCATAAGATATGTTACAAGAGATTTTACACTGGTAATTTATTTTTGCCAGTAGGATTAAAACTATTATTATGGGTAAAATCAATGTTTAAGTTGGAAAAAAATATTTTAAGCTGTTCTCTCTGTGTGGAGGACTGGGGGCACTGCGTCAGAAGGTGGGCGGCTGTAAAGAGGATCCCACATTGAGGACAGAGAGGGTCCAGCTTTAAAATATACTTTCCCGCACTAGCAGGCAAAAGACTGGTTCACATCCTCAGTCGGCTAATGCATTTGTCAATAATGATGTTAGTAGCATATTGGATGCGGCCGACTGAGGGCTTTCTGGGCAATTGAGAAGGGGGCTTTGTATGGAGTGTTAGCGGGTGGCATGTTGTTCCACTCCCGCATAATATAGGTCATGGCCCGGGAGTATATTTCGGTAGGGGTAGTGGGACCCATATATTGACCGACTCCCTTTTGAGGCCCTCCTCAGCCTCCCTGTCCGCCTGGTCATTCCCCGCGATGTCGATATGTGCTGGGCACCAAACTAAGGTTACCTGTCGAGATTTGTCAAGGCACTTTTGATTCAGTTCCAAAATTTTATTTAAAATATCAGGCCTAAACCTGCTTTTTCTATTTTTGATGGATTCTAGTGATAATAGAGAGTCCGAGAAGATAGCAGTTTTAGTTGGCTTGTTACCTTATATCGAGCACATTGCAAAGCTAATGGCCACAAGTTCCGCCGAATATATAGAAAGATTGTTGCTGAGTTTGAATGTTTTTGGAGGGAATTACTAACGAATTGGCAACCAAGCCTGAGTCAGGGCATATGGAGCCGTCAGTTTAAATTTGTAAATGCTCAGCATACTTAATATTTATATAATTGAGAGCTTCTGACCTCACGAGGTGCGGAGAGTCAGATTTTGTTACTATTGTATATAGATAGTTGTCGACATCTGGGGAATGAAGCAGCCAGGGGGGTTTCGGAGGGATTCAGGTCTGCCACAGCAATCTTGAGACCGGCCTCCTCCACCAGGGTATGGGTGCTGGCCCCAAATGGGAAGGCAACATGCTTCTTTTTAAGCTCCCGTCCCTGCTGAAGGTGCCGTTCCCAAATAGCTTGTTAACGGGGTTCGAGCCGTGTCTGGACTGAGCCCTGGCACTGGTATATACCATTTTTAGTGCGTTTGGCGTAGCACATGAATAGATATGGGCCCCATAATCTATCTTTGGACGAATAAGGGACTTGTAGAGGAGAAGGAGGCTTTTATTTATCGGACCCGAAACCTATGCCTCTCAACATCCTCATTAAATGAGAAGTCCCTTTCGCACCTTTTTGCCAAATATTTTAAGTGGTGAATAAATGTTAACCGTTTATCTACATACAAACCTAGAAATGTCACCACTTTTTCCAAAAATAATGTTGGCGCCGCATAAAGTTAAGTCCAAATAGTGCTGTTTTCGGTTGCCAAACAGGATTCCTACTGTTTTTGTGGGTGAAATTTTGAATCCCCAGTCAATGGCCCATTTCCATATGGAGCCAGTCCATCTTGGGCCTTTGTTTGCAGGGTTGAAAGCTTGGACCCCATTAACCAAGTGCCGGAGTCATCGGCAGATTGGGAGATAACCATGCCTGATGATTTAACGGTTTTAGGCAGGTCATTTACGATGATGGAGAACAGCAGGGGAGGGATGACAGACCCCTGTGGGGTGCCTCTTTCAGTTATTGCTCCATCTGAACTCGCAACATCGACTCTGACCTTAATTTTACGACCCTTAAGAAAGCCCTTATATAGTGGAAGCAGAGTTCGGTGATATTGCAGGCCTTTTTTTCTGGCCTTTTTGGGGAAAAAGTACCTTGATTAAATTGGGAAATTCACGACGTAACATTTTCCAAATTGGGACAAATTTGTATCGCTAAATCGTAAGTATAATGAAGACATTTACAGTTTTCAATCAATAAATAAGACTTTTACAGCACTAATATTTAGAATTTAACTCTAAATTGTGATAAATACATGCATGTCTGATTTCCTATAAGTAATGTGTACATTTCTAAAAAAGCACCACCAAATCTGACCAACTTCATCAAAATAAAATTGTGGGATCTACTGTCTACATGATTTAGTTTTAATGGTGTGTTAATAAACATCCTGTAGTTCCTACACGACGTAAGTCGCGAAAATATGTGTTAGCTTGAAATCAAATATTTACCTCCTTATATTTAAATCCTTCCTTTAACTGACACATCCACTTGTGTAAATAACAAAATATTTGCCTATAATTCATGTTAAATTTCATCACGATAAAAGGACAAACAAATCGTTACTCTTTGTGTTACCAATTTTAGTACACAGCTAATATGAATATAGGTGCTACCTAGTTTACGGGTAAAAACATCTAAATAGTATTAAAAAACAACATATGTTGCGCAGTATTGTAGATCTCTGTAAATTGTATCGTTATTCACCGTGATATAAGACCCGAGCTAGCCGGAGAGCTGTCACCTAATCTGTTTCACCACTTATTAGTAGCATACATATAACAGCTGCATACTCCGATGGAAGCATCAGATCAATTTAAGTTAAAGTCGTAGTTTATAAACGGAAATTTATCACAGGAGTTGATTGTATAAAAATACTATTTAAAGTACCTACGGCGAAGGAAAGTAAGATAAAAACCATGAAGTGCCATGTTGTTAATAATACAGTTATTTTCTTCATTCGTTTGATCTATCCAATTTGGAGTTGAAAGGATTCCATTGAAATAAAAAAGGTCAAAATGATGCTGGATAGGGATTTAAATGCTAAATTTTAACAAGACAATTTCATATGTATTTTTTTGCTATTTGAAACGATCCTATATACATTTTAAAATAGGAAAAAGAAAGGACAACAATAGAAGTTTGCCCTCTTATACCTGCAAGTTCATTTCAGTTATGCAAACATCTTCAAGTTTTCACAAAATGTTATTGCCTGAATATTAATAACACAAATAAAATCAATTATGATTTTAACAATACAACAACGGTAATAAAAATATTACATCAACATCAATACCGAACATTATTACATACCTTACTATAAATAGTAACACATTTACATTGATTTTAAACGGATACGGTTTTCAAAGTGGCGGGCATACACAAATGGTGTGCCAAATACGTTTTTTTCTACTTCCGGTGTGCCGAAATACGGGTATTTTGGCATACTATCGCTTTCTCGTGCCGTTGTTAACCGCGCGTTGACGTCATTACTGCAGTTAGCAACATCAAAATAGCCGCTGCATATCGTTTGTTGGAATTAGACAGCAATATTCAAGACAATGAGCGAGAAATTGATACCCATGAAATATGTTGATTCCATGAAAAATGAAAACACCAAAAGAAAAACGAAATTGGACGTTAATCGGGTAAAAACACTGTCTTCAAAGTAATGTTGGACGGAGAAAATTGTCTGAAATTCCGACAGGTGCTAAACGTATTTAATGTATTTGTTGCAAATAAATAAATAATGAGTATATATATATATATATTTTAAATATAATTATTCTACAGTTTACATTCACATTATTGTATTCTTCTTGTGCATCATATCACTTGTTATGTAATAAACTAAAATAAACAAACATCATATTTTTGTGTTGACTGTTAAAGTGTTTGTACTCAAATTAAAACTCTGAAAACACCTACAAATGGAGTCGTTTTGACCACATGTATTAATAACTGGGTCAGTTTTAATCAATCTGGGCCGTTTTTACTTTAAGCCGTTTCAGTTTGCTTTCCATCAGTGTATTTTAGCTTGTATTTACTTAAAAAGCATAACATATTTACCCTAAGACATTATGAAAAACAATATCGGAACCAAAGAAAAGTGGCGAGCGATGCCAGAACATTTAGCTGTATGTGGATTTGATTTAGTGTTTTCTAACCTCTGTGACGTCTCTCAATATTCTACGCGGTTGGTAGACTGGTTGTGTTTGTGAGAAATTGTTCGCAAATTTGTTATTATTATTGGCGAACCGGTTCCTTATTATTGGCGAACCGGTCATTTGTTTACATGGGTAAAAGTGCGATGAAACCTATTTTGTGGAAATATTGAGGATAATATGGAACAAATCGTCAGAAAATACGTTATTCTTTTACGTACGTATGTACACACATTGAAATTGGCATTTATCGGTCCCTTATTTTACTGCAATTCAAATCCGAAACTGAAAATCGCGAAAACTTGTGTCACGTTTCAGACCGAAACAAATTGGGTTGCATATGAATAACCGAAACAAAAATGTAAAAGCGGTCAACGCCCGCCGCTTAGCGGCGGGCTTTTGCCAGTATTAGAGTGTTCTCCCCTTGTAAACAATGTCAGCGATAAAATTAGCGGATATCCAAATTTAAAGCCAGAGTGAAAAGAATCGGATGTAAAGTATCGAAAAATCGAATTTTCACTTTCATTTTCGAAAAAAAACCCACATTATTTACAATTGGGAATTGTTGGGTCAGAATTGGGAAATCATATGCATGAATGGCATTGGGAACGGGTCCGACTATCGGACCCGTGAGAGCAGTAGAAAAAGGCCTGCTGATACTGTAATCAGCTAGCTTTGTTAAGATGCCGAAAGTCCAAGTTAAGTAAAAGGCAGCTTGAAGGTCCAAAAAGGTTGCAAGTACTGACTGTCCTCGATTTTTAGCCGAAATAATGTCATGTTGGAGTTTAGCTAGCTGGTCTAGTGTAGAGCGCCCTTTCCTAAAGCCAGACTGGAAGGGGTACACAATATTGTTTGTTTCCAATAAGTGCTCAAGTCTAGTTTTAATCATAATTTCTAATAATTTACCAGCGTGAGAAGTGAGACTTATTGGCCTATAGGATTTTGGATCAGATTTATCTTGTCCAGGTTTTGGTACCGGTATCACTGTAGCCTGCTTCCACTCGGGTGGTATTAAACCCGTTGTGTTCACCCTGTTGTACAATTCGATCCTTGTTCTTAAACATGATATAAGACAATTTATCACGTCCCATGGCAGTCTTTTGTGCTACCAATGGCTATTTTTAGTTTCGAAATAGAAAATTGTTGATTTAATGGGCAGCTATTATCCCTAGGCTCAGTTAAAATGTGTTTATTGTGTGATTCAAACAGTGTTTGATGGTCCAAAGTTTCAGAAGGCAGATTTGAATCACTAGCTACATATTTGAAATGTTGGACCAAAAATTCAGCCTTGTCTCTTGGGGTACCGGCAATTTCGCCTTTAAATTTAAATAGAGGCACAGGACAGTATGGAATTCCTTTACCGGTAATTCTGTGAATTTTTTTGCAAAAACTGCACAGTAGTTGAGTGTTTAGTATCAATGGATTCACAGAATTCTTTCCAATTTTTTGTGGTTTTTTTTTGCTTCCAAAATGACCCGCTTCGCAGTGTTTTCGAGAGACCTATAGTTTTTATTATTATTATTATTATGCTTCGCGGGGTTATTTTTAAATATTGTTAGAGCTTTTTCCCTGTCCTGTACAGCCTGCTTGCATTGTTCAGGTACAGTTATTTTTATTGATGCTTTTTGATAATGAACACGAGCTAAGTGTGTTACATGCCTATTGCTACAAACTGCTAGTATGGCCCCAGTTCGGCAGTCACATCAAAGACCTTTGAAGTCAAACTGACACATTTGCTACCGCCTGTTGCTAACAGCTTGCAGATTAGGAAGCCAGGCTATTTCCACTGTCAGTCTTCTCAGTTTTAACAGGTGTAAATTAAGGAAATTAGTTTTTTTTATGGATTTTTTTGTTTGTTGAAATTGGAAACATTACTGCAAGGTTAGTCTTTTAAGCCAACGGAACCCCTGAAGGTAATTAGAATGCAGTGTTAAGTGAATGGAAAAAATGAACATAAATTAAATCCGAATAGAACAACATATTATAACTATATAACTAAAATATTAACAAAAACAAATAAATATATATGATCAAAAATGACAGAATGTTGAACAACAGCAAATGCCTACTGTTGTGCCATATGGACCCAGTAATAAATAAATGAGTTATGATATGTGACGTTTAATGATTACAACAATAAATATAGCTTGCGAGTTAATTTCTCAGTTTGCAAATTGCTGTTTTCGTTAAATTCAAACCCTGTAATGTTTATTAATTTTTCACATTTCATCTTTAAATTTTAATTGTAACACCAGTATTACTCAAATATTTTACACGTATCATTATTATATTGAAACTGACAAATTCTGTATATTTCCAATATCAGTTTAACAGACAGAAAATAGTTACATTCAATTCTAGTTGTTCACAAAGTTTGGCTTCAGAATATCATGTTATAACAGAAAAACTGGAACTTTAGCCTTGTGCAGCCAATGAATGGTTCTTAACAATAATAATAAATGTACGTATATTTAATCCATCATGAATTTCAAGTGATTCCATATAAATTACAATATAGGCAACAGCAGACTTGCAGTGGTACGATCTGACCAGGTACGAACCACTCCGAGTTTGAACGTCAATGTTATTGACGGTATATTTCTACTTATTCAACAATTTCGAATACATTTATGCAAATATATAACATATATATTGCATCTTATTACACACTATTCATTACTACTAGTTTGTTTTCAGCAATAAGTAAGGTTGCTACGCATGTACAATAGTGTCATTCGTACAAAGCGCCGCCATCTTTGATTTGTGTTTACTCTAGCATGGGGTTGAAAATGTCCCATAAATAATACCTATACGGTTAAATATGTAAAAGATTGTGATGTATTTAATAAAAAAAAACATGTTCATATTAAACAAGTACCATGAAATTCAGCGAAACATAATGTTTTACCAGGAAAATAGGATTTTATAATATTCGAGTAAGATTTTCGGAGCTAAAAGTAACACTCTCGTGGGAAATTTTCTGGTTACCCTGTTATTTCATCATCTAATTAGCATATGCAATTCAGATTGGTTCCAGATATTTACGTTTTATATGGGTTTTAGAGCGCAATATAATGGTACCAGTGCTTGGGCCGCTTGCCGACACTAATTAATATTCATGAGCTGCCGCCAAGGGACACTACTCTTATTACTTTGGCATTGCTCTTATTACTTTGAAGTTTTATCAACGTGTTTGGATTTGATGATTGGTAAAAATAATCGTGTATATATATGGACAAAACCTGGTGAAGAATGGTTACCACAGTGCATAAATCTGCCCCTCTGGTGAAACTTAGCTTGATGATGTGGGCGTGCATAACATGGAACGGAGCTGGTACTTTATGGGTTGTTGATGGCAATATAAATGCACAGAGATATATCAAAATTCTAGACACGTATTTTTGGCCAATTATATGTGCACATTTTACAAATAAGAATTGTATATTTTAAGATGCCCCTGTGCACCGGGCCCGTTCGGTTCAACTATACAAGCATGGTGTCCGCCTAGCGATCGGGAGGTCCCGGGTTCGAACCTTACTGGGAGCGTTCTCAAGATCTCCCCCAAAGACACCAAGTACTGGTTCTACCCAGGAAACGGACTCGAGAGTGTCTCTATAAGCCTTCGGCTTTCGATGCAATCGAGCTAAAATAAATAGGTTTAAACTAACTATACAAGCACAAACACAATTTATGTTCAATGACCTGGCTGGCACAATCACCTGATATTAACATTATCGTAATTATTATCAAATTGGAAAGACGATGTATCTACATTGAAACAACCGCTGATCTCGAAAAAATGTTCCGCATCTGGACAAATATTCCACTAATTTACAAAAGGAGCCTGTTTACGTCCATCCCCAAGAGATTGCTCATAATAATTCATAGTAAAGGCTGCATAACTAAGTATTCGGTAAGTTGTTAACATAAAAAATTATTTGTACCAAGGCATTCTAAAAATATGTATTTTAATGTAACACGACTTTTATTCCAAATTGTTAAACTTTGACGTCACAACTCCATCAATGTTATTACATATATAGCACTAGGGCCTAAACTAAAATATTGTTTGTTTCCCCTCCCGTGACCGACCCAGCAAAATCGCGGCGAACCCCCCAAAAATATAGACCAAAGAAACAATATTTTATTTCATTTGTGTGTGAAAATGCGGGGTACGATTCCTTAAAAAGAATCCAATAGCGTGTACAAATCTTACTTTCAAAAGACGCTTATAAAATGACTTTAAACGGACAATGCTCGGTAACGCCTATTTTGACGCATGCTTTTGCGAAAAGGACGCCAAAACATTCAGTGTCAGAGTCTAGAGTGCAACCATTTCCATTCGCATATGCATGTTGTTTTTAAAGACAAAGAATGCCCACCGGCAATGAAAAAACTCGCCTTTATGCACAAAGTGTCCATTATCGATAAAATCCTGAAGCACTAGGAGTCAGCTTAACAAGAGCAAAACAGTCAGCCAATGAGAACGCATACAATTTCCAATATGCAAATGAGCGTCGTCGTTAGTGAGTTTATCACGTCCTCATTATAATTTTAATTGGTAAAGGTGGAAGTCATTTGTAACACTTTTGCGTTAGGTATGTGTTTTGTTATAGAAATGCGTGCTTTTAACAGCCGCGTTTGTAATAAATTACTACAAATTAAAATAGTAAATAAATAAATAATTATAAATAAATATTATTATTTTGGTGAATTTTGGTGAATGAAACCGTTCACTAAAAATATAAATTATGACGGCTTTTAACTCGACAAACTGATTGCGTCAAACGTCTTATTTCGTTTAAAAAATATATAATTAATAGATCTAGTAATAATTAACGAAAGTGTTATTCAAACTCATAACTGCACACATTTAGAATTATGCAAACAGTTTGGCTGAGGCAACATTTGAATGAAAGTTAGCGGAACTAATGCCCTTGTCAAAAATGAACGTACATAAACTTCAGCGCCTTTTCTTTTTATTTTAATCTATCAAAAATGTTGTATTGCTTTCTTTTTACTAATGAACAAAGTCCTATTTGTTTTTAATTCCATAGAGTGCTAATTCATTTATGCTCTTGCATTTGCGTTGTTCAGATACAGTATTAAAGATTGATGCTTTTAAACTCCACGTGCTAAGCGTGTAACACGCTTTTCAGCTACAAACTGATAGCCGCAGTTAGACAGACACAGTCGCTATGGCTGTTGCTAACAGCGTTCTGTTTTTGATGCCCGGCAAATTGCAACGTCACGCTATTACACCTTAGCTTTAACAGGTTTTTATTACTAATGCTATTGTTTTTAACGTATGCTATTGTTTGTTAAATTTTGATAAATTATTGTAGGGTAATTAAAACGTAGTATTACGTAAATAAGCAGACGGTTATGAATCTATTACAACGAAAATAATAAGAATTAATAATATAACGTAACATTTCGAACATAAGGAAAACATGAATGAAAATGACTTATTGTGTATACAAATAAAATATTTTTCCGACCTACCGAACAACCCTTCATTAGCATGGGTCGCGGGAGGGGAAACAAACAATATTTTATTTTTGTCCTAGACTGTATATAGCTAACCAACTAGCAGAAATAATTTGTTCATTGAAAAAAATCACATTGCATCAGATAATCCTAGTGCAACCCATTTTGACTTGCGCTATCATTGATGATGTTTTGTTTTTATTGACACAGGTGAAACTATTTGAGATTTTTTACACAAATTGTGGACACAACTTTAAATGTTTATGTACAATTATTTCTGAATTGACATTAGGTCCACTACATAATAGCAAAACAATCACAAACGGCAAACTCGGTGCGTAAAGTGATTGACTGAAATGGGTACAAAATTACCGACCGATTTGTACGAAACATCCTAAAATAAATGGTTACGAAATTGTTATGTTACGAAATGACAAACAATCGTATATTATGAAGCAGTTTTGGGATGTTCTTTTCAATGCAACATACAGCTGTCGAATTAAGATTAATCGAGTATCTCCGTAATAGTCCGTGTTTTCTGACGTCATTATGCAACTTTCGTATTGTTTCTGTCTACTGATTTCGGAATGCTTTGGTCATGTTTGTTATGTTCTGGGGAAAATGTCGCACAGGCTGGCAAAACGAATTGAAATTGTACAACAAGTTTAAAGAAGGTTAGCAACTTGTTGTTTTGCTTGCACCCATCTTCGATTTCCATTGTCCAGCCTATGTTCATACCAGCGAGGTTATTTAGATGCCTTTGACCATGAATTATCTTAGTGCAACCCGACTTTGATGTACCCTTAATTCAAATATAGTATTTTTATTGTAATATGGCAAATGATGTGAGATTTTCAAATAAAAATAGTCGAAAAAACATTGAAAAATTCAGTAATATTGTTTTCACATTTGCATTAGATCTTCTAAATAATATCAAAACATCGAAGAATTGAGGTTTCATCAAATTGGCGACACATTAGGATTATCGCATAATGGATTGTTTCCAACGTCATTTAGGCCGCAAAAACACAGAGGCAAACATTTACAAGCATAATACTATTTACCAATGTAAATGTTTTGTGGCAATGTTTTATATTGTGTCAAAATCGGGTCTTATCAGACCTCGCATTGAAAAATGTTAGCATTCTTTACAAAACAAAGTTTAAAATATTTTCGGAATTTTTCCAGAGTTTAGTTACTTATGTGTTGAGAACAATATGCAGATTTAGTGTTGTGAAAAGAGAAATGGTTAGAATTGTGTTAAAAATAAATGCACACCATACATTTGCGTGTTGTGGTTGCTGTACTACATTTGGAGATCAGTTGTGGTTAATACTCAATTATTTTTATTCTAATGGGGTAACATAATTTAAAGTACACAAATAATTTGTTCAGTACTTAATTATTCAAAATGGGTGTAGTACAAAAGCCCTTGCCCAAAAGCCCCTTGGTCTAAAATTGCTCACATGTACATAAGCCCATCGGTATATTCGACAGAGTGGACATAAGCCCCTTGGTAGATTATCAGGATGGACAATAGCCGCTTAATGATTATGAAATGGTCGACAAAAGCCCCTTTCTGATATTGTATTACTGTGTATGCCATTCAATAGGAAATTCCATATAATCAAAGTGAACATTTTAATTGAATGCGATCAATTGTTCTAAAACTGACAGCTTTTCTTAATTGCATTTAGGTACAGCTATACTTCCAACTGCAACATTTTATTCCATCTGTTTATTTGCAGATGGCCTTAATGTCAATAAATAAAAACTTAATATGTCAAGGACTAGAGACAGGAAAATCTTCGAGGGGCTTTTGTTCACTCTGTCATATCTACCGAAGTGCTTTTGTCCACCCTATTAACTCTACCGATGGGTTTATGTCCACTCTGTCAAATATACCAAGGGGCTTATGTCCAGGCGTGCATTTTTAGACGAAGGGGCTTTTGGGCAAGGGGCTTTTGTCCAGACACCATTTAAAATAGGATAGGGTAATACCAAATTCAGACAGAATCCTTATTTGTTGCTCTGATCTTTATATTGCATGTAGATTAAAATTGTGTTGACATTCAGTCAGTTTTGGAGAAATAAATACACACTTTACCTGAAATGTTTTTCTGTGACTCTGCATTGCACCCCTGGGGCAAGTTTACCAATATTATATGATCTCAGAATGTGTCATAATACCTTTACATTCACTGGGACAAAGAGCTGTAAGGGACTGGCAGGGAAGTGTGTGTGTGCAAGGCGACATGGTAATTACTGTAATTATTGTAATTACATGTACTTTTACTATGCAGGGACTGTGATGGGTAATGATTTCATTATTAAATTATAATAAACAATCATGGTTTGACATCTTTAGTTGTGATGCAATAGCTGCAATGTGTTGGGAGTACATTGCAAGGATAGTATTCATTTAAAGGAAGGTAGAAAATAATAAATGTTTCCCGATGGTTGCTAAGAAATAATTTTAAAATGTATAACAATATTTTTAAGTACCGGTATGCAAACTTGTAAAAAATGGAAGTGAAAAAATTTTGACTGAAAAAGAGAACCTGTAGTACTGCGCACTTTGTATCTTGTATGATCTTTCTCTGTACTATGTTACATGAACATTGTAATGTATAACCAACTTGTTAAATAAGAATAATTGAATATTGATTTAGCTGGACTTATATTCAGAGGTAAGGGATGGAGTCCAGGCCTAGGTTTTCTGGGAAATTACAAATGAGTTGTATCATGGGAACACCGGGCTCATCTGGGACGACACTTTACACACATGCATTGTGTCCGGTTTTCCCACGCCACACCACATATTTGTTAAAAGGGTACAACAATCCAGGAGTAATGTCAACTTTTGAAAAAAATGCATTAATTTAAATTTGGTTGGGGGTGATGCCTATATGAGGTAGAAAGGCCCTGATGATATATTTGGTGCATACGGCTGTCTATTAAAAGTTATGCAATTATACACTTTTGTTCTAGTGCCTTCTTATCACATCCCAGACTGACCGTTACTTTTCCAAACAAATCCCTCCTAACACTAGTCTACAATTTCAATGTAAAATTATTATCGCATGCTGTGGTCCCCTTAACAACTTAAAATGCAGGCTATTACGCAATAGGTATATTTTACAATGGCTATTACACAATAGGTATATGTGACGCCACTGACTGTACAAAGAAATTATCACACATGATATTGGCCCCTATTGAAAAGTCCATAAAAAAGGGGCCCTAAAGCTGGGCCCATGTTTGTTTATCAGATAAAAGGAAGTTGACAGTTGGATGATGGATGATAAATACAGTGTTTTACTTGTTAGGGGTCTTATCTATGGGGGAATCATATTTTGGTAGGGAAATATTTATGTTTTAGAGAAAGAGTATACAACAAAATATTGGCTTGGAATAATTTGTATTTGTTTCAGTGCAACAATAATAAATTAATAATTTAAATTATTTTTTAACTGAGAGTAATTCTCTGGCAATTTTAAAATCTGCAAAATTTAATGTTATTATTATTAATGTTAGTTAATAAAAATATGGATACATAAATTTGAATATATTTAATGTAAGTATTTTTATTTTTGTTTATGGTTGATTTTATTATTTAAATTGATTAAAAGGATTGAAATACTGATTGCATCGTTGTAATTATAATTAAACGGTTTAAATTTATTATAATGCTTTCTATACAAATTTTTTCTGGTATGCACATAACTTTTGGAGTAATTTATAAATAGTATTACAATGTTCAACTGTTTACTTATCAACTGACATTTAGAAAAAATATATTTAAGTATATTTCTGTATCTTTATCCATCATTATAATGAAAAAAAGTGTAATATTTTATGCCCTGTTCAGCATCAAAATAAAGAACATTCCATATAGATATTTCTTAGTCTTAAGATTTCTGTTATTGATTAGTCTTTATAAAAATACATGGTTTTGTTTAGTCAATATTTAGTATAGCCGTTATTGGGTCATATTCCCAATGGCAAAAAGTATTTGTCCCAAATCCAGTCCCAGAATTCCCAAATGATGGTATAACTTTCAGAGGTTTGGATATAAGAGGTGATCAGTGTAGAAATAAAGACTGTTAAAGTTGTAACAACTTGTTTTACTGATTTGTGTTTGTTCAGAACATTATATTTTAATGTAGTTTATCTATAATTATTCAAATGTTATAAATCAAACAATTATAATTGTTCCCATTTTAGGTGAAATGAAGCTTGTCCACATTTCATGGGTATAGGAAACCGTGAATTATATATGGTTGCATGGGAGGGTGTCATGCGGGAGGAGTGGGGACTTTAAATAAACGTTACTATACAGGAAAAATAGACATAAACACCAACAATGAGTGATTTCAGTACAATTTGAAAACCAGGAGTCAAATGACCCTGGCTTGAAATTTCTAGTGGTCTTGAAGCTGGCAAATAGAAAACAAGCGCATCAACATGATACAAGACAGATTTGCAGGAGTCAAAAATGAGTAAATTTTGAAAAGCAGGATTCTGTATCAATTGAAATCCACGTTACATTATAGGGAAAGATCTAGAACTAAATGCTGCACCAATCGAAATGCCCGTTACATTATAGGGAACTATCTAGAACTAAATGCTGCACCAACTGAAATCCCCGTTACATTATAGATAGGGGAATATCTAGAACTGAATGCTGCACCAACTGAAATCCCCGTTACATTATAGGGACATATCTAGAACTAAATGCTGCACTAACTGAAATCCCCGTTACATTATAGGGAAATATCTAGAACTAAATGCTGCACCAATTGAAATCCCCGTTACATTATAGGGACATATCTAGAACTAAATGCTGCACCAATTGAAATCCCCGTTACATTATAGGGACATAACTACAACTAAATGCTGCACCAACTTTTTTGCCTCCCCCCACCACCACCCTGCTGCCCCTCTGGGCTGGTCAACACAGAAATGTTGAATACATGATGTGTCCTTTCAAATGTAATATATTTTGCATAGAGTCAATGACAAATAAATAGACTATGCCTAAAAACCTGAATTACAGATACAAGAAATTGACTCATAAATACCCTGGATTTATACAGAATATTACACTGGTCAACTGTTCCAAAAGTATGTATTAATCAAGTGCCTTGTGTGCTGACGTATCCACACGAGAGGTGGAGCCTCGAGTGTGATAAGAAATAACGTAAGCCACGAGACTAGAACATACTCTTGGAACAATTTTGACTAGCGTAATATTCCTTTTATTATATACCACGATAAACTTCAAATGTGCTTTTACCTTATTTTATATGTTTAAAAACTACAATAATGACTCATCGTTGTAGGTATAGATTATATTTGTTTACATACCTCTATGATGACGTCATTAAAAAATATTTCAGCTAGTATAGTAATACGGGATCAGAAAAATAGCGAGTAGCATAATACGGGATTTAGTTTTTGTCGACATGTATTTCATCGATTGATAGAGCATGTATTTTGTTAAGATTTTAAATAGCTATATAATAAAGCAAATTATTAGACAATGTCAACAAATTTGTCTGGATTTGTACCCTGCTCCATTTTAGCAGCACTCTGACACTTGTGTGACTCTAAATCTTTCCCAGCAATATTGATAATTGTATAATAATTGTTTCAGGTGTGAAGTGGACTATGCTAGGTACAACATCCTAGTGGCCAGCAATCTGTAATTGTACCTGCTGGCTTCAGACCATGGAGATTTTAAGAGGTAACACAGTTTGTGATAATACTCTTACATCATATATGGTACTAAATAAATAATTTTGATTGAGAGTTGTTTATTGGCTAATAAACAACGATTTGGAGTTCTGATGCTTATGAATTAAACCATGAGGATGTAAGCCAGAGTGGTTTAATATACTGCATCAGAAGAACGAAAATCAGCGTTTATTAGCAAGCAACTATAATGCGAAAATTTATTTTGATTCTAACATGACCTAAATACATTTTCTGCAGTTACAATGCGAACTATATTTTACAGTTTTGGAACTATTATTTTGGGTTGTTTATTTAAGAAATAATTGACGGGTAACTGTTGGTTATTGCGGTAATAACCAACAATGCGTAGGAATTAAACCAAAAGGGCTGTAGCCCGAGTGGTTTGATAACAAGCATCGGAACTCCAAAACGTTGGTTATTACCGCAATAACCAACTGTTATCCGTTAATTATTTCGATTCTAACACGATCTAATGTAAAATTAGTATTTTTTAAGGTTATGAATGAGAACTATATTTATCTATACTCCGCCCATTTTCTGAGAAGTGCACTCACACGTGCGTTTCAGTGACGTCAAGAAATCATAACAATTCAAAATGACGTCAGATTTATTGGTAAACATTGAGCGAATGACGTCATACTTAACGATATGGTTTATTCAATATACAATAGACATACAGTCCGTGAGTATACATGATATACAAAAGTAAATAAATACATACACGGTGGTCATCTGTATAATACAATTAATTATAAGTAAATTACTAGCTGTTATAATACATTTCACAATAATAATACTAGCAATATTATAATAAGTAATATATAATATAATATTACATAATAAATCAAAATACAGGTAGGTAAAGCGACAAGTCAAGTGTGCAAAGCAAGAAATGTTAATCGTACTAATATTTATACATATTTCTTTCAGTAAATGCTTTATGAACATACATAGCTAGGTTCTGTTAACAATTGCATTGTCAGACTGCATTAATTCTATATATTTTGGTACATTAGGTCTTTTCCAGTAATACTGTTTGATATACAATTTTATAATATCAGTATATAGTGAACATTCTAGTATAAAATGAAACTCATCTTCAATAACATTACAATGCTGACATTTTCTTTCTTGGAAAGGTATTGGTTCAGGTTTATGCCATCTGATTCCACTTCTAGCCTGTGTGAGGAAACTCTTAATTTACAAAACGATATAATACAGTGAAAATATTGTGCTAAAAAGCGCAAATTACAAGCATATTAACAAAACGTAAACGTTTTTGTGAACTTAAGTATAACATATGTAGTACAGGTGTGGTTTTATTGCGCTACATAATGCAGACATGATTTGTTTGTCATAATTTACTATCGCTCGTTTAAGCTCGTGCATTGTACGGAACAATGTCTTGAATTTCCGGAACTATTTTCAAAACATTAGACTCTGCCCATAATTTGTTGCAGAATAACCCAGAGCTATTTTCCTTCTTTATCTATGGACCACTAGCCGAGTGCTGTGGTAGAATTGTTGTTTAACAACGGTGAATTGTGTTATTTGTTTATAGAAAACTCTGCGAGTGTCAGGCTAGAATGTAGTATTAATGTTAAGTAAGCTACCCTTCTGGAATAAGTTTATTAAACACTGCGGTATTGGCACTCTATTTTTTTCTGTGTTAAATGCGCATTAAATACACTTTTAGTACATAAAGTTTATTTTTCTGTACATTTTTTGTCATTTTAAAAAAAAATGTATCAATGCACTAGAAAATACACATAAAATACATTTAAGTGCAATTGTTGAACATATAGTGTATTTTTCAAAGAGACAAATACACTTTAAATGCACTTATGTGTGTTAATGCAGGAAAAATGCAGACAAAATAAACTTGTTTCTGTAAAATGTGTATTTTTTCTGCATTTTCAAGTGTATTAAATGCGCATTAAACGCAGAAAAAATACAGTGCCAATATCGCAGCGTTTTATACACATTACATGCGTATTAAATGCACTTTTTTTGAGAAGGGTAATAAGAAGCAATTCCTATACGGACACACACACAATATCTATACGGAAAGATCTAGAATAAAAAAGGTACAGGGTGATGCTAAAAAAAGGAGCATGGTGAAAATACGGACCAGTTTATTGACATTTTCTAATAATTCGCTATATCCAGGTTGTTTATGAGTCTAAATCTAATT
The DNA here is from genome assembly GCA_027627225.1 of Congeria kusceri. Classification (NCBI taxonomy): domain Eukaryota; kingdom Metazoa; phylum Mollusca; class Bivalvia; order Myida; family Dreissenidae; genus Congeria; species Congeria kusceri. Next base: position 97,664,509 of record CM051026.1, read on the forward strand.
ATGGTTTTGGCGCATAGTAAATCTATTCATTTGTCATTGAATATTTGCAAAAAAATATGAAATTTCAAAAGATATTCAACCTTTTTCTTTTGGCAAGCCTAGAAGGGCAGCAGGGAGGAACCAAAAAGGAGCAGAGTGCAGCCTGCTATTTTGTCCTAGATCTTTCCCTAGAATAAATAGCAATAGCAAATTATTTTCAATTTTGTATTAAAAAAAAACGTAACTGCTAAATATTCACAGAACATTTACACATACAGATATACTAAAATAAAAAGCCCCATTTTCAAATACTGAACATTTCAGAGGTTTTAGCCATTGGTTATTTTGGCTACTGATTTAAATAATTAAAAATACTTGACATTTTTCAAATGGCTCATTTAGTGATTTACTGGTACTCCTACAGTAATCGATACTTCCAAATTTAATATATTCATTTTTGTTTGAAAGTTTTATTTTCATAGTTCACATGTACAAAATTTAAATAAATTTAAATAGTATGGAAACATTTCGTTCATATAGCTCAATTAGATTTTTTCTTCATTATTTTTGACTGGTTAAAAAAATAATATCTTAGACATGTAAAAAGATATTTATTGCATTTTAGAAACGTCCAACCTTGCCTCCGTCTAGATGGCTTCCAAAAGACTGTTGCCAAGCGTCCAAATGTATCCACCAAAGAAGAGAGCGCTTTTCGAGCACAAACTGTTACACGGCAAAGAGAACTTCGCTTTGAACGAACAAAAGTCAGCTCCGGATGCTTTGTCGAAACACGAGATCAACGAAAATAGTGTTGATAAACGAATGACAGACTATAAGGACAATAACAAAAACGTGTATTTCAAAATGATGCACAATTATCAAGGTAGCGCCACGTTTCTACGACAACGAAGATATTCACTAGAGTCGGTGCATTCACAAAAAAGCGAGTCTGGCGAATCAACAGTTACGATATCTAGGGAGTCGTCACCAGTGGAAATCTGCGGAACTGTCTTTGATTATCGTACGCCCGAGAGAACACCTAGTTCTGGTTATGCGTTTCTTCGGCCACAGGTTTCAAAACCACTCTTTCCGGGTGCGGATGAGCTCGGTAGTTTACATATGCTGGTCAGTGACTTTGTGAATCAGCAGAAGTCTATTTTTTTTGCCGAAACAATTGCTCAAAGTTCGGTACGGATGAACACCACACATGAGCCAGTGAGGGAGAGAAGTATGGAAGATAATGAAAGAAATGGGTCATATAACAAAGACAATGCGTATGGTAATAGTCGAGATAATGTTGCAGAAACTAGTCATGAATTTAACAAATCTGCTAATTTAAAATCTGAAGACGAATCTAAGAATAAAACCAATATGGGACATATGGTCTCACTGTTGCAAAAGTTTAATTCAGTGGCTCCAAACACTAGCACCAGTCTATCTCTGCAAATAAAAAATTCCACGAACGAGATAGAAGTCTCGGACGTTTGTTTGAGCAATAAGCATGAGATGAGAAATGGTGAATCGCCGAACAGTTTGGCTTCAGCCTCAGACAGCCAAGATGAAATTTCAGGTGCGTTCAAGTGTGGTGAATGTCCACAATCATTTTCGTCGCTCGATTAGAAATCATGTGCTGGTGCACGAGTAAAAATCTATGTTGGGTGTGTAACATGGCGTGTAGTGGTTCTGAAAAGCGTGTCAGTCACATGAAACTGTTCCACAAGAGAGTTAACCCATACAGGTGCCAGCACTGCTCGCGATAGTTCAGTCAGTATAATAACCTGCGGAGGCACCTACGCGTGCATAGGGAGAACTGTACAAGTGTAAAGTGTGCGACCGCGAATTTATCGAAGAATTTTACTTAAAGATGCACAAGAGAACGCATACTGGAACCGAGTTTACAGCTGCGGCGTTCCAGTCACGAATTGAAAATTCTGGTCAAGTCGCATTCGCCATCTAAACTCCACACGTGCGATGCTTGCGGAAAGTCGTTCAGTAAAGCGTCAGAAAGGGCATACGGGCGATCGGCCACACATGTGTGACTATTGCCTGAAGACGTTCATTCATCGTCATCATTTAACGATGCACATGCAGTCACACACGAACAGCAAACAATACACGTGTTCAGTGTGCATCAGAGAGTTTGCTCAGAGTAGCCATTTGTACAAACATCTACGTTCACATGAGGACTCGAAGGAAATCGGGAGTAATTCGGATAATAGTTTGACGATACCTAATTTGTCGCAACTCAGTGGTTACATTTACGCAAGGAAATGTGCCTAGCAAAATGTTCGACCAAAGTTTGAAGAATAGCAAAGATTGCAGCGATGTCAATGAGTCAGATTGTGGAGAGCAGGCAAGTAACATTGATAAATCAGACAAGAACATGCATGAAGAGATGCAGGTATCTGTTGACAATGTTAGCAAAGATAAAGAGACTGCACAAGAATGTGAAAATGGTAAAAAGGTTGTTGAAAAAGATTAAGAATATAAAGTTGATGGTGTCAAATATATGTCTCGGCTGTTCTACTACAATGCCAGTCTGTTGGAGGGGGCTTTGGAGATTTATGTTAATGTGAAAACTGAAAGGAGATTAGAGAGAAATAACAGAGCAGTCAGTGAGGATAAGAATTTAAAGAAATTTGAGAATGATTCTGAAAAAGAGATTATTTCAAATGACAAAGTGAAATATAGCTTACAATATGAACGGTCAGTAAATCCACTGAAAAACAATTTAATGGTTGTAAAAGACGATGTTCCGAAAAAGTATGCTTATCGAAGTTATGGCACAAATAATGCAGGCTGCAATGAAATTGTGCTGGATTTCTCATTCCATAAGAACGATGCAAAAAGAGTGCCACTAAGTCCAAGGAAGTCCAAGGAAAGACTTTTTAAATTTGCGGACTGATAAAGTGAGAAAACATGGAAAAAGTCTACGAAAGAGGAAAATGATGGATGAAAACTCAAAAAAAAGTACTGTGGTTTAAGCCCTAGCAAAAGAATGATGGACAAAAACCTCAAAGTAAACGGTATTCTGAGTCCTAGCAAAATTATGATGAATACAAACATTAAAGAAAACTGCATTTTAAGTCATAGCAAACAATTTGGCAACAGGACACGATTTGAAAGATTATTGGCGGATAAAACTAGTGAGTGTCATGTTCGGACTCAAATAAAATCGGCAAGCAATAGTCCAAAATGCTCAGACAATTCACTCACATCGTCATCAGAAAAGGTCTACAAATGTGACGTCTGCTGCAGAGAATTCGCTAACCAGCACAATTTGAACCGACACAGAATGTCCCATACGGAGACAAATTACAGGGACCAACATTTAGGGAAAGATCTAGAGCGAAATAGCAAGGTGCTGCACTCTGCTCCTTTTGCTTCCCCCCTGCTGCCCCTCTGGGATTGTCAACACAAAACTGTTGAATATCTTGTGAAATGTAATCTATTTTTTCAAATATTCAATGACAAATCAATTGACTATGCTTAAAAACCTTAATTACAAGTATTTGACTAAGAAATTTAGCAAATTATTAGAAATTGTCAACAGACTGGTCCGGCTTTCTACACTGCTCCTTTAAGCAGCACCCTGTACCTTTTGCAATGCTAGATCTTTCCCTACAACATCTATACTTAATACCATGGGTTATTTGACAAAAAATTATTTTGATTCCAGCTTTTTCCCAATAATAGTGAAGAAGCCTTGGCCTTTTCATTTTGTGAAAATCAGAAATAATTCAAATGTACTGTAAGCGAGATAAAATGGTTAATTGTGAATGCACAGGTTTTAGTTAAGTTTTGACAAAAAAATATAAAAACATCATTGTATTCACAAATATCTATGATATTTGTAATATTTTTAATACAATACTATATATGTTTTATTTACATATATATGGTTAAAAAATCTATGAATCCGGTTTAAAAATACTGTTTAAAAGTGAACCTTTAAATTGTATATCCATCTGATTTGTTAAGCTGTATTGTCACACTTGCGAAAATTGTTACATATTTCGGATTGTGAAGTAGCCTTTTATAGGCCCCAACTATATAAGGAAAAAAAGCCCTGAGTTCTAACATGATGTAAGGCTGCATTGTATTTTAAAGCCGCTGTTCAGAAATATGTTAATACAAATAAAACTTTGCAGAAATCGCTTCTAATGGACATCTTACTGATCAAAATATAAAAAAAACGCATTGGGCCGAAAATAACATTGTTTCCCCTCCCGCGACCCATGCTAATGAAGGGTGGGTCATTAGGTCGGAAAAATATTGTATTTGTATACACAATAATTCATGTTCATGTATGTTTTCCATATGTTCGAAATGTTACGTTATTGTATTAATGTTAATATTTCCGTTGTACTAGATTTATAACGTTCTGCTTATTTACGTAATACTATGTTCAAATTATCTTACAGTAATTTATCAAAATTTAAACAATAGCTTTAGTAATAAAAACCTGTTAAAACTAAGGAGTAATAGCATGACGTAGAAATTTGCCGGGCATCCAAAACTGAACGCTGTTAGCAACAGCCATCGCAACGGTGACTGTCAAACTGCGGCTAGCAGTCAAACTGCGGCTAGCCGTTTGTAGCTGAAAAGCGTGTAACACTCTTAGCACGCGGATAGTGTTTCAGAGCATCAATCTGTAATACTGTATCTTAATAACGCAAATGCTAGAGCATAAATTAATTAGCATTCTATGGAAATAAAAACAAATAGGACTTTGTTCATTAATAAAAAGAAAGCAACACAACATTTTTTATTTAATTACAATAGAAAGAAAAGGCGTTGAAGTTTATTTACTTTCATTTTCGACAATGACTATAGTTCCGCTAACTTTCATTCAAATGTTGCCTTAGCCAAAGTTTTCGCATAATTCTAATCCGTGTGCAGTGATGAGTTTGAATAACACTTTCCTTAATTATTACTAGATATAGTTATTTTATTGTTTAAACAAAATAAGACGTTTGTCGAGTTAAATGACGTCGTAAACTAGAGTAAACGGTTCCTTTCACCAAAATTCACCAAACTTATATATTTATAATTATTTATTTATTTACTATTTTAATTTGTAGTAATTTATTACAAACTCGGCTGTTAAAAACACACATATCTATAACAAAACACATACCTAACGCAAATGTGTTACAAATGACTGGCACCTTTACCAATTAAAATTAGAATGAGGGCGTGATAAACTTTCTAATGACGACGCTCATTTGCATATTGGAAATTGTATGCGTTCTCATTGGCTGACTGTTTGGCTCTTGTAAACCTGATTCCTCCTGCGTCAAGATTTTATCAAATTGATCAAATTATGTCAGGTTCATTAATCAATCATAAATCAAAGAATCATTGATTCAGAACCAAATAGCAGGGTGATGTACCTTGACTGAACTAAATAAAACGTTGAATATCATCTGAAATTTAATTTCTGAACTGTCTTTATTATAAATGATGATAACATGTTTAAACATAATAAGGCCAGATATTTTTTATTTCTTGTGTTACGGGAAATTTCTGATGAGAAGACCACTAGGAGGGAAAAATAAAAGTGAAAAATATGGGCACCAAGTAGATTTTACCGTTTTGTCTAGCACCAACACCGCTTACTACGACACTCGTATACTTACACAGTTGTTGCTAATGATCATTCCCTATCCACCCATATCACCCAACATCACTTTGACCTAGACCTAATTTGTGCCATTTATCGGTAAACTAGATTTTACCATTTCGTCTAGCACCAACACCGCTAACTACAACACTTGGATATTTACACAGTTGTTACTTATGACAGTTCCCAATCCACCCATATCACCCAACCTCACTTTGACCTCGACCTTGACCAAATTTGCACTTTAAATAATTTAAATGGGCTGTTTCTTGGTTAACTAGATATTACCATTTAGTTTAGCACCAACGCTGCTTGCTACAACACTTGGATACTTGTTGCTTATGACCATCCCCAATCCACCCATATCTCCCAGTCTCACTTTGCCCTTGATCTTGACCTAATTTGGAGTAAGAAATGGGCTACCCATCACCAACCGGGTGTTTATCAAACACAGAATCTTGTTTTATTTAAACAAAATTTTTATATTGTTTACTAATTCTCTGACTTCGAATAAAATTGTTCTTTATCATTGCCACCACCACCCACAGCCGCCGTCCGTGTTCCATGTGAGAAGCACCCTGTAGTAACCGTTTCTTAACTAGATCTTTTCCTATTACAGGTGTAGTGTCTGTGACCGTGGCTTCAAAGAGGACTTCTACTTAGAGATGCACATGAAGTCGCATTCCGCATCGGCTGGGAGAACCACGTGTGAAATCTGCGGGGAGATTGTGGACAGAAAAGACATCTGCAGTCATACAAATGAACATTACCAAGTGATCGCTGTAAATCCAACCTACAAACAGATTGGGGATAGAGTTAGTGAGATATTAAAGGGGCAGTGTGGCGTCTAAGCAGGGGATGAGATATTAAAGGGGCAGTGAGGCGCCTAAGCAGGGGGAATGAGATATTAAAGGGGCAGTGTTGCGTCTAAGCAGAGGGAATGAGATATAAAAGGGGCAGTGCTGTGGTTTAACAGGGGGAATGAGGTATTTAAAGGGCAATGTGGTGTTTAAACAGGGGTAACGATATATTAAAATGGCAGTGTGACATCTAAGATGGCAGGTTTTGTAAAAATGAAAAGACAAAAAGTTAATTATACCGTAAATCTGTAAAGTGAGCAAAATACTTCAATAGACAAAATTATTACTTTGTATATTTTTGCAATCTGCGTAAAGTATACATTTCAAAAAGAAAAAGAACTGATTCTATCTTTACGTATCTTTATGTTTATTCATATAGATTAAAAAAAAACATTTTTTAAACTTTTTAATTGATTTGTTAGGTTACTAATATTGTAAACACTGTGCAACTTATTTAGTACCAGACGCAATTATTTAACCCCATTCTGACCTTCTGTTTGGGCAACACTTGTATATTCTAGTATAACTTTGTATAAGAAGCTTCTAGTTTTCACATCCTATAATTGTCCATCAATTTAGTACATTTACTGATGTAGCAATTATTGCTATTATTTTAATTTTTTACCTGTATTATGAATAGTAGGAAACAAAGTTAATGTTAATAATATAAATAATTTGTAATAATTAAAAACGAAGTAAAATTTAAAGAAGTTTAAGTTCAAAGAATCCTATCATGGCTTCCATTAAGGGAAGTTTGGAAGTAATTTACTCCCAGTTTTTGTCACAGGGCTTCCATAATTGCAGCCACGGAAGTTGCAGAATTTCCAAAATGTCAGCCATGGGATTTCCATCATGTGAGGATGAACAAGTCAGAAGAAAAATTAAGTATTTTATCTAAATGTTAACCTCTTTCACTGAATAAATTGGCATATAAGCACTTGATGAAAAAGAACTGGCCTTAAAACACCTTTAATTGTATACATTACTTAAGTTCATTTCTGAAATGCTCAGGAGTTGTGTAGCGCAAAACCGTCAAAACTTCCAAATATTATGAGCAAAACTTTCAAAATCAGAGGCCAGGAAGTTCAAACTTCAGTTTTTAAAACTTAATGAAATCCCCGTCCTGTCATTGACTGTTATGGATTAGTATTTGAGAAAGAACGGTACTAAAATCAATAATAACATCAATAATTATGTAGTTTTACAGTTATTTGGTGCATGGTGTTTTAAGGCACATCAACCATTAGTTATCTGACTTACATTTACAGTTATACAGTGTTAGTTGATTTGTTGTGATGCAAATTGCCTTGATGTAACAATAACATTGTCTTTCATAGTGTCTTTGTCTTTTATGTTTATTTATGACTAACATGTTCAGTATGAAAGATTTTTCATAATCGCATTCAATCACATGTATGTAGTTTTCCATAATTATTACATCAACATAAATTAACCACTACATCCAATCTACTTACTAATATGTACAACACTTGATCATAAATTGATTAACTATTTTATGATTTTTAAAGAGGGACTGTAGGATTTTGTACGAAAATTGTAATGTAAAACCATCCATTGATTCTAGTGCTGACAGTATGTTGTTTAAATTATATTAAAAAATGTTGAAAATAACCCATCTTTAGAAATGCGTATTATGAGAGAAATTTAAAACTAAAATAACACATTGCTGCACAGCGAACCATTATATACATGTATATACAGAATCTAGACGAGCCAGCTTGACTATTAGCGCATGTGCAGTTCTTACTTTCTCATTCAAAACCGAATGTTATTGTAGCATTGCTGTAGGTTAAACTTCGGATATATTTTGCATTTTTTGATAAGAAATATAGTTTTGTCTATGTTGACGTTTTGTATGTTATATAAAACGGTTTTTTGTTTGATGGTAACGACAGAGACCTGAAATAAATCTATAAAAAATCAGTCAGTCCCTCTTGATGTGAAATTATGAAATGTTTTTGATTTTAGTACAACTACTCTAAACACAAGCATAATTAATCATGTTCATTTCAAACCTATGTTTTAATTAGCATTTCATATGCATAATGTAACTTAATGTTTCATAATTAACCATTGTCATGTAAACTCACATTTATAGTTATCATTACAGTTAAGTTACATTTTGCCATTTCATACCATTAATAATTTAAAATGATACATTTGATAAGCATGGCAGCAAATACACAGTAATTTAAACATATGCACAATCGCATGTTTTAATTATCATTACAGACAAATTAACTTGTCCTAACAAATTCCCTTCTAGAGTCTGTCAGTACTCTGTAGACACAAATCAGTGTACCCAGATCCTAGTGGATACCAATAATTTCCATTGGGCTTCTACAATTTCAAACTGCAAGCCCACCGGACTACTATTAATTATTGTTGAATCTGTATTGAAGTATTATAGATGAGGCGTGTTGTAGGAAAACCGGGCTCAATGCATAGGCGTAAAGTGTCGTCACTTTCTACTTTTATGATATTTTCTGGTTTAATGAAGTCTCTTCTAAACATAAATCCACTGTAGGCAGAAAGTGCCGCTCTGGACCGCACAGGCTGATCTGGGATGACACTTTTCGCACTTGCATGAAATCTGGTTTTCCCACGACACACCCCATACATAATATAAACTATATGTCTTAAATAATTAATAAAGATTATTCGATTCAACTAGAACATGTTGGAGAAGATTATTTGTATTTCTGAAATAATTTGAAAACTATATTGCTTGTCTTCCTGTTTACTGTGTTATTCATGTAAAACGTATCGGGCTAGTAGTGCTACTGATGAACAATTCTTCGCATTTTGTCATTTTGTGACTTTAACCCTGCATTAAGTTTTATTACCTTGTAATGTATTACTTTATGTTACATTACCATTTGTTTACGTGGTACATTACCATCGCATTTCCTGAAATTACTTGTGCATTAGGTTAAAATACCATTAGATTTTGTAAAATTACCATTGAATTATGTTTACTGGGAGTTCCGTTGGATTTTGTTACATTTCCATTGCTTTATGGCACATTACCATTGTATTAGGTTAGATAATTCTATGCCTTACATTTTGTGACTTGCATTATTTTAAAATGCCATTGGATTTTTCAAATTACCATTGGATTTTGACGGTAATCACCTTTGTGTAAATATGTAAAATTGACATTGTTTGACATACTGCCTGTATATAGGTGCATTTTGAGTATATTTGAAAAATCTTCATTGCGGACGGCGATCTCTGTAGATAATAGTTGTTTTGTTGTGCCATATTAAATGCATGTGAGTTGTATCCAAAGGTTACATAGAAAATCCAGTGTTTAAGTCTTTTTGTTATCCGTTTTGTTTTGCTTTGTACATTTTATTCTGAATCAAAAAATAAATGTGTTGCTTATACGTACATGTCAACCAATAAAAAATAACTGACATCTAAACATTTTAGGAGTTAACAAAAAATGTATAGACGATGTGCAGTCTGTAGCAATGTATGAATCAACAATCAATTTAAGGTAATAATTAAATTATTTCCGTCAAGACAATCATTCGTTGTTCTCCCATTCTTAGTGATACTTCTTTGTCGGTTCAACATGCTGCGTTCAGTTTTTGTGTTGATATCAATACAGATGCCACTTCTGGTGTCATAGTTTATGTCAATGTTGATGTCATCGTTGATGTAATCGCAGTTATAGTGTACGTCATTGTTGATGTGACTGCTGATGTCATAATTTATGTTATTGTTGATGTCATAATTTATGTCAGTGTTGATGTCATAATTATTGTCATCACGGATGACATAGTTTATGTCAATGTTGATGTCATCACTAATGTCACAGTTTATGCCAATATTGATGTCATCGCTGATGACATAGTTTATGCAATGTTGATTAATCGCCATAATTTATGTCAATGTTAATACTTTACGTCAATAATGATGTCATCGCTCATATTTTATGTCAGTGTTGAGGTTATTTTTTGATGTCATCGCTGATACCATACTTTACAATGTCCATGTTACTTCAATGTTGCCAGTATATTATTATTCTGTTGCCAGTGTAGTGTGTACATGGTAGGACCGTTAGCCAAATGCTTATGTTTTAATGTACGTGTTATAACTTTTGGCCTACTGCTTTTACTGTTCAATTGTTTAGCTGAACGTACATATGCTAAAATCAACAGTAATATATTTTAATTATTTCAATTAGTGTTTTTTTAAAAATAAAACTTGGGGCTTTTGTTGCTCATGTTGTTTCTTGATATTTCAAGCTAGTGTACCTATTTAGGAAACTTAAAAATAAATGTAATGTTCATCAGTAATTTTGTTTTATGTTCGTTTCGAGTTATATGGGCACTTCTGTATATACAAACGAAAACTAGTCGATGTTGTGATTAGAAATGCTTTGGTTATACACTGAAAACAAATTAAAAAACAACAACTGGAAAACTGATGTTTGTTATGTCGTGTACCTGTCTGTTATTTAGTTATTCAGTTATCTTGTTTTCTGAGTTTGCGTTAGCAGTATAAATCATTAAGTTTTACTAATAGAACTGAATCCCTTGCGCTTATTTCCTATGTTGAATAAGTAATTTTTCAGTTTCAAACCTTTGAAGTTAACAAACCGTGTTGTCTTAAGAACAGACTCAATACTGTGGTGTCTTAAAAAGTCAAAGAACCAGTATCATGACGCCTTAAATGTTAAATGACCAGTACTGTGGTGTCTTAATAGTTAACGAACCATACCATGGCGTCCTAAAAGTTAAAAAAACCAGTACCATGACGTCGTCAAAATTAAAATACTTTGACGTCGTAAAAGTTAAATAACCAGTACCGTGACAAGGCAAAAGTTAAATAGCCAGTACCATGGCGTCGTAAAAGTTAAATTACCAGTACCATGACGTCGTTGAAGTTAAATAACCAGTAATGTGGCGTATTCAAAGCCAACGAACCAGTACCATGACGTCTTAAAATTAAAAAAACACAGTACTGTGGTGTATTCAAAGTTAAATTTCCAGCACTGTGGCGTCTTAAAAGTTAACAAACCAGTACTTTATTGTCTTATAAGTTAAATAACCAGTACCATAACGACTTAAAAGTTAAAGAACCAGAACTGTGGCGTCTTAAAAGGTAAAAACACCAGTACTGGGGCGTCTTAAAAGTAAAATAACAAGTACCATGGCTTCGTAAAAGTTAAAGAACCAGTACTGTGTAGTCTTAAAAGTTAAATAACCAGTACTGTAACGACTTTAAAGTTAAACAACCAGTACTGTGCCGTTCTAAAGGCAAAAGAAGCAGTACTGTTGCGTCTTCAAGTTAAATAACCAGTACCATGACGTCTTATAAAGTTAAAGAACTAGTACTGTGGCGTCTTAAAAGTTAAATAACCAGTAGGGTGGTGCCTTAACAGTTAAATAACCATGCAGTATCATGGCGTCCTAAATATTTCAAACTTTTAAGAAACAGCACTGCAATCCACGTTGTTGTATATCTTGATCATATTGCACATGCCTATGTCTATAAACATTATGAATTAACCATGCAGTAGTTTTATTTTCTAAGTATTCACTGTACAATGTATATATAATTAAGCATAGTAATATTTAGCTAATTAATTTTTTAGTCATCGGCGTGCGTGAATGCGGAAAAAACCTCGGGAACGCATTTCGTCGAAATAAAAACAAAACCAACATTGTTTGGCTTGAGGCTATTGTAAACCGTATTTCGACATTGAAATATTGAAAATTTAAAATAGATTTAGGCCGCGTTTACATGATTCCGTATCCGTATTAAAGTCGAACACATTGAAAATCGTTGGACCGGTTCCATGTCTCCCTATCCGTATCCGCATGTGCTTGTCCGTATAGTGCCTCCATATAGAATCGCTCGCTGAGCGATTTTATGCGGATACGGACGCCATGGAGCAAGACGATGTCAATGTTCAGGCTGTGTAAACTATTTTAAAATATTGATATTGACTTATATATTATAAATAGTACGCAATTTGTTAAATGCTAACAAATTGAAAGGAATTTGCTGATTTTGAACAAAATCATGCTGTCATATGTAGAGACTTCGTTGGCATCGGTTAAATAATCATTAATTGAAGAGAATTTGTTTTTATTTCACCGCAATAACTAGTACTAAAAATGAGAATGCTCGTCTAATATTGACACTTTGTCTCAGAATCAAACAGGAAGACAATAATAAACACACGGATAAGGCTGCATGGAAAGGGTCTTCCGATGTGAAATTTTGCGGATACGTATGCTGATACGGATCAGTATAAGGATACGAAAACATGCATTTCGTTCGAAAAATTATTTATTCGTTGAATTTTCACGTTTTTTATATGCTTTGAAAAATATTTATCAAGGATTGTGTTACACTGAGTATTATAGGTCGTTTAAACTATTATTTTAATGAATCAAACAAGTCTTTAGCAAAACACGAAACAATTTTACCAGCTTTTTTAGCAATATTTACAATCAAACTTTGGAAAATGTAAATGAAGCAAACTTAAAACATTCTATTATTATAATCATCTGTCCTGGCAAGTAGAAACGTCCTTCAAAAGTGCTCGATTTTTGTTATAGAATATTTGTACGAATCCAATGACAATCGGCCATCGTCTGAATATATTGTCTTTCTAGAAACGAACTCCCGTATCCAGTTGCTTAATTATACAATTTTGTAACGACCGTTAACATTTGCATAAGTGTTCTATGTTTGTATGTATTTAAGTTTATTTGAAGGAATCATCTTTTTTTCATAAAACAATTATGACAGAAAAGTTTCACATAAAAAGTTTGAAAACTAATATACATATGTATAATATTGGTACTGTTTATAAGACGTTATCGCGATTCGACATTCCCGTTACATTTAGTGCTTGGAGCGGTAGAAAAAAAGCAAAAAATACTTATTGGGAATATGTGTTAATACTATTTCTACAATAAAACGATAAAAAAGCATTCTTTATTCGATCACAGTTGATAAGACAGCTGATCTATAAGATTGCAAAAAGATCCATCAAAGCGAGATAGTTACCAATTATATTTACTGGGTTGCTTTACTGTGACAATCAATTTGTTTAACGATTTCAAAAACATCCTCTTTCAATGTAACGATGGGTATTCGGGAATTTTGAGAAATTATTAATTATTTTTGTTCATAGTGGACCAAAACTGGTATAATTTTAAAAGTGTAAGCTCGAGAATTATAGAAAAGAAGTGCAAAAATTAATAACGACCAGTCATATCACGCTTCGAAACGCGGTAACCACAGCAACGTACATCCAACAAACCATATTCGTTTACTCGCATGAGTACAAAACGTAAATAGATACAACTGTCTTTATATAACCGTGACGTCGTCTTATAAAGGTGATGCATTCACACAGTTTAAAATCGCATCAGCAGTACCAACGCAGTAATCATAACAAAGCCGCTCGAGGCTGTGCAAAAACCGGCGTTATGCTGGGAGTCACTTCCTCTTCGGCCGCTCGATGCTCCACTGCCGCTACTTCCGTCTCCCGAAATTCCACCGCCATTACTTCCGTTTGACTGGAAACCGCTTCCATTAGATCCACTACCAGACGTACCGTTTCCATTAGATTCACTGCCAGATGTACTGTTGCCATTAGATCCACTACCAGATATACCGCTACCATTAGATTCAGTGCCAGATGTAACGCTTCCATTAAATCCACTGCTAGATGTACCGCTACCATTAGATCCACTGCCAGATGTCTCGCTGCCATTAAATCCACTGCCAGATGTACCGTTTTCATAAGATCCACTTCCACCTCCCGCGTTCAAGTTGCCGTTACTTCCACCTCCAGTATTCGCTTGCGCCAAAGTTGTAGGAGCTTAAAACGAAAGATGATACAATTAATGACAATGCACATTCTCGTTCGTGATATTTAAATAAATTTACTTTAGCTAATTGCGTTTAACTGATATTGTAATCTTTATATTACATAACTGCACGTCAGAATCTACACTTGATTGTATTTTTGGCATTGTAATTTTTTTTTATGGGAACATTATGTATATGACCCATGTCCGACATTGTGACCGTTATACATACGATTGGTCTACAGTGATACCATCTTAATGAAGAAATGAACAAGGAAATTCGATAGTAGCTCGACTTCACCGAAAAGTTTCCAGTAAATAATCAGTTAAACGACTCTACGATCCAGACGGTAATCCGAATCACCATAAAAATATTTCCATTTTGTTTATTGGCATATTGCAACCTTTAAAGAACGACGGTCGAATGACGGACAGGCGGGCCTGCGGAAAGGCGGGTTTCGGATGGACGGACAAGCGGACGGACGGGAGGACAGGCAGACAATAAGACAGTACGACATACATACAGACGCACATAGACGGATGCACGGACAGACAGACTGACATAGAGACAGACAGACAGACAGACGGAGACGGACGGACAGACAGTCGGACGGACGGTGGGACAGACGGTAACAAAAACATAACCTCCTTGGCAACAGTAAAAATGGCCTACTTTTAAATCATTTATTTCACGTTGTCTAAATTTCGTGCATTATTTAACAACAAATAGATAGCACGGTTTTATGATCGCACATTTTCATTTTTATAATATTTTTTAAGAATAATTATGCAAAACGAATATCTTCGCTGATCTTACATTCGCGCAATTTGGGACCGCAAAATATGCGAAAGTTAGACCACCGCGAAGTTAAACGACTTTAAGGTACCCTCCTTGGTTGGAGTAGTGTGATCAGCCTATCAGTTCTTACCCGTTGCTGTGGTTGTCCTCAGGTTGCAACCAAACTGGATTGAGAAGTCAGGACACGACACGTTGTGCCCGGGCATGGGTCTGCAGTGGAGGCCTCCGATTGGGTCACACGTGGCCATAAACATGCGTCTGTTGTCGTTCAGTTGACCTGAAAAATGCTGTAGCAAGTGATTGTAGTATTGGTTGTAGAAGTGGTTGTAGTGGTAGTGGTAGGGAAGTTGTTGTTGTTGGTGGTGGTAGGGAGTGTGGAGGTAGTGGTGGGTTGGTTGTGGTTGTAGATGATGATGAGTTGGACTGAAAAAAATGTAGCAGCTACGGTAGTGAGTGTAGTGTTTGGGATGGTGGGGATGTCGATGGTAGTAGTGCTTGTAGCGGTGGTGGGGTGTGTGGTCATAGTAGTGGTAGTTCAAGTAGTAGTTGTGATAGTGGTGTAGGTTGTGTTGATAGTGGTGGTAGTAGTAGGGGTAGTAGTGGTGTTGGTTGTGGTAGTAAGGTGGTATTCAGATGGTGGTGATAGTGGTGGTAGTGGTTTTGGTTGTGTTGGTGGTGATGTTGGTAGTGAAAGTGGTAATTGTGTGATTGTTGTGATTTTGGTGGTAGTGGTGGTTTTGAGGGTGGTCGAGATGGTGGCAGTGCTGGTGGTGTAGGTGGTTTTGGTAGTAGCGGTGTTGTTGGAAGTGGCGGTATTGGTAGTGATGAAAGTGGTGGTGACAGTGGTGGCGGTAAAGTGATGATGATGATGTGACGACGATGATATAGTCATTGCTGCTGATGGCAATTATGCTGGTGATGAGTGTTGTTGTTTGACAATAATGATGATAATAATACTTAAGATCATGCTGATGTATTAATAATGATTATGCTGCTACTGATGCTGCTTATGATAATGACGACGACGACGTCGATGACTAAGAGGTTGTAATTATGACAATTACGACGATGATGCAAATAATTATAAATGATGATGATGATGACGATGCGTACGTGACTTCCTACCGTAGAAGGGTTCCCCCTTCTCATCCTTGCAGTGCGCGGTCAGGTTGGAGCCGTCACTGGTGTCAAACACCGTGTCAAGGACGAAGCTCACCGGGGGAGGTTCCGTGTCCGTGCTAGAGAGAGGAACAAACGTTGGACCATTTGTTCTAAATCTATTTATTGAAACTTGTGAGAGAGGATGGCGACAAGATAAAGGAATCTACAGGAAATCCCTGTATCTACTACTACTGCTACTAACACTACTGTTTTTGCTTGTGATGATGGTGCTACTGCTTTTACTACTAGTACTGCTACTAATGCAAAAACAACAACAACAAAAACAAAAACAACCACAACTACTAATACTGCTACTATTACTACTACTACTCCTACTACTACTACTACTACTACTACTCCTACTACTACTACTACAACTACCACTACTTCTACTACTACTGCTACTACTATTTCTACTATCGCTACTACTACTACTACTATTAACACTACTATTACCACTTCCACTTCTACCACTACCGCTACTACTACCACTACTACTACTACTACTACTACTACTACTAGTACTACTACTTCTACTACCACCACCACCACCACCACCACCGCAACCACCACCACCACTACCACTACCACTACCACTACCACTACCACTACCACTACCACTACTACTACTACCACTACTACTACTACTACTACTACTACTACTACTACCACTACTAATACTACTTCTCCTACTACTACTACTACTACTACTACTACTACTACTACTACTACTACTACTACTACTACTACTACTACTACCACTACTACTACTACCACTACTACTACTACTACTACTACTACTACTACCACCACCACCACCACCACCACCACCACCACTACTACTACTACTTATACTGCTACTATAGACGTACACTAATACTGAGAGGGAAGGATCGAGCAAAGTGACAAACAAGGGAAAGATTTAATATCGGAATGATCAAAGAGCAATGCTCGAAACAAAAATATATGGAAAAAAAAACGCAACAATGTAAGACATGTATATAAATGTCATTTTTTACGTACCAAATTTCGACAACGACACTATAGCCAACAATTTTCTCAGTTTCACGATTAACGAAAATAAAACCGATCATGTTTAACACAGCGTGCAACATTTTAAATAGTGTGTCTTTAAAAAAAAAGGCATTGTATAACTATGATAATCGTATGATAATTTTCAATGACTTTCCAACTAATACTAAAAATAGAAAATTACTCTCAACTAGTTTGGAGAACATGGGGCGTGGTATAAACTGGCTAATTAGAGGAAAACTTCCATGTGTGTTCCACTGTAACGGACAGTTTGTTGACACATGCCAGGCAGGGTGGCTTACGCACGATAACGATTTCAATAAATCTTATTCTGATTGAGTGGATCATCCATATTATGCCCTTACGAGACTGGCAGGTTGGCGAAAGCACGACGGACATTAAAACACGAGGCAATCGTATTCATATTAATTGTACAATCGCTCTACTTGATAAACACCTACATGTATGCTGTTAACTGATTTGACACTCAAGAGCACATGATGATGTTTTGAATGGCCCGTGCACTACACGTGTCAATGCAATGAATTGAAAAATAATCACCGAACAATGAATGAGAGGAGTCCAAGTTATTAGTGGTAAACTGGAAGAGTATTTCAATATCAACTGTAATGGTCTATTATGAAAGTGTGACAACTGCAATGGTCTATTATGAAAGTGTGACAACTGTAATGGTCTATTATGAAAGTGTTACAACTGTACTGGTCTATTATGAAAGTGTGACCAATGTAATGGTCCATTATGAAAGTGTGACAACTGCAATGGTCTATTATGAAAGTGTGACAACTGTAATGGTCTATTATGAATGTGTGACAACTGTAATGGTCTGTTATGAAATTGTCCGAACTGAAAAGGACTATAATACTATTGCCAAAACTGGAGTGGTTTATTATAAAATTGTCAAACTGGAAGAGTCTATTATGAAAGTTCCAGCCCAGATCGTTCAATAAAATGTAAATATATTAAATGTATTATGGCATTAACGCACAAGTCAAGTTTTGCTTCTACACCACATATTTTACCTTAAAAGGGGCAGTTTGACAGTTTTGGGCTGGATACACATATCTCCTAAAATGGAACTTAAAAACTGGAATATGTAGAATATATCGAAACTTAGTTGCTGCATCATCAAAGTTCGTTGTCGCAGAGTAACGACTTTCTATATGTATTGCTTACTCTGTTAAAGTCACGCAATATTTATTGCTGTTGCTGTGAATATTCCAGAACTGCTGAACCATATTCATGTATCTAAAACTGCAATAGAAAAGGCTCGCAACATCTGAAACAACGAGACGTTGAACACGACCAAAAATCTCAAAATAAGAACTGCGCATGCGCCGTCAGTTAATCTTACTCGTCGAAACATTGTATAGACACGTGCACAATAGCAGCGCAGCAGTGTTACTTTTTTTAAATACGTATTTCTGAACATAAGTTATGATCAATATTTATTACACTATTATTTTCTTAATTTACTGACATCATTATAAAAAATAACTGGGTTTACCTAATAATTTTCGTACACAATCTTGCAGTCCCTCTTTAAGCAATGCATTATAATTAAGAAAACTCCTTTATGTGCTGATACAGCCATGCGTAGCAAAGTGTTGCTTTGTTTTTATTTCTTTACATACGCATTTCTGAACATAAGTTATGATCGATATTTATTATACTATTATTTTCTTAATTTACTGACATAATAAGAATGAATAACGTCGTGTAGTCCCTCTTTGAGCCATGCATTATAATTATGAAATCTCCTTTATGTGCTGATACAGCCAATCCTGAAAGCAATGCATTCATTTTACGAATAAATATGCTGCGTCAATACAGGTAACCGGTCGTAAGTATACACTTTTCGTTGATTCAATCATCAGGGGAGACCACTGTGACGAGTTTGAAATTTGAAAACCATCATTGCCGCTCCTAATGAGTTTGTATGGTACAGGACAACACGCCAAACGTTAACATCGTATGAACAGTGATCTCCACTGCTGAACAATTGAGCAACGCTATAGTAAGGTATAGAGTGATCTGCACTGCTGAACAATGAGGCGAAGCTATAGTAAGCTATAGAGTGATCTCCACGGCTGAACAAAGTAGCAAAGCTATAGTAAGTTATAAAGTGCTCTCCACTGCTGAACAATGGAGCGAAGCTATTGTAAGCTATAAAGTGATCTCTACTGCTGAACTATTGTAAGCTATAGGGTATCTCTGCTGCTGAACAATGGAGCGAAGCTTTAGTAAGCTACAGAGTGATCTCCACTGCTGAACAATGGAGCGAAGCTATAGTAAGTCATCGAGTGATACCACTGTGAGGAAGTTTGAACGTGAAAAGCGTCACTTACAAGTTGTTTTCCGCACTGGGAGAGTTCGTATTGTACCAGGTCCCGTCCCATTGCGTACCGCAGAGTACACCGGGCAGTCCTGGGGTCAAGCTATAAAGTGATCTCCACTGCTGAACAATGGAGCGAAGCTATTGTAAGATATTAAGTGATCTCTACTGCTGAACTATTGTAAGCTATAGGGTTATCTCTTCTGCTGAACAATGGAGCGAAGCTTTAGTAAGCTACATAGTGATCTCCACTGCTGAACAATGGAGCGAAGCTATAGTAAGTCATCGAGTGATACCACTGTGAGGAAGTTTGAACGTGAAAAGCGTCACTTACAAGTTGTTTTCCGCACTGGGAGAGTTCGTATTGTACCAGGTCCAGTCCCATTGCGTACCGCAGAGTACACCGGGCAGTCCTGGGGTCAAGAAATAATATGTTATAGAACAGGGTCCGTATTTATGAAGCTTCTCAGGAAAGTCTTAACATAAGATGCACTAAACATAAGATGCACTAAATAAATATTCACGTGAAATATTCTACGTTAATATCCATGTTTATATAATTTATATAAAACAATACCATGAACTAAATACACGATATGTTAACATTATTATGAAAACTATAGCAAACGTATATGGTAAAGATATATATACTAATCAAAATTAAATGGTCGCCTATTTTAGTTTCATTTTATTTATTTTATTTTTTTAATTTAAACAAGTGGGCGTCCTGATTGTTATTATTATGTGAATTATTAATTATATATTTACTTATTATTGATTCATATACTCCAAGCATTGTCTTAAAACTTTTGAACTTCGTTCTTCCCTAGCAAAATCAGACAAAATTTGCAAAGGTAACCCTTACCAAAATTCGCCTGGTATGGTTGAACAATGAACAGGGGCCGTATTCATAAAAATCCCAAAGACAACCTATATAAGGATGCACTTACGCGCAATGTCCAGATTTAATGTTCTCTGTGAATTCGTAATTTGTTCACCTCAAAGTAAATTAACAGCAGTTGCTAACATTGACTACCATAATTTCAGTTAATGCAACACGAATTTCAAACGAAATATGTTGCCTTAAACAATTTACTGTCAAGAGTGTTTAAGGAGTAATCCAGAAAATGTATTAATACGATTTGCACGTTATTTTAACAATACATAAATAAACTAATAAGTAATATATAGCAAATATATGTGTCAGCGTCTGAGATTTTTGGCCCAAATGACGTGTTGACGTCATTGAGAAAAATAGCGTTAAAAATAGCGCTTCCAATTAAGCGATAATTGAGAACATTTTGGCTATGTTCTCTTCAATATCAGATGTAACTGTTGCTTGTTTTTTCACCGAGCACCCTTGATACATCTGAATGTGTTTTATAAATTTGGCGTGATGTGTCCTTCCGTTTATCGAGTTATATCCCCTTATAATTCTTCACGGCATGTGGTCGAATCGGCAACAATTTATGCTGCAGTTTCGATTTTGTTAGCACTGCGATCATGGATTTACTCCATATAGTAAGCTATTTTGTTCTTCCTTTTGTTATTGTTTTGCACCCATAACGATTATATAAGAGTAATTTAAATTCCATAATTGAATGTAAATAATTGTTATGCCCGAAGTCAGCCGTGTTTACTTACGTTGACCTTTTCAAAATGTCAAATAAACTCTCTTCGATTTAACTATGTGAAACCAAAATTATTGAATAATAAAAAAATGGTAAACAGCCAGTCATCAACAGCAAGTAGTGTCCCCTATGAATTAACATTAAATTGTGACGAGGAGTTTATTAAAGAACTTGAAATTGTAAATGACAACTATTTCGGACATATTTCTATTCCGGATGAAAGTTTAAATCGAAGTGACATACCCTTTGATGACAACAATAATGATGATGATGACGATGATGATAATGATGATGATGACGATGATATTGATATTGATGTTGACAGAACAAATGTAAACTGTGTTCCGTTTGAAACATTTCCTGATATTGAGTCAGATAAAACGTTTTTTTCAGTAGGGTTCTGGCTGTAAACTTTTGTATAAAGGCACGCCATGTTCCTCAGTAGTAGATAAGGAAACATTGTTAAATTACAGAATGGAAATGCAAGAAAAATCTAGAGCTGAATAAGACATTATCATTAAAGCACAATTGTTCTATCATAGAACATCTGTGCTTGAATCTACCTGTAACGGCAAAGACAGAGACATGAGCAGGCAAACATATTACTTTGCATGTAAGCAAGTGTGCCGGACGAGCTTTTCATTTGCACATTCAGTTAGCAGAAAAACGGTTGATGCTAATGCAAGGTCCATTGATAAAATAGGATTGTCGGAAAGAGAGCTTGGTAATAAGAAGAGCATTCCAAAACATGCATTGATACTATCAGATGTAGAACAGATCGAAACATTTCTGACAAAGTATGCTAGCCAAAATGGAGTATTCCTTCCTGAGAGGCACGCTACCAGCCGAAGTTGCAAAAACATTATTTTGCCATCTGATAAAAAATAAATCGGACACCTGTGACATGTATTGCAAAGCTATTGGGCAGGGAGCAGGCAGACAGATGTCATTAAGATCATTTCAGAGAATATGGCAAGACCATAGTCCACACATTGTTGTCATGAAGCCAATAACAGACTTATGTGTTACCTGTCAAAAACATGCTCACTTAATTGTAAATAGTAGCAGCTGGACAGAAGAGCAAAAACAAGAACAGCTTGCAATGTATAATGATCATTTGAAAAAAGTTCAATGTCAGAGAGATCATTATAGACAACATTGTGAAAATACCAAGCAATCATTTCAATGTTTAACACCTGAACAAAAAATAAGAGGTAAAACTGATAGGTCATTAAATGTGCATGTGGTCTATAGCTTTGACTACTGCCAGCAAGTTCACTACCTACACTATGCCCAACAAGTGGGACCCATGTATTTCAAGACACCTCGAAAATGCCAATGTTTTGGCATTTGTTGTGAGTCCTCTGGTAAGCATCAAAGGGCTATATCGACTAGGTCAAGCATCACATAACATTATTTTAAAAATGTGATATTAGACTGAATCAAATGGCACCAATGATTAGCCACTGATTAATTTTCAACATAATCAAATTGTACGTGAATGTTTTAATACCAATCATATGTTTATCATACACTACGACTATATCATACAGAGCAGATATTCTCCTGCAATTCCCCTTTGATGAAAAAAATCAAACTGAATGTTACTTTTTTCTGTAAATACTTACTTCATTGTTTAAAGTTTTCATACTACATGTACTTAACTAAAACATCATTATTATTCACAGTCAGTACTTTATAAACATTTTTATAAGCTGTGTAAAACCTACCCCTCTCAATGTAATATAATATAATATAATATATTTAGACACCAAATTAGTGTATCATTTCATATGGCAATTAAAATGCTTACTTTTCAGATAAAGGACAGTGCAGTCATTTACTTTTATCTAATTATTAAGTGTATCGCATGTGATATTTCAGGTACACAGATTTTCTAGCTGGTGGATGAAGCGGGGGGCCAACAGAGTCACATCCATGATGCATGACAACCTTAGTAACCACAGTTACGGAGAGCAGCACGTGATGCTCAACATGGACAACTGCAGTGGTTAAAACAAGAATAATACTGTCATTGGGTATGTTGAAGAAAGTCAACGACATACATGTGAATATGTATACTATAAATTAATGCGTCGATAACGCTTGTTTCACTTGATAAATTAATTAACTGCGCACAAAATTACAAGATATTTACCAATAACGAACACATTAACATTCAGAATATTATATGTCTGCTGTATTCATGTCACAACTGGAAATTTAAGTTTTGTTATGCATGATGCTGCAGGTACGGCCTATGGAGGACTCTGACGGGGGCTAGTGAAAAAGTAGAATTCTCCCTGATGGAGGCAGATCACACCAATTTTAGCCCTGACTGGCACTTTGGTATATGGAAAGTGCGGTATTTTAATTACAAGGCCTTTATAAAATAATTCATGTAGCTTCAAATATGTTGGTTTTCAAGTGTAAGTTTTGTTTTTTTGTTGTTGTTTTTTTTATGGAATGATATGCTTGTAAATAATATTTGAGGAACAGAAACTACCGAATAACATTGGAATTATAATTGCTCAAGTATTGACTCTAAGGTTTTCAACTGTTAACGTCTTAACAATATAATTGAAGGATATTCAAAACACTTCATTGGTGATGGGCAGAAGAGTGTGCACTAGGTAAATTATAAAACTGTGTTTATTGTCTGATTATAAATAAGGAACAAACATTCATTATCATATGAATAGGCCATTATTTAATTGCAACTATGTAAAAATAAATTCCTTTACTATATTTTTCCACACATTATGCTTTCTATTGTCGGATATTTTCATTGGTATTTGTATACATGACCAGATTCCTAGAACTCTGACAATTACCTTTTGACATCTGCATTATTCAGGTACGTTGGAGACATAAAAAAGCCGAAAGTATGGAGGACATCGCTGATACGGTGAGACGTTCCGTTCCTCCAGAGGTGGGCACAACATCCCTCAACAGGTTGGGGACCAATCAAACCCAGTCATATTCTACGACTGGACAAGCTACCTGAAGGTGTTCTTTCGGAGTATTCCATATCAAGAAGTACCACTACTTCCGCATGAGCTCTGCTGTTCCAGGGACTGTCTTCCTTAGAAAGTACATGTTATCTGAGGATGAGTCCTTCATGATGTTGAAGTCCAATGCCTCTGTTCTTGGATTTCCTGATCGGATTGAGCCACCTGGCTTAGACGCGGCTAGACAATGGTACTGATATGAGGAAATTGTGCATGAACAGTGTTCATGCATGCCCAAAACCAACGGTTGACAAATGCAAATGAGAAATTACTCGTATAAATACAATGCCTAGCAAAGTATAAGCCAAAGGACATTATGCTTAGTGCTGTCTGTGTTTGTAACAGTTAGATATTGCTGTTTTCTTTAAGATTAGTACATTCGTTAAACACAATTTGAATACCAAATTATATGTAATCTGCACCCGCAAAGCGGTGCTCTTGTTTTGTTTATCCCATTACTATGTGTTTTTCGGTTAACTAAAACTATTTTTTTAAAGATAATTCTTCAATTGCTTATTGAAAAGTCTGTATAATACATTTACAAAAAAACAATTGTACTTAAGTTTTTGTTATGTTGCAATCTTATTTACTAATGTATAATATATTGAGGTGATATTTACTTTCTTTTTTACAACTATGACATTTGAATTTAGTTACTATGGCAACTAGATCAAGATATAATCGCAAGGCTATATCCATGTATGTCTGTTATATGATAAATATGTTGCCAAACACTGATAAATGAACTTAACGAACTTCAATAGCATGTGCATATAAGGAAAGTTGTATTAGTTATCTGAACACATTTTGTCGATTTTGAGATCTCTTTGCACTGTAGACAACGATTGTCAAACATGGTAAATCCTCTTATATACAACTTATTATTGTGCAAAAACCTGGTAGGAAAGGTAGACTGATTTATTCAAGTATCAAAGTGCACTCACATTTAATTAATTGCAATTGTTCGTCCATCAACAAAGACATTTGAGCAATTCCAATATTTTTTACTTTATTTTGGAATTTGGTTGCCATGACAACTGTACATTTTTTATACATTATTGCATTGATGTATCCTTATCAGTATTGTTCATGATATTTACGTTGTATAATAATAACAATGCAATCTATGCATTTCAATATCATATACATATATGGAAAGTTGAATCAGTTATCAGTTCATTTGTTTTTGTTTTTTGATATCATATCTGTGTACAGAGCACCTGTTTTACTTGGCAACCTGTCTCATATACAATTTCTAATTGTGCAAACAACTTGCTAGATAGATTTAGCATTTAATAAAATCAATGTCATTGTTTAATTCCCAACAACAAAGAAAGTTAAAAAACATCCAAAGTTTGTATGTAGTTTCTAGTTTTGGAACTCGGTTGCTATGACAACGGTTCACTATACACAAATTATTGCTTTGATGTATCCACATATTTGCTATACATGTTATTCATGCTGTATAACAATGATGCGTGCTTTCTTTGTATTTCAGTAGCATGTAAGGATGTGGCTATTAATTGAAATAAAACAAGGAAAAATGAGTTTTGGTTGTTATGGTAACGTTACAAAAATATACCTTAAATGATTGAAAATTGATGTCTTACTACATTTTCTGTGTTTGAAATATATTGACATTTCAAATGATACCAAAAACTCAATATAGCCCAAATATGACATTTGGGCCAAAAAATCTCAGACGCTGACGCATATAGGAACTGACACGAGTTGTCATTTCATACCATATTTTGTTAAAAGAGTTCAGGAATTTTGTTAGTAAGCGAGCCTTTTGCGAATTTTCTGGACGAGTTTATCACATGCTTTTAAACGAAACAACACTATTCTAATTTTACCAAAACATGTTGATAAATCCAAAAAGTCGTGTACTTACGTGACGTCATTTCATGTTGACGACGTCATTTCACCAAAACAACGTCATCCGATTGGTCAGTCAAAGAATATGTAGCCAATTAAAACTCAAAATGTTATCTTACACATGTGTACGAACGAAATATTCGTAATGGTTGTATTACACGGGAAACAAGATATAACATGGGATACAAGTGTATAAACAATGCTTTGTTAACATCTATTCAATAAATAAAACAAAAAATCAACCGTTTTATACTATATAAAACACATTTGACCGCATAATTCCCTGTAGTATATGCACAAAGGAACAATCAAAGTCCAATTTATGCAATGATAACAAACACGTTTTTCAATGACTTCATGGATGAATGTGTGTTCCAAGCGATTTATTTATGAAGATGTCATTAAAATATATTTAGGAGACCAAATCAATGTTATTTTATCTGCCCTATAAAATAGGACGATCCAGTGAATTTAAAAATCATATAAGAATACATTGTATTTTTGTTTCCAACCCCTTAAATAAGTAGATTAAAAAACACAACAATAACAATAGCTTAAAAAATAATTAATAATTTACCGCAAAGTAACCAAACGTAAACCAATGTTGGAAACACTTCAGTTTGTTTCATTTTTGTCCGTACCAGAGCCCTTGTGTTAACAAAATGGCGTTCATTTATTAAAATTATTAATTTTGTACTCAGCACTTACAAACGAAAGACTTTAATTAATGTTCAATGAAATTCTTATCTCTTAATTAAATATGATTGAACAGGTGATGTTAATAAATGAATTAATTCTTTGACAAATAAATCGGGGCGGCCTTCTTTTTAAATCTACCAATTGTAACTTTGCGAATTTGATTGACTTTTACTCAAAAGTTTCTCTAAACATCTTTTTTCTTATTGAATACATCAATGTTATGCTTCATCTTTAATAACAGGGATTTACCAGATGCAGTTTTGTCGAGCTTAGTCAATATGAAACAGAATGACAATTGGCCATTTTCCTGAAACATCTTAAGTACTGTGTGATACTTAACCTTAAAATCAACATTTATTTATTTATTCATTATTTCGTTTGTATAATCAAACTTTGATAACGCTAAGTGTTTATTAATTATCACATATAGTAGTAACCATTTTTTAATATATAACTATAAAAAAGACTCACTAACTTAGGAAGTTTGTAAAAAAATAACTTTTATAAATTTTTAACTAAAACAAATCTATTTTAAGATACACTTAAGATGTTTCTGGAATACGGTCCAAGGAACGAAACAAATACAAAGCAATAAATAATCGGATTAGAACAATACTCATAACTCGGTATCCAAAAGTCAAAAAAGTTCAATAAGATACACGAATATAGGTTACGGTGTTTTTACATGATAACTGTTAGTTGAAAACTGTTCTTTAATATCCATATTGATACGGCATGAGATAAAATGATGTTGAATCAATGTGTTGGTCTAATATTGCCATACTATATGCAAATGCAGATGTCTTCCTCTTGTTGTGGATAATCCAAGATCAGAGCCTATATCACGATTGTCACACAGCTCCCATTGAGTCATGTGACCTTCCTAGTCGAACTGACCATCGTCATATAGCTGATGAAGACTGTGAGATACAGTCGAAATATATAAGTACGTGAATAGCTATTTTATGTGTCGAAGGATTTCATTGAACAGTCCTGAATGTTATCTCACCATCAAGCCTACATTGACGAAATACTACCAAGTGGGATAACGTAACGGTTGAATGGCTAGACGGTCTGTGATTCGCTACTCTTTGTACATTTTCCAAGCCCTAATCGCAAAATACTCATGGCAGCGGTTACTGCTCCCTTAAGTGAATAGAGCAATGCACGGATGTTACTGTGACTTCGTTAATACGTTGTTTACATCTGCGTAAATCTAATATTTTAGTTTAGACCATGTGATCTGACAATGGTCACGTGGAACTTCGTACCGGCAGGGATATGCTGAGCTAGGCTCAGAACAAGTCATCTTCGCGGAGGTTTTCATTGCACATAGAAAATACGAGGGAAGATGCAGAATTACCCGGAATTTAGTCACACATTTAATAATATTTATTATACATCCATAAACAATACACCAAAACGATGAGGAAACCATCTACTATACAGGATAAGATTACATATTGGAATCAAACAATACATAACCGGTATATACGTCTACAAACAAACATTATAATGCGCGTACGGCGCACAATCTGCACTTCGTCATTTACTTCGACGTCAAAAACCCACTCAGGGTTTTTTTAAAGTATTCTCCGCCGCACTCGATACACCGTTGGTGCCTATGCCCCACTGCGTGCATATGTTCTCATACCACGATGAGTCGTACTATTGGACAATTTCATTTGTTGATTTCCGTAATTGTGATAGCGACTCGAACCGGCGAACCTTCAACTGCCGTTTAATTGTAGGGACAATCGAGACATGGAACGGGTCCAAATCTGGGGAATATGGCGGGTGTGTGACCGTCCCAAAGCCGATGACACTGATTTCCAACTGAGTTGCCGCTGATGCATGCGACGAAGCATTGTCCATATGCAATAAAAATGCTCCATCAAGACACTGGGTCGCTTTTCCGCAAAGCATCGGACAGGTCACGTCGGAGAACCAAAGTTATTAAGTTAATGTTATTTTACAAATTGCAGTGCATGCGTATTTTTAATTAGTTTATTTTAATTGACGCAATTTTAAATTAATTGTACCACAGAAAACACATATTGAAGTTTATTAGCTTTACTGTAATATTCTGCGTTTACTGTCGCTCCCTTGGGTACCGTATGCATGAGGATCATACCCATGATGTCGGCAAACATTATGAACATTGTCTTGCCACCGCTTTTGGAGACCCGGGCATTTTTGGGAGATGGGGAACCATTGCGCTTCCAGACTGCAGGCTGCGCCTTCGTCATGGGTCATGGCACCAAAGCCAGTCTGATCGGTGGTAATGATGCGCTGCAGGAATAAATAGCCCTTTCGCCCAGCTCGCATGCTAAAGGCACGGGTATCGTGCGCGCGACGTACCTGTTCTTCCTGCTTTAGAAGGCGCGGTACCTGTAACATAATAAGATGCTGCTTATGTTTACCAAATGGAAATATACATTTTTTTTGGAAACCTTAAATTTCATGTACATGTAACTTAAATGCTATTAGTTACATAGATCTTCTTACTGACCCCGGATGATGTGATACAGATTGGGCTATAGCATAGCTTATGTATTAATTATTTTATGTTTTCTTTTAAAGAATGATTTTACTGACTGGATATTTACTGGTGCTGACATAGTTTGTAATAATACACGGTCTGCACATGACCTGGCTGAAAGCGAATATTCTGCACAAGATATGATAAAAATCAATTACTTCATATAGATCTAGTATTATTTGGACGTATTGAATTTGTGTTAATGCTGCATAAATAAACATTTATTTGGCGAGGCATAGAAAAACCGCGAGCCTCGCAAAGTACAATAGCCGGGATAGAGTTTACAATAATGGAGTCAAAGAGATATTACCGCTGCGAGGAGTATAGCGTTTCCTTTTCCAGAAATGATTACAACTTAAGTGCAATTCCTGTTTATTGTATTAAAACCAACATTATAAACAAAACACTTTCCAAAAGCTCGTTTTCTGTTTAGTAAATACATACTCGGGCAAATGATAATCTAATTAAGTTTTAGCATTCGACATTTTCAAGATCGTGACAATATTGACTATAACGTGTTCAATTTTTGGTAAAAAACTGTTTGAGGCACAACAAAACTTATCCTTGTATTGCCTTTAAGTGCCTTTGTTTGGAATGTATTGAAATAATTGTGTATGGGTGATTTATTGTGCTATTGATGACGTCATATCACTACCAATGTTCGGGTTTATGTGTATATTAAAAATTAACGTTTTTGTGATTTATGACGATTAAAAATAATAAAATATACACGTTCTTGGTATCAAATTGTTTATTTTGTTGAATCTGATTCACTTGTACTGAAACTGTTGACTGTATAGTTTATTCAGAGTAATATGATGTACGTCCAAAGATTGACTGATATAAACGTTACTGACTTGATAAAAAAATATATCAGGTTCCTCTGTATCAGGCCGATATCAGCATAGTGGTATGATACATTTTTTTTTTATCTCGGCGGTGGTTGGTTCGAGCCCCAGCGAAGGTAAATCTGTCAATTAATGTTTTTATTTATGTATATAAGTTTTGTTTTTGCTTAGTCCAACTGCTTTAGTTGCTGCACTTAATACACTGTAAAATGACATTTTTCAATAATAGACTATGGAAATCCGTGAACAATTGCATTCAATATTGTTGATCTTCAAAAGTCATAATAGCCAAACCCCGTATCATAATTTAAAATCACAGGTCATATTGAAAATACGTCTTTGATAGTCAGAACACCACGGCGTGACGCAGCAATGTATGTTCAGTGTAAAATAGCACGTTCTGTAATATCGCCAGGATTGCTGGTGTTTTCGATTATACACTCATTATAGCGTTTTATAAAATTAATGTATTTAATTAATATAATCGTCAATAATTAATAACCGCTGGTTTAAAACTGCTTATTTGCTAGATCAACCTTGTCAGTGGTATAATTGAGACCTAACAGTTGCTGTATCCAGTGCATTAAATGTTAGTACTCTAATGTAGTACATGTAGTGTGTCTTGATAAATTGCGGGGTTCGCAAGTCTGGTTCGTCATGACAAAACATACCTATTACTGACAAGAAATCAATACGTGTTGAAGGTTGTTTCGTTTAATTCTAGCAAGCGTACTGGCACAGTGCCTAAATCCGCAACTTTTTTTTTGGGGGGGGGGGGGGGGATTTCTACGATATATGTTCAAAAGTTGTTTACCGATTTACATACAAATTGACATAAATCAAGGAAGGTTTAATGTGCATTTTCTGGCGTGTTTTGGTTACGTTTCAATTACTTGGCACATGAATTTTGTTATTGAGATTGAAGGCCTAAACAGTGAAAAACATAAGCGTGGGAGTGCCTAAATCCGCCACCCCTATTTAAAATGTTCAAATTGCTCGAAAATAATATTATTTTATGAATTCTGTTTTCCAAGCAACTTCTATTGACTTCTATTGAAAAAACTCCCACTTTTGCTTATTTAAGGTTCATTTTCTAGTGTTTAAAATAAACACAGTGATCCGACGTTGCTTGGTGAAAATCGTAGATAACCGTCACATGCTTATTCCACATTTAACTGTTGTTTTTATTTAATTTTCCATATTAAGCAGCTCGTTGTCTGTTGTAAGTACAATGTTTCAATTTCTTCAAATATTCATTTGTGTTTCTAAAAATAGCTCTGATACTGATGCCCTGCGCGCACGTGGGACAAATAATGAGGGTTTTGAGTAGCGAGACAGTTCCGCTCTTAATACGCGTTTTTCCCCATTTTATTGTATGTAATGCCAATGAATAATGGTTATTATTATGCTGCACACGATCACATTGACATAATATTAAAACACAATAATTATATTTTATCATGGACACCTTGCGCGGCCTCAAAATTGTGCATGTGCAGTATGAAATAGATTAATCGCATGCAGCATGTTTGCATTTAGGGGTTAGGTACAAAATAATGAGATAACATATTCATGTGTGCCCACATCAAGATGAAGTTTGGGGAAAGTATCTGATTTATTGAGATCAACAAAATAGAAATCGCCGGCAAAAAACGCGTATTCGGATGGGGTGGCGGATTTAGGCAAGTGTCGGATTTAGGCACTGTGCCAGTAGTGTATGATAACCTACACGTGTTATGCAAATTGCCAAAGTTAGTAAAATAATGTCTTTAGTGTCTGCGTGGTTATTATTAAATCTTCCCATTAGTGTCGCCATATTACATGTTTTCATAACATCTCTAAGACACGTGTATTTAAAATAAAATTTATTCGGAACTGGTCCTACCCAGAGTCCGGAGTTTAGTGTATGTGAAGTGGTCGTGTATCGAATGTTTCAGTACTGGTTCTACCCACAGATCGGATGTATAATTATGTGGACGCTGTCTTTCACAACATTCAGTACTGGTTATACCCACAGATCGGAGGTATAATTATTTGGAGGTTGTCATTCACAACATTCCATAATGGTCCTAGCCACAGATCGGATGTATAATTATGTGGACGTTGTAATTCACAATATTCAGTACTGGTTTTACGCACAAATCGGAGGTCTAATTATGTGGACATGTCATTCACAACATTCAGTAATGGTTCTACCCACAGATCGGAGGTATAATTATGTGGACGTTGTCATTCACAACATTCAGTAATGGTTCTACCCACAGATCGGAGGTATAATTATGTGGACGTTGTCATTCACAACATTCAGTACTGGATCTATCCACAGATCGGAGGTATAATTATGTGGACGTTGTCATTCATAACATTCAGTACTGGTTCTACCCACAGATCGAGGTATAATTATGTGGACGATGTCATTCACAACATTCAGTACTGGTTCTACACATAGATCGGAGGTATAATTATGTGGACGTTGTCATTCACAACATTCAGTACTGGTTCTACCCACAGATCGGAGGTATAATTATGTGGACGATGTCATTCACAACATTCAGTACTGGTTCTACACATAGATCGGAGGTATAATTATGTGGACGTTGTCATTCACAACATTCAGTACTGGTTCTACACAAAGATCGGATGTATAATTATGTGGACGTTGTCATTCACAACATTCAGTACTGGTTCTACCCACAGATCGGAGGTATAATTATGTGGACGATGTCATTCACAACATTTAGTACTGGTTCTACACAAAAATCGGATGTATAATTATGTGGACGATGTCATTCACAACATTCAGTACTGGTTCTACCCACAGATCGGATGTATAATTATGTGGACGTTGTCATTCACAACATTCAGTACTGGTTCTACCCACAGATCGGAGGTATAATTATGTGGACGTTGTCATTCACAACATTCAGTACTGGTTCTACACAAAGATCGGATGTATAATTATGTGGACGTTGTCATTCACAACATTCAGTACTGGTTCTACCTACAGATCGGATGTATAACTATGTGGACGTTGTCATTCACAACATTCAGTACTGGTTCTACCCATAGATCGGAGGTATAATTATGTGGACGTTCTCATTCACAACATTCAGTACTGGTTCTACCCACAGATCGGAGGTATTATTATGTGGACGTTGTCATTCACAACATTCAGTACTGGTTCTACCCACAGATCGAGGTATAATTATGTGGACGTTGTCATTCACAACATTCAGTACTGGTTCTACACAAAGATCGGATGTATAATTATGTGGACGTTGTCATTCACAACATTCAGTACTGGTTCTACCTACAGATCGGATGTATAACTATGTGGACGTTGTCATTCACAACATTCAGTACTGGTTCTACCCACAGATCGAGGTATAATTATGTGGACGTTGTCATTCACAACATTCAGTACTTGTTCTACACAAAGATCGCATGTATAATTATGTGGACGTTGTCATTCACAACATTCTGTACTGGTTCTACCCATAGATCGGAGGTATAATAATGTGGACGTTGTCATTCACAACATTCAGTACTGGTTCTACACACAGATCGGAGGCATAATTATGTGGACGTTGTCATTCACAACATTCAGTACTGGTTCTACCCACAGATCGGAGGCATAATTATGTGGACGTTGTCATTCACAACATTCAGTACTGGTTCTACCCACAGATCGGATGTATAATAATGTGGACGTTGTCATTCACAACATTCAGTAATGGTTCTACCCACAGATCGGAGGTATTATTATGTGGACGTTGTCATTCACAACATTCAGTACTGGTTCTACCTACAGATCGGATGTATAATTATGTGGACGTTGTCATTCACAACATTCAGTACTGGTTCTACCCACAGATCGGAGGTATTATTATGTGGACGTTGTCATTCACAACATTCAGTACTGGTTCTACACAAAGATCGGATGTATAATTATGTGGACGTTGTCATTCACAACATTCAGTACTGGTTCTACCTACAGATCGGATGTATAACTATGTGGACGTTGTCATTCACAACATTCAGTACTGGTTCTACCCACAGATCGAGGTATAATTATGTGGACGTTGTCATTCACAACATTCAGTACTTGTTCTACACAAAGATCGCATGTATAATTATGTGGACGTTGTCATTCACAACATTCTGTACTGGTTCTACCCATAGATCGGAGGTACAATAATGTGGACGTTGTCATGCTCAACATTCAGTACTGGTTCTACCTACAGATCGGAGGTATAACTATGTGGACGTTGTCATTCACAACATTCAGTACTGGTTCTACCTACAGATCGGAGGTATAATAATGTGGACGTTGTCATTCAGTAATGGTTCTACCCACAGATCGGAGGTATAACTATGTGGACGTTGTCATTCACAACATTCAGTACTGGTTCTACCCACAGATCGGAGGTATAATAATGTGGACGTTGTCATTCACAACATTCAGTACTGGTTCTACCTACAGATCGGAGGTATAATAATGTGGACGTTGTCATTCACAACATTCAGTACTGGTTCTACCTACAGATCGGAGGTATAATAATGTGGACGTTGTCATGCTCAACATTCAGTACTGGTTCTACCTACAGATCGGAGGTATAATTATGTGGACGTTGTCATTCACAACATTCAGTACTGGTTCTACCTACAGATCGGAGGTATAACTATGTGGACGTTGTCATGCTCAACATTCAGTACTGGTTCTACCTACAGATCGGAGGTATAATTATGTGGACGTTGTCATTCACAACATTCAGTACTGGTTCTACCTACAGATCGGAGGTATAATAATGTGGACGTTGTCATGCTCAACATTCAGTACTGGTTCTACCTACAGATCGGAGGTATAACTATGTGGACGTTGTCATTCACAACATTCAGTACTGGTTCTACCCACAGATCGAGGTATAATTATGTGGACGTTGACATTCACAACATTCAGTACTGGTTCTACATACAGATCGGAGGTATAACTATGTGGACGTTGTCATGCTCAACATTCAGTACTGGTTCTACCTACAGATCGGAGGTATAATAATGTGGACGTTGTCATTCACATCATTCAGTACTGGTTCTACCCACAGATTGGAGGCATAATTATGTGGACGTTGTCATTCACAACATTCAGTACTGGTTCTACCCACAGATCGGAGGTATGATTATGTGGACGTTGTCATTCACAACACTCAGTACTGGTTCTACCTACAGATCGGATGTATAATTATGTGGACGTTGTCATTCACAACATTCAGTACTGGTTCTACCCACAGATCGGAAGTATAATTATGTGGACGTTGTCATTCACAACATTCAGTACTGGCTCTACCCACAGATCGGAGGTATAACTATGTGGACGTTGTCATTCACAACATTCAGTACTGGTTCTACCTACAGATCGGAGGTATAATAATGTGGATGTTGTCATTCACAACATTGAGTACTGGTTCTACCTACAGATCGGAGGTATAACTATGTGGACGTTGTCATTCACAACATTCAGTACTGGTTCTACCTACAGATCGGAGGTATAACTATGTGGACGTTGTCATTCACAACATTCAGTACTGGTTCTACCCACAGATCGGATGTATAACTATGTGGACGTTGTCATTCACAACATTCAGTAATGGTTCTACCCACAGATCGGAGGTATAACTATGTGGACGTTGTCATTCACAACATTCAGTACTGGTTCTACCCACAGATCGGAGGTATAATTATGTGGACGTTGTCATGCTCAACATTCAGTACTGGTTCTACTTGTGATATAATAATATCACTATATCCATGTATGCATTCTACAAAATGTATTCGTGTTGTAATAGTTAAACGAAAACTTTGGATTTAATGTTGATAAGCGGAAACACGTTAGAACATGGGTAATTATGTTATATTGTGTACGTATTTTGTTTCCCTTAAAAAATACAATGATAGGCAGTTACAAAGGATAACGTTCGAACCTATCACGGGGAATGTGTTACTAGTAAATTTGTCAAACGACCACACGACTGGGTCTACCGAGGACAAGACAGTAAGTGTATCTTAACTCCTGTACTGTTCACAAAGTCTATGGATAAACTGACAAAAACTCGATATAACAACCGCATTTACATGCTCAAAAAAACGTCCAAATAATCGTGATTATCATTATGCTTTTTTTTTTACAAAGAGCCAGGAACGTAAATTATATTTAAGGAACATGACGTACAAGGCGCGCAGGAACACTCTCTCAGCAATATAACATATGTTTAATTATATTAAAACGCATCATCTCCATCGTTATCATTATCATCAAAAGTGGAAGCAGCAGACACATCGACATCATCTTTGTAATTGTTATCACATCTGACAGTTAGCTGTTCATTGATACCTTTTTTAATGATATTAACCATCTGACTTTTAATTCACCGAATCCAAACATAAAAATACATGATTTAAAAGGACTTGTAC
Source organism: Congeria kusceri (assembly GCA_027627225.1). Classification (NCBI taxonomy): domain Eukaryota; kingdom Metazoa; phylum Mollusca; class Bivalvia; order Myida; family Dreissenidae; genus Congeria; species Congeria kusceri. The sequence continues at coordinate 97,701,261 of CM051026.1, forward strand.
ACAGATTTTCGCATTTGTTTAAGTATTCAATTAAATATCTTAACTTTACAGATTTAAGCATCAGAATTTAAAAGCATAGTATAGTAATAAGAAAAGTATTTAGATAAAAAAATGTTTTGAACCCGGGACCTCCAGATTTAAAGGCTATCGCCTTAGCAATTCGGCCATTCCGACTTCAGTGTATCACTCTGCATTATTTATTTTATTTAAGTGTTGCATGTGTGGTCTACGATCCCTACGAAAACAACAGAACACACCAAATTGTTTTATCGTTTTATAATTTTATAAATTTCAACTGATGATTACTAATGAACGAAACATTTCTACAGTTTATTTCAAGGTCCGTAGTGTTATTTTGCTCCCTGGTATACCATGTTATTTTTTATTTGGAATCAGAGACGAAAAAAAAATAGAAAAATAGTCAACTGGTCAATATGTGAACAGGTCCCTTTAAAGCAGCGAAATAACGAACATATGAAAAAAAAACTCAATTTAAATTGCAACAGTTATAAGCAGTTGTATTTCTTTTTGTCGATATAATTTCTTTTCTGAAAACGTATCACTTGCACAGCGTTTGTATGTAGACTATTTAGTTACAAATCCATGATAACGATTCACTTTAGCCTAGTGGTTTGTTGTGCCAGACTTTTGATTCTTCGATTCGGAGGTCGTGGGTTCGAGGCCCTACAGAGGCATATTTTTCTCTCGTTTGTACGATTTCAGTGATAGTGAATACATCAGTTCGTTAGTCCAGATTATTTAGTAATTGAAGTGCAGACATTTAAGACTATTTATTATTGTTCTAAACGTTTGAAAGGCTTACATTGAACTATTTAAAGATAAGTTGGCGTAATACAGTTATAATGAATTTCAGAGGTTTCATTTTTTTAAATTAAAAACAAGCAAAGATAACACACCTCATACACAAGTATATGGAACTATATACATGTCGACTATCTTATCGCGTCTGCTCTGCATTAATGACAAAGTTTTATATATAACTGGAAAACCAGAAATTCTGTATACACGAATTTAGATATTTATTAAAGAGACATTGCTTTACTCAATTGATATAAAATACAATCCAAAGTTCATTAACGTATTTACATAGTCAATACCAGCTAGACGACCGAGTAAATAAAGTCAAAAGATAAATAAAAAAAACGTGGACTTAATACGAACTTCTTTTATTGAACACTAAAGCCAATTCCAATGTGTTGTATATATGATAATGTACATATAATGTTATTCTTCCTATATATAGGTAGAAATACACAAGCTTACATGTTTCAATTGTATATATTTTTCTAAACTCAATAATTTTTTAAGAATTGTGCGTCTAGCATTGTCCCTGTAAAATGAACTTGTCGGGCGAGAACTCTCCTTGTAAACGAGAGGTCCCGGGTTCGGCCTTGTTAGTTCTGTCAGAAGAGTACTCTCCATGTAAACGAGAGGTCCCGGGTTCGGCCTTGTTAGTTCTGTCGGGAGAGTAATTTCCATGTAAACGAGAGGTCCCGGGTTCGGCCAAGTTAGTTCTGTCGGGAGAGAATTTCCATGTCAAAGAGAGGTCCCGGGTTCGGCCTTGTTAGTTCTGTCGGGAGAGTACCCTCCATGTAAACGAGTGGTCCCGGGTTCGGCCTTGATAGTCTGTCGGGAGAGTACTTTCAATGTAAATGAGAGGTCCCGTGTTTGGTCTTGTTAGTTCTTTCGGGAGGGTACTCTCCATGTAAACGAGAGGTCCCGGGTTTGGCCAGTTAGCTCTGACGGGAGAATTGTCTACATGTAAACGAAAGGTCCCGGGGTCGGCCTGTTTATCTCTGTTGAGAGAGTACTATCCATGTAAACGAGAGGTCCGGGGTACGGTCTCGTTAGCTCTGTCGTGATAGTACTCTCCAAGTAAACGATATGTCCCTACTTCGGCCTGGTTAGCTCTGTCGGGAGTGTACTTTCCATGTCAACGAAAGGTCCAGAATTCAGCCTTGTTAGTTCTGTCGGGAGAGTAATTTCCATGTAATCGAGATATCCTGGGTTCGGTCTCGTTATCTCTGTCGGGATAGTACTCAACATGTAAACGAGAGGTCCGGGGTTAGTTTTGTTAGGTCTGCCGGGAGAGTACTCACTATGTAAACGAGATATCCCGGGATGGCCTGGTTAGCTCTTAAATTCTTTACGCTAGCGGCGGGGGTGACGCCATCACGCACGCGCTCAATTGTTGTAGGCTCTGGAAGGTTTTTTTTCGTTAGACTTTGTAAACTCAAATATAGATGTAGCTGGTATATCGGATATTTTAAACCAATGGGCCGCAACTCGCGTCATATATGCAACACATTGAAGCAAAAGTAGCCTATCTTGACCAAATGTTCTTATATATAGTGCATTCCATAGTGTGGAATGCATTAACATAACTAGTTTTAAAATGTGTTACTATGATATAATATATTAAAGGGGCTATTTCACAGTACGGGGTTGAACACACTTGTCTCTAAAATGGAATATTATTAAAACAGGTATTTTTAAAATGTATCAAAACATTTTGTCTGTTATGATGTTTTTGTTGCAAAACATAATTATTCTGATATGTAGAATACATGTTTGTGTAAAAAAATACTAGGGTATGTCAACCAAGTAGCACATCTTTCTCGATAATTAAAATATAATATGCTTTTCAAGCCTTCAAATTTGTGTAAACAGGAAAAACGTCACTTTTAAAACATTATTTCTTACAGCCAAATCTGTTAAATAGTCCCTGTTAAATAATACCTGGTTTAATGCATGTGCGTAAAGTGTCGTCCCGGATTAGCTTGTGCAGTAGGCACAGGCTAATACAGGACGGCACTTTCGCCTACAGTGGATTTATGTTTAGAGGGCTCTTCAGTAAAACAGAAAAAAACATGCAAAAGCGAAATCTGTCCTTCCGAATCTGGGACGACACATTAAGCGCATCAAACCATATTTTCCTACGACAAGCCTCATTTAATTTAAAGTAATAATTTAGAAGTAATCATTTGGATTTTCTTACATATTTTTGTATAAAAATGTTACATAAACACTTTGGCTTAAATTAAACAATATTACGAACAATATTTTGATTAGTTTTTTTTTTACAGGTAAAGGCTTCGCACTCGTCATTTAATCCCTACGCAACAAAACTTTCGGCCGTCGGTTATTCGACAACAAACTTTGTCGTAAAGTAGTACTGCAATTACAGTCTCCAGGCGGCTCCAGACGGCCGGTTTTCATGCAGGCGGTGTTTAAGCTGGCAGGTTAATAGCAGGATGTTTCTATGCAGGCGGGTTCCACGCAGGCTGTTTACAGGCGGGAGGGTTTTATACAGGTAGTGTCCAGGCAGACGGGTTCCAGACTGGCGGTTTCCATGCTGGAGCGTGGTCTCCGTGTTAATGAGTTTCAGGCAGTCGGGTACCAGGCAGGCGAGTAGCAGGCAGACGGGTTACAGACACACGGGTTACAGTTATGCGGGTTACAGGCAGTCGGTGGGTTTCAGGCGATATCCACGCGTGCGGGTTCCAGGCAGGAGGTGTTACAGGCGGTCTCCCGGCAGGCGGGTTACAGGCGGGTGGGTTTCAGGTAGTATCCATGCAGGCGGGTTACAGGCGGTCTCCAGACAAGCGGGTTCTGGTAGTCGGCGAGTTTCAGGCGTTCTACAGGCGTTCGGGTTCCAGGCAGGCGGGCAGAGTCCAAGCAGACGAGCGAGGTCCAGGCATGCGAGCGATTTCCAGACAAGCAGCGATTATCAGGTGGGCGGGCAGTGAAATTTTGACTGAGCGAAAGTGTGAGTCAGTAGTCAGTCAAAATGTCAGTCAGTCATTTATTCATTTAGTCATATGCGTATAAATGTGTGCAGCGAACCAAGAACGCTTAGCTGGGACCTCTCGTTTATGATAATTATGGTCAATATGTTTTCAATAACATTTAGACGCAGAAAACGAAATCACACAGTGTTCCGTTAGGGCTCTCGTGATTTCGCACTGTCGTCCTAAGGGCGAAATCGCGAGAACACGATGTTCTGAAGCGAAAACAAGATGAAAAAATATGGCTTGTTCGCTCTATTTATATGTTGTTATCGCGTTTCGCCCTCGATCTTTATCGCATTTTCGCCTTCGCGGTCAATAGGGCGAAAACGCAACGCGGTCTTGTATTGTCTCTTCGCATTTTCGCCCTACATAATTTGAAGGCAAAGACGCGAAAACACGATATCGCACTGTCGTCTTCCGGTTGCTATAAAACTAAAGCGCAACGGAGTTGAATAACGCGAAAGGAGACGAACATTTTAACATAGTAAAATATACGGGTTCCAGGTAGGAGTGTTCCAGACAGGCGGGTTCATTTAGATGGGTTCCAGGTATGCAGGCTCCAGCAAAGCGGGTTCATTCAGACGGGTTCCAGGCAGGCGGGTTCTGTGCAGGCAGTCAGGCGGATTTCAGACAGATGGGTCCTATGCAGGCAGGCAGACGGGTCGTGTTTCAGGCGTTTCAGGCAGGCGGGTGCACCAGGTGAGCTGACAGTCAGCAAATGAGTGAGGCAGTGGGTGAGTGAATGAAAAAGTGAGCAAAGGAAATTTCGCAGCAAACCCAGGCCTCTAACCCGGGATATTCTCTCTTACGACAAATATATTCTTTATGCGAATCGAATAACATAGCACTGGTGTCAGTATTAGGGGTAGTTTTCTATGTTTATTTTGTTTATTTCATGTTAACGTAATTGTAATTCAAATTAATCAAGTTTTATGACATGTACACATGACAGAACATTATAAGTTTTTGCGTGATTATTATTAACTCCGAAATTCTTTGCTTCTCATAGTCAAACTACCTGTAACTTGGTACTTTTAATACATAAATAAGATATACAGTTTATGTTCGCAACTTGAAGCAACCCAACATCTCTCAGACACGTGTAATTTATATAACGTGTCAGTACTGGTTCTGCCCATAGTTCGGACTGAGGTCTACATGAATGTGACGTTGCCGGTGTTATTTGCCATACTGTTAAGCACTGATTTTACCCATACTTCGGACTGAGCTCGGATTTCATATAACATAACAGTATTTTGCTTTCCTCAACACACAATCGCGTTCCAATAGTTAAACGGAAACGTGGTAGTGTAGTCATGAGTGACAGCACTTTATAAACACGGGTAATAATCTGAATGCATGTACTTTTAACATATTTGCCTCTATCCTTTCACATAGAATGCGTTTATTTTAAAATGTTGGTTTTGACCAAAATACAGTTTTAAAGGAAGCATGAGTCTTAACTCTCTCCTAACAATGTTTTCAATCCATTAAATACAAGTTTGTATAATCCAACATCACTGCAGCTGTGAGAGTATTTATCGGCACCAACGATTGGAAATATCAACATATTATCGTTAACTATAATAATGTGTGAAACTCAGCATATTTATTCACGCATGTGCATGTACAGTAAAATGCTATGAACTTTAGGCTGTATTATTATTATCATCAACGTTATCATTATCATCATCATCATCATCATCATTATCATCACCATTATCATCAACAACAATGTCAACAGAAGTAAAATAACAAAATCAATACACAGTCGCAATCATTTCATATACATTTTTTTAAATTATCATAAACACCAAAAACAATGAGGAAATCGCCGTTAAAAACAAGTAAGAAACGCATAACACCAACACTAGTACTACCAGTACGCATAATTAGTTTTATATCAAAATAAGATAATGTTGCATGTAATACTTCAAGTAAGAAGTAATTTACTTTACAATGTATCATTGTCGGAAATAAATAATTTACACGTTCATGTAAATCTCAAGTCTTATAGACGCATGCGTTAATTCATGAGGTCGAGGCTGGACCTTGTGGACTGTTAATCAGAAGTCGCAATGAAATACAATTATATCTGGATGCATGCATACATTTTACGAATTGTTCTTCTACCTCATCAGCAACGATATCATCATCATCAACAACAATGTCACGAACAGACCAGGCATAATAATGCGTGCCTTTAAATTCATATGTTCGAAATCGTTTTACTTCTACATGCTCCAGTGTATCCAGTTCATGTTGGATGAAAACGTAATTTTCCAGTGGGATGTCATGGCGTGAAAAAGGTAAATGAGTAATATGAACACAACCGAATTCCAGTCTACACTCAACGGTTTGCGTACATGAAGACAGTGTGTTCGCAAGGACCCGTAGTTCAGATAGAGACAATTCATTATAGTAGAAATTCAAATACTTCAATGACCGAGGTAGCTGTAGGTCGACATATGTACGAAAATACATTATTAGCGTTTCCAGCTGTGTGAGGGATGATAGCGACTGCGACAACCACGATACATCTTTAACTACCAAAGCTCCCCAACGACCACTCAGACTCAGACTCTTGATATTCAGACCGTGCAGAGCCTTCCACAGACCATATCCGTCTTCAAACATTGAAACACTAAGCGTTTCTAGCTGTGTGAGCGATGGTAGTAACTGCAATAACGACGATTCATACACCAAATAACCCCACTTAACACTCAGACTCTTTAAATTCAGACCGTGCAGAGCCTCCCACAGTTCAGGACTTTCTTGATCAATATCGAGCTCTTTAAATGTATTGTTACATGCCGTGGTAATGTTTGCGCTTGTTAGTGTATTTGATCTGCTGGCTACGCCACGCGATGTTATATAACACTTATGAATACAACATTCCACTTTATGACCGAGTGTCAGCAGTGTGTTGAACAGGCTGCGTAGCCAGGTAGAGGAACATGTGACACCTTTCAACTCAATGTATTCTATGGAGGGCAGAACTGGAGGAGAGTCTGCACAGTGTGCTGGATCTGCACAGTCTAGTAGGAACCAGACCGGAATATCCGATGTGGCCGAACTGGAAAAATCTGTAAATGTAAATGTTTCAATTTATTACGGTTACGAAAATATTAAATAAGGTAACATTTACATAAATATGTTGATATAAATTGAGCTTTTAACATGTTTGCATACAACTCACATGTCAAATCTGCAACATATTACTTCATATTTCATATCAGTTGCACAATGATTTGAATTATACATCAAGATATATGGAGATTAACATAAATTATATGATCTTATGATATATATATATACCAGTTGATGTTTAGAAAAATATTACGGCGAGGTTCCAGGGCTGTTATTTTATTCATGCCAAACCTGATACTGAATATTACAAAATAACCACATAGTACCTAGTAATTCTAATTATCTTTCTTTTTTTCCAAAAAAATTGAAACAATTGCATGAAACAGTTTTACCGTTAATATTAAACAAGAAATATGTATAAATAAGATAAGTGTTCACTGTTTGTGAACTCTGAATTTAATGAAATATGCTAGACCTATATTTAAAACAGATGCATTTGTAAAATGTTGGTAGGTAATAAATGGACAGTCACATTTCTGAGTACATCTATATTCTATATGCCTTTAATATTATTTTCGATATGTTTTCATGAAAAAGTTAAGTTTCTCTCTAAAACAGTGAACTTATCGAGTGGCTGTATTTATAGTTAGCTCTTTTTTGAAAGTAAATATAAAGAGATTATAAAGTAACAAACTCATCTGAAGATCCCTAGTGTGTGATCAGTGACTGATACCTGACTAACGTAATTAACTTATATTTTGATCAACGCCAGTACGTTTGTTCTTACAAAATACAGATGCGTGCAAATTACATTGTTTTACATTTTATTTGAAGCATTTTTACTGGGTAAAATATCAAAAACGTTTTTGATTCTAATCATATAACGCATTTATGCTATGCACATAATGTAAAGGTAAAATTCATTAAATTGTCTACGTCTATTTCGTTCTGCATAGTATATGCAAAGACTCACTTAATGTAAATGTATAGTTTGAATAGACTCTACTTGTAACCTGGTAGAAACGGGTGTACGAAATAACATATATGTGCGAATTGTACTTATGGAATGTTGCCTATTACATGCGATATTAACGAGTGTTTATCTGAAGTGCATATTATTTCAAACGCTACATGCTTTTAATGGACTTTAAATGCGCTCGGCTGTTGTCAAATGCTTTCCGGCTATAAATATTGTTGCGAGGTTGACGCTAAACTACACAAAAAAGATTGAGTTGCATTTTCTAAGCCTTTCATTGTAAACGAGAAAGTAATGTCTAAGTTTCAGGGTGGCCACTGATATTCCGAAGAATAATTCCATGATCATATTGCCCTGATTTTCCATGATTTTCCTCGACCTGAAGTGATTTACCCCTACATGTTTTACTTACTGGTACAATTAGTGCAAAGTGGTGATATTATGGTATATAAATATCTGACCATTAGTATCCATTTTAATCATTTTACTGTAGTTAAGTTCATTGTATATAAATATATGACCGCCATTATCCATTATCCATTTTAGTCATTTTACGTTCATATTCTAAACACAAATATGATAATGTTATTGTTGTATTGTCGAATTATTTAATACATTCAAGATTTCACTTTTTAACTTTGGATCTGTTATAACACTTAAGTTCTAATTCCTAAAATTGTTCATGATTTTTGCCAAGTTTCAAATTCCCAGTGTTTTCCCTGCAGGATTTTTCCACACTTTTTTCTAGTGTCGTTGGCCAACCCGAGTTACTTTAATGTTTAAAATGCTTTTTAGAGTCATGCAAATGAAATTAAATTCCTTAAATGTACGTTATCAATAAAACTTAATTGTATCAGTGATATAAACGTTATAGGATGCATAGAACACCAGTTTAACAGCGTCTAACGAATGCATTAATAACATTAAATCAATCGGGACTACTGCACTACCTTTATTTTTCAATTTGATTCAGTCAATTCGCAAGGTCAAAATTTGGTATGATAGCTACGCCGAAATATTTTCGCTGATAGGATAACAACGTACTGTTTAAATTTCTTACTGATGCAGGGGTTATTTCCACTACGAATACACACATTCCACATACAATTACGATTATTTATATATAATATATTAATAAATATAAAATAATGTATTGTAGTGATCCAATTTAACGGGGAACGCATGCCAACATTTGTTTTGAGACGCCATTTTTGAGTTTTGTACTGAACTTGATGTTTGCAAGGTTGCGTACATATCGATTAAAGAGCGTTCACTTGTTGGTCTAAATGTAAGTAACTAATCATACATTTATATTGTATAGTGAATTTAAGAGCGTTTATTTGGAAAGCATTGCAATAATCAAATATGGACGTTGTATTTTTTCCACTGATGGCGCCATACAAATAGCAAAATGCGCGCTTAAATAAATATCAGGAATGGGACCGAACACTTGATTTCAAAATGTCACCAACACAAACAGTTGAATCCTGTTTGGCTATCAAAAACCTCACTTAAGGCGCCAACAAAATCATTTTTGAAACAAGAAATGTGTTCACAGACACGGATGCTCCCACTTATGTAGCCTGTTCTACATGGCGCCGTTTGTCTATATGCAAATTTTCAAATTATATTGCAAAAGAAGAAGTATCATGTTATACTGTACTTTCTGCCAATGTATTATATTATTATGTGAAAGAATTCGAGGTATAACACATTTTCAATCAAAAGCTTTAGTCATGACAAAAACAAATCAATAACGTGTAGTGTCAGGAACCAGGCTTTATTATTACCTGATCGGATATATAAATGCTATATCGTCATATTTCACTATTCCATTATGGATACGTGTGTTCTCGATAAACATGAACTGTTACCGGGTGAAAGTTTTGACTGTTTCCCGCACGCGCTGGTGTTTCCCAAAAAACTAGTTATAGCTGAAACCTCCAAAACTCCGCAATTTTCCGTCGCTTTTAGTGACCGGCGGAAAAAAAACAAAGTTTGCGATACAGCGCACAGTTACGACCATCTACGGAAATCGACGAACATGTTCCTACCTCAGTCTCTCTATTCCTATTCGGTCTTCATATATATTATTTTTACCACTTATTTCTGTTTCGCCATATATTTACAGGTTCATGTAATGAATAGAGAAAAAAAAGTTTGTGTTGAATAAAGTTTTTTTTAGCGAGACTTAGAAGACCTGAACCACGAGCCTTGGCGAATAAGACGAAAAAAATGAAGTCACGAAAATCAACAATATGACGTCATTATATTGCGCGTGTTTGATTATTCAGAGGGTTTTAAAATGTTTGTTTATTTATTCGGATGTTTTAGCCATTTTAACAGTATTTCAGTCATATCATGGCGGTCAGTTAACATACTTTTCCTGGGCAAGCTTAGCCGATCTAAGCGGTTTACCAGTACTAAATGCACATACTTATGCCAGTAACTGACAACTGACCTACTTCAAACAGCGGTAGAGGGAGAATAGCTGTAGAAATAATTTCATGACCTATTCCCACACAAGTTATGTGGCCTAGCTGGGATTCAAACTCACGATCCCCGGATTAACAGTCCAGCGCTCTACCAACTGAGCTAGCCGGGCTACGTTTATCCAGAGAGTTGTTATTTCATCAATGCCGGCATGAGAATGGGATGAAAATAAATTATATCCTGTCAAATTTTTTTTAAAGTACTAAGCTTCAGATGGTCTAAGTAGAGACTATTTTGTTAAAAATACATAATGACATAATTGACTTTTTAAATTAGATCTAGATCTAATAATCCACACACAAATGATTTAAAAAAAACACATCAGGTAATAAAACATGGGTTTTGGGGGAACAGTCAAAAGTGTTGGCCCACGGTGTCAGGATTACAGTTTGACCTGTTTCCCTCGGCCTAGCGGTCTCGGGAAATAGTTCAAACAGTTATCCCTCCACCTTGGTCCAACAGTTATGACAGTTCCCGAAACACCCATGTGATAACTGTATACTGCAGGGCACTACGGTCGACTATCGAACTCTGCCTTGCCACCGAAAACCCGTGTGTGATGGTGTTCTGGATCTGATCGTAAGGTGTCCATGACTTGTCAAGCTATTAGCTCCAAACGAACTTTTCTCTGCGATATTCCCATTTTCCAAAGAATTGCCATAGTCCTTTTGGAAAAATACGAATCGGCACTCATTTTAGCACAATGCTGAGCATTCTGGACGCTATATTGCAAATGCGCTTAATGTGCACAATACCAACTGATCCGAAACTATACATTCACCCCTGTTTATAGTCTCACATTATAACCATGACTTCACCTAACAGGCAAATAAACCATTCAATTATGTGATCATACTTTTTAATTAAGTGAACAAAAACAAAAGTTCTTAACTAATCATAAGAACTATAATTTTAAGTCATTAATTTATGACAATGTTGTAACTTCAACAAACAAACACAACTTCTAAATCCGACTTCCGGTCAAATGTGAAATTCGTCCTCAAGCTATAAATAGAGCAAACACATTTTTTCCTGACATGTAGTAATTAAACTTTTGGCCAAAATTCCGGAGTTATGGTTATTGTATGCTTAAATAATTCTTGCTATCATTCTGTGATAAATCAACAAACTGCCTTTTCTTAGTTTTGAATTATGTTTGCACATTCATAAATAGAGAAGTAATTCACTAACTGCACAAGCTAGGTTCTTACATGCGACAAACCATCTGGTGATGGTGATCATGTCTGCCAATTTATCAGAAAATCCTGGCAACTGGTTCTTGCACCCGAAATCCCACCCCCCTCATAATGCTTATCACTTCAGCCAAGTTATTTGAAAATCTTTCCATGCTGGACCAAATTATGCTCGGGACAGGTTATATGGCCTAAAATCTTAACCGTTTAGAGTGACCTTGACCTTGGAACTAAAGACCTGGATCTTGCTCGCGACACACCGTCTCGTTATGCTTAACATTTATACCAAATTAAAAAATCCTCTAATGCTGGATTAAGGAAAATAATCCGAACATGCGTACATAATTACACACGTGCATACGTACACACGCATAAACGTACATAAGAACGTACCCACGGTCAATGTAAAAACTATTTGCCCCCCACCATTGGTGAATTTTCAAGGTATGTACATAGATAAACAGTTAACACTCATACACAAGTTTAAATATTTGGCAGACAGGTACGAAAGGGACTTAAATTTAATGAGGATGTTGAAAGACACAGGTTTCGTGTCTGAAAAAAATAGCCTCCTTCTCCTCTACAAGTCCGTTATTCGTCCAAAGATAGATTATCGGGCCCAAATATATTCATGTACTACGCAAAACGCATTAAAATGTTAACTACCATACAAAACAAGCCCTCATGATAGCTCTACTATGACTGCCGTGTACACCGGGTAATACATTACAAGAGGAGACATGTGCGCTGCCAGCCTCTCTGGGCAAAAAACCGATACCTTTATCAGGGTCCGGAGCGTTAAAAGTAGCATGTTACCCTTCCATTTGGGCCAGCACCAATACCCTGGTGGAGAAGGTCGGCCTCAAAGAGGTCGCTGTAGCAAACAGATTCCCTCTGAACTCCCCCACAATGGCTGCTTCGTTCCCCGGATCTCGACAACCATCTATAAACAATAATTACAAAGTCTTCCCGCACCTCGTGAGGTCAGAAGCTCTCAATTATTTTCATATTTAGTATGCCGAGCATCTAAACATGTACACATACAGCTCCTAATGCCCTGACTCTGGCTTGGTCACAAACTCGTTCCCCTTCCAAAAACGTGGTAAGAACATTCAGACTCAGCAATAAACTTTCAATACATTCGGCTGACCTTTTGGCTATTATTTTTGCAATGTGCTGTATATAAGTTAACAAGCCCACTAAACTGCTATTTTCGTGGACTCTATCTTCTCTTGTGTCCATCAAAAATTGAAGTTGCAGGTCTTGTCCTGACATCGTAACTGAAATGTTGGAATTGAATAAACAGTGCCTATACAAATATGTACAGCTATCCTTAGTCTGCTGCCCAGCACATGTCGAGATCCCGGGGAATGAATCAGTCGGCCACATCAATACACGTCTAACATCATAATCACCAAATGCATTTGCCGACTGAGGATGGGGACCAGTCTTTTACCTGCTAGTGCGGGAAAGTATATTTTGAAGCTTGACTCCCTATGTCCACAATGTGAGACCGCCTTTAATGCTGACCACTCTATCCATCCTAAACATTGAATACCATTTAAATAGGATCCTAAATCTAATCCAACTGGCATAATAAATTGCCAGTATTCTAATCTCTGGCAACATATCAGGTAGATCGCCAAACCAATTTAAATACAAATACTGGACCTGCAGCTTAATAAAACACTTCTTATATTAAAAATTGTAATTAAATAAACATTTTCCCCTATCTGGGGAAATTTTATTATTTATTTAAACATTTATTTATACCACTAAACAGCTTTTCACTATACAGTGGTCTAGTTATTGCTTTTTTAGCAATATTTCCATTTATATATTTTCTTTCCGTGTTTTTTGCACATTACAATCCAATATACATAGCGAATTTCTGATATTTAACCTAATGACAGGGAGATGACTCCTGCCTGACCAAATTCTTTATCCATCTTGCAATCATCATTATATCATTCCAGCATGGGAGACAACTCTTCACAAACCAACCTGTATCTTATGCAGTACACAGTGCTAATAATAACCATAGCTCAGTAGAACATTCAAAGGGTTAAACTCAGCCAGTGTTTATATTGTGCATAAGATCAACAGATAAGGATTCTGTCAGAATTATATATTTCCCCATCAAATTTGAAATAATTGGGTACTTAACAAAATAGTTGAGTACTTCAAATTATGTTACTCTATAAGAATAACAATAATTGACTATAAGACGAAGATGATCTCCAAATTTTGTACAACAACCACAACGCGCAAATCTGTAAAGTTAAGCCATTTTATGGCATACTTAAAGAATAGAGCCCCGAGGGCCTTAGGACGCTCACCTGAGACCTTGTAACCCAATTGGAATTTGTATCCCCGAGGCGTAGTTTATTTTTATCCCAGGGGCAAAATATGAACAATCTTGAACATACCTCTAAGCCACACGGTTTCAGGTAAAGATTTTTAAAGGAACTTTGCTATTTAAGTCTATATAAAGCATGTGACCCCTCAGTGTGCCACCAGATTTTCAGGGGCATAATTTGAACAATCTATGGAGAGGACCACTATGCAATGTTACATACCAAATATAGGAAAGATGTGGGCCTTGCAGTTTCAGAGGAGAAGATTTTTAAAGTCAATTGGCTATTTAGGTCTTTATAAACCGTGTGACCCCCCAAGGCGTGACCAGATTTGACCCCATGGGCAAAATTTGAACAATATTTATAGAGGACCACTATACGGATGGTACAGACCAAATATGAAACCTCTAGGCCTTGCGGTTTTAGAGGAGAAGAATTTTAAAGTCATTTTGCTATTAAACTCCAAATAAACCACGTGACCCGTGGGGTGTGGTCAATTTTGACACATGGGGCATAATTTGGACACACTTTGTAGAGGACTAATTGAGGATGTTACAAACCAAATACGAAACCTCTGGGCCTGGCGGTGTCAGAGCAGAAGATTTTTAAAGACATGTTGCTATTAAAGTTGATATAAACCATGTGAACCCCGGGGCGTGAACAGTTTTGACCCCAGGTCCATAATTTGAACAATCTTTGTAGAGGACCAATTAAAGATATTACATATCAAATACGAAACCTCTGGGCTTGCGGTGTCAGAGCAGTAGATTACTAAAGTCATTTTGCTATATTCCATATAAACCATGTGACCCCCGGGGCGTAGTCCGTTTTGAACCCACGGAAATGATTAGAACACAATTTGTAAAGGACCACTAAATGTTACATACCAAATATGAAACCTCTGGGCCTTGCAGTTTCAGAGGAGAAGATTTTTAAAGTCATTTTGCTATATATTCTATGTAAACCATGTGACCACCGGGGTGTGGCTCGTTTTGACCCCAGGGGCATACTTTGAATAGTCTGTGTAGAGGACCACTATAGGATGTTACATACCAAATATATAACCTCTGGCCCTGTGGTTTCAGAGAAAAAGATTTTTAAAGTTTACACTTTGTAAATTTATTTTTAGCTCTAGTGACCGACATGTGCAACGGACCGTAACGATTTAAATAACTTTGAAAGAGGTTCACCTAATGATCATTCCTTTGAAGTTTGGTGAAAATCTGCAAAGTGGTTCAGCAGGAGATGTGGTTTGAATTAA
Organism: Congeria kusceri; assembly: GCA_027627225.1. Classification (NCBI taxonomy): domain Eukaryota; kingdom Metazoa; phylum Mollusca; class Bivalvia; order Myida; family Dreissenidae; genus Congeria; species Congeria kusceri. The sequence goes on from CM051026.1 coordinate 97,716,443, forward strand.
ATGTTGACAATGCACGCACGCACGACGGACAACGGGCGATCACAAAAGCTCACCATGAGCACTTTGTACTCAGGTGAGCTAAAAATGCAAAAATCTGTCAACAAGTTCCTTTAATAGAAAATCTCAAATAATTTCGCTTATTACAATACACGTGGTGTTTCTTCGAATTGAGGATACATCCAATTTGGGTTTCACTAGGATAATTCTGGGTCAAAAGCAGAAATAACCTCTTTAATAATGTTATGGAACTTGACAATGGAAATCGACGATGACGATGATTGAGAGGCAAATAAAGTCGAGAACCCTTGTTTTTGTACAATGTCAATTTGTTTTGTCTGCCTCTGTGCGACATTTTCCCGGAATACTCACAAACATAACCAAAGCATTCCGAATACGAATAGAAACCAAGAAACCGACAGTTGCATGATGACGTCATAAAACACGGAGTATTAAGGAGATACTCGATTAATCTCAATTGGACAGTTGTGGTTTACGTTGAAAAGAACATCGAATCAAACTGCTTCGTATTTTACGTGAGTCTGTTCTTTCGTAACATAACAATTTCGTAACCTTTCATTTTCGGCTGTTTTGTACACATCTATTTGTCATTTCGTACCCATGTCAGTCAATCACTTTACACACCAGACTTGCGTATTAATTAGTAGAATTTATATTAGCCTTGTTATTGGGCTAAGGACAGCCGTATTGGCCTGCAGCCTCAGGCCAATACGGCTGACCGAAGCCCAATAACAAGACCAATATGAATTCAACTTATTTATGAACATTGTATTAATTAACTTCATAATATTGAGCAGCAACCTTCAATTTTAATAGTGCCAGTATCAAAATTATCAAACCACATACTAGTATAAATTGGTCGTTCTTTAACGTCTGCTAACACAATTTCCGGTACATAATATTTGCTTATGGTTACAATACACTAAATAAATAAGTCATGTAGGGCTGTACTCTCTGATCAAATCACTAACTTTAACTCGAAGACATGTTTTTAGGTTTAGACACTTGCTTTGATATTCTTTTTGTTGGTAGGGTAAGCATTGGTATGCACACATAAATTACTATGTTACGTTTTAAGATTGGAGACTGACACTTGCGCTGAGGAGGGTTACATTCAACTATAAAGTAGCCGCTACAAAGATGGCGATAAAACAGTCAACTTTAATTAGTGTTGAGTTCTTCCTAACATAATACATGACATACCCTTTTTATTGCTTAAATCAGTTTAGCTTAGAATTCACTTCAAGAAAAGGTACGGCTATAAGGGTCCCCGTGTGCAAAATGTTGCATTTATATTTGGTTAAAGTTATCGCTTTTACATTAAATTACATAAGGATTGGAATTAGTATATTGTAACCTAAAGGGACAATGTGTACATAAAAACACCATGTTACTGTGTGGTTTATTTGGCTGTAATAAGTTTCATTGAAAACATGCAATAAATATCATTATTGTAATGTGCATTACAAATTGTACAGCGAAAACCGCTTTTTCAAGTTAACAAACAACAACAAACAAGAGGGCCATGATGGCCCTAGGTCGCTCACCTGAGTTGATGGCATAATGGCAAATAACAAGAGGGAAAAATGGCACTAAATGCCTTACCTGAGTACAAAGATATTGGCCTTGCAATTTCAGATATTTTTTAGTCCATATAAATTATGTGACCCACAGGGCGTGGCCACCTTGTACCCCAGGGGCATAATTTGAACAATATTCGTAGTGGACCACTTTTCAATGTTACATACCCAATATGATTACACTGGGCCTTGCAGAATTAGAGGAGATTTTTCAAGCCATTTTGCTATTTAAATGTATATAAACCATGTGATCCCCAGGGGGTGGCCTATTTCAACCCCAGGGACATCATTTGAACAACCTTTGAAGAAGACCACTCCACAAGGTTTTACGCAAAATATAAAACCTCTGGGCCTTACGGTTTCAACAAGGAAGATTTTTAAGGCCCACTTGCCATATAAGTCTATATAAATCATGTGATGCTCCAGGTCATGGCCACTTTTTACCCAAGGGGCATAATTTGAAAAATCTTTGTAGAGGACCACCATACAATGTTACATATCACATACGAAAAAACTGTAATTTCAGGAGATGTTAAAGTCATTTTGCTATTTAAGTCTATATAAACAATGTGACTCCCAGGGAAGGGCCCTATAAACAATGTGACCCCCACGGAAGGGCCAGTTTGACCAATGGGATATCATTTGAACAATCTTTGAAGAGGACTACTATAAAAGTTTACATACCACATATGAAACCTCTAGGCCTTGCAGTTTCAGGAGAAGACTTTTAAAGTCATCTCTCTATTTAAGTCAATATTAACCATGTGAGCCATGGGGTGTGGCCAGTTTTGACCACAGGGGCATCATTTGAGCAGTCTTTGTAGAGGATGACTATACAATGTTATATACCAAATATGAAACCACTGGGCCTTGCAGTTTCAGAGAAGAAAAATGTTAAAGCCATTTTGCTATTTTAGTCTATATGAACCTAGTGACCCCTAGGCTGTGCCCAGTTTTGACCCCAGGGGCATCGTTTTAACAATCTTTATACAATGTTTCCAACCTAATATGAAACCTCTGGGCCTTATTGTTTCAGGGGAGAAGTTTTTTTTAAGTCATTTTGCTATTTACATTTATATTAACATGTGAGCCCTGGGGTGTGGACAGTTTTGACCCCAGGGGCATCACTTGAACAATCTTTGTAAAGGACCACTATACAATGGTATATACCAAATATCAAACCTCTGGGCCTTGCGGTTTCAGAGGAGAATATTTTTTAAGTCATTTTGCTATAAAGTCTATATAAACCATTTGACCCCTGGGGCGTGGTCAGTTTTGACCCCATGGGTTTCATTTGAACAATCTTAGTAGAGGACCACTACAGGATGCCACATATCAAATATGAAAGGCCTGTCCAATATCTGGTACTAAAAAGTTGTTCATTGAGAAGAGGTCCTTGGGTGGAGGCTGCCAACAAAAAATTAAAAACCTTGTTGGAGAGACATGATCTGTGCTTATTTTTGTGTGTGCTGCACACATTTAAGTAAACTGTACAAATGAAAGGTTTAAAGTAGATGATTAGACTTCAGGCTCTATGCTGCATGTTTCTGTACATGCTGGTGAAACATGGCTAACATTGCTGGTGAAGCAGTGTAAGAGCCACAGACTCAGTTTCATTTTGTCTTACAAAAAATTGTGCAGTTCCACCTAAGTTAAGACTACTTATAAATGTAATCCTATTCATTTCATATTTGGCATTTCATTATTAAATTAGAAATTTACACTTTGCGTGTCAACAAATTCAATGTAGTTGATCTAAAGTGAAAATATATTATATAAGACGGTCTTATATACTAAGACTGATTGACTACATTTCTTACACATTGCCTAAATATTACATGCAGCTAATTTACTTACACAACAACATGATTGACTATGCTGGTGGGTAACATTGTCTATGCATTTCAATGGTCATCTCCAACAATTCTCTAAAGCACCCTCACAACAATTAGTAACTTGCTAGCTGGTTTTTATAAGATCTAAAAATAGCACACTGTATACACTTGGTTTGGTTGGAATGTCATCTGCTGTGTTGATTTTTTAGTGTTGGAGGCTTATTGAAATTATAGTGCTGCAGTATAAACAATGTGACCCCCCCCCCCCCCGGGATGTAGTCAGTTTTGACCCCAGGAGCATCATTTGAACAATATTTGTTGTGGACTATTATGCAATGTTACCAATCAAATATAAAACCTCTAAGCCTTGCAGTTTCAGAGGAGAAGATTTTTAAAGTCATTTGGCTATTTAAGTCTGTATAAACCATGTGACCACCCTATTGTGGCCAGTTTTGACCCCAGGGGCATCAAGATGAAACCTATGGGCCTTGCGCTTTTAGAGGAGATTTTTAAAGTCATTTTGCTATTTAAGTCTATATAAACCATGTGACCCCTGGGGTTTGGCCAGTTTTGACCCCAGCGGCATCATTTGAATAATCTTTGTAGAGGACCATTACACAATGTTATACCAAATATGAAACCTCTAGGCCTTGCGCTTTTAGAGGAGAAGATTTTTAAAGTCATTTTGCTATTTAAGTCTATACAAACCATGTGACCCCTGGGGCGTGGCCACTTTTGACCCCAAGGGCATCATTTGAACAATCTTAGTAGAGGACCACTAGAGGATGTCACAGGGCGTGGCCACCAAAATATGAAAGCCCTGAGCCTTGCAGTTTTATAGGAGAAGATTTTTTAATGTTTTCACTTTTTAAATCTAATTTTAGCTCTGGTGACCTACATATGCAGCTGACCGGAAAGATTTGAACAACTTTGAAAGATGTCCATCCAAGGATCATTTCTGTGAAGTTTGGTGAAAATCTGCCAAGCGGTTTAGGAGGAGATGTTGTTTGAATGAAAAGTTGACGAAGCATGCACACACGCACGCACGCACGCACGACGGACAACGGGCGATCACAAAAGCTCACCATGAGCACTTTGTTCTCAGGTGAGCTAAAAAGTACGGAAACCAGTCTTGTGAATCTTTTAGCACACTAAATCATGCTAAAACCAAACATGAACACGTTTTATACAATATTTATCTTTATTGAATTAAAGTATGTAAACATATGCTGGTATTTTGACTGATTTCCATGAATTAAGTACACAATATGACTCAGGCATCCCATATAATCAAAGCACTGAAAATGCAAGCCAGATTGCTTATCAGGCATCATTCTTAAATGCGTTTTCAAGCATTTCTACTTTGTGGATAGGTCTGAAATTTTGCGTGCACATTTAGAAATATGCTAATAATGATGTAGATTTTTTTTTTTTCGCGAAATCAAAACTTTAAGATGTCTTCTAGGTCACAATACACTAAATACATACATGTAAGTCATGTACGGCTGTACTATCTAAACAAATCAACAAGTTTAACGCGAAGACATGTTTTTAGGTTTAGACACTTGCTTTGATATTCTTTTTTGGAGGTGTTGGTAGGGTAAGCATTGGTATGCACACATACATCACTGATATGTTTTAAGATTGGAGACTACAGTATGACACTTGCACTGAGGAGGGTTCCATTCAACTAGAAAGTAGCCACTAAAAAGATGGTGATAAAACAGTAAACTTTGTCTAGTGTTGAGTTGTTTCTTACATAATACATGACATACCCTTTTATTGCTTAAATCAATTCAGCTTAGAATGCTCTTTAAGAAAATGTATTGTAATGAGGGTCCTTATGTGCAAAATGTTGCATACATTAAATTACATAAGGAATGGAAATAGTATATTTTAACCTTATCGTGAAAGTCGCAAAAAGTTTAACACCACCAATCGATATGCACTGTTACCCCGTCTGCGTCTCGGTAAACTAGTGAGTGCTACATGAAGAAACTTTTAGAAACAAATACAAACTGAAAAATATTCTTAGCATTTTCAAAATGGCGTCAAAAACTTGCAAAAATATCATCTCTTATAAGTATGAGCTAAACCTGAATCTTGATTGGCCGAATCTTGTTTTGATCGCGTTTCTCCAAATTGGTCGTGTTTTTCCTGTATTGGCCGAGTTTTGAAAATTATTGGCCATGTTTACATTGTATCAAGCGAACAAACTGACCAGATTCTCGTTTAATCTGCAGGGGTCTCTCTCTGGTTTGGGGGAAGAGTACCTGTACCCTCAGGCGGGGGAATTTTAGCGTCATTATACACAGAAAGGGAAATGTTGACTTAGCAAATGAGTCAAAAATAAAAACTATTTTTTTTTTTTTTTTTAATCACTTTATTTTCGAAGTCTTTACCTGACAACTTTATTCATGAAAATTATCAATGAATTGAATATTATCATAACTAGTCAAATTTTAACCATCTACGGTCTACCACTTGAACATTACAAGGTGGAGCAGTGCAACAGATAATTTTTCTTGCAATTTAATAGATTTTCACTTTCGATTTTTAAACAGTTTTTTAACTTCCAATTTGTAACCTTAATTAATTTTGTTAAACTACTTATACTAATTCTAATACAGTAATAAACTGTGTTTTTGACTGTAAGACACGGTATTTGTGCGTTTTTGCTTCACCTGTTTTGATAACTTTTAAGCAGAAGCCATTTTCCCAAAACAGAAATTACGGTTCCCGGCAAACAAGTTAGCAGTTAACTGTGTAGAAATAAAGTTTTATTATGAAAGCACAAATAATCGGGAACCAGACAAGTCAAAACGGTCATTTAACATGATCATGTGATGTTCTTCGGATTTTATTGTTAACCATTTGTTACGGTGCTTAAGTAAATCTGATTCCCGAAAATTACTCCCATAAACAACACGAAAACAAATTCGATGGCAGTTCATTTAGGGGAAATTTTGGCCTGAAATGGGGGAAAAATACATTTCGTTGGGGAATGATGCCGAATTTCGGCATAAAAAAACGGAGATCGAGACCCCTGAATCTTATCAAGTTTAGTAATACCAGGCAATATAAATCTTACCTCTGAATTATTTACACTGTGTTCTCTCAAATTGTGCACATTTTATATTGATACTTTAAATGTATATCTCTGAAACCTAAGGCAAATTTAATAAATGCCATTTCTGAACCAATTCAATTTTTTAAATGCTGTTGTCAGTGGCACAGTAATCATTAATCGAAAGATGAAGGATCCCTCTATCCCCTTTTGTTAAATTCTCCCTCCCACTGTGATCTTGCATTAGCCGTGCTGGGCCGGGGGCACACGAAAATAGTAACACATATTTAAATGTAAATGTTACTAATAATATATGTTTCTGTTCTTAACAAAGCCCTCCAATCTGACTGACCAAGAATTCTTTAATTTAAACCATTTTTAAGTCTGCGGTTTGTCTTATTTCTACTACTGTCAAGTATTAATAAGCCTAATTTTTATTGCAGATTTTAGATAAAATGGTGAGGACCCAGTTATCAATCTTGAAATGTCTACACAATATTGGTTTTACCGCAATGGGTAGTAAGAGTCTTATTTTTTGGCAATAATTTTGATCCAATTGTAAACAATGATCAAGATGCCATAATTTTTGAGTGATATTATAGTTGATGCAGTAACCTGCATACTGTATATCACACATTTATAGAAGTGGTTACCCACATTTAATATTTAAATCTACTAAACTACCAGTTTTAAGTATCCCTTTCTATGTAAATCAATCCTGTGCGTCACCCAATTCCCAATATATTAAAACACCATTCAACCACTGCCCGCCAAAATTCTCCTCCCCATCAAGTGCTATCCCTTCTTTTCATAATCATTAACAAGATATATTTCTTTCATGTACTGCCCAGATTTTCTTTTATTTAAAAATATTTGCACAGACTAGACAGTTCTTTTAATTAGTTACTTGTTTTATCGGTGTTATTTTTAAAGGCCTCAAACAGAAAGCCGTTCGATATTGCCGGAAGGTTGTAATATATGTTTTATCCTAGAAGAACTCTATATATGATCTGTATCCTGTAGTTTTGTCCGTTCTCTTAAATTGTCATCCTGTGGTAGGCTACATACCACAAAATATCACTTGACCCTTATAATAAATAGGGTAAAGAAACCCTATTTAAGCACATTTTCTTTTGTGTGTATGTAAAGACATTCAAATAACACAGATAATGTAAAACAATGCTAAACCACTTAGAGATATGAAAATAATTAATAAATTGGTTATTGTCGTTACAGTTAAAAACACCCTATGGGCATTAGCACATGTAGCCTTTAAATGTTTCCAATATTATATGGTAAATGCTGCAAAGGTTCTGTTGCAGTCTTTTGGGGTAAAAAAGATTCCAACAATAACGTTGCAGCACACGCTGCTAACCTGGTTTAGAAAACTCTACTTTTCTATGTTAATACAGACACTAAAAAGTAAAGGAAAATATAATCATACTCAAATTCATATTCATACGCATTGCCAAATATATATGTGTGTGTGTATATATATATATATATATATATATATAGTACATTGTAGATTAAATGTTACGAAAGAAGATTCGGAATACGTCGAATTGTTATTCTCGAAGCATGAATACACAATTTGCAATACTAATTATACACAGGAACCCCTGATATATCATATTTCTACTGATATAATTTAAAATCGTCAAAGTCTAATGAATGTTTATGGTTGCGTTATCAAAAATAAAGTCTGAACATTTCAAAAATCGCTGAATGTTCCCTGACTAGTTTTTTTTATTGGGATACACAGTATAAATGCTTATTTGACTTCAAATCGTTATTATATTAGATAACTAACATGAACGGCATATTACCGGTACTATAAATAACTATATAGACTCGTCTGATACATAATACTTTTAATTTATTTCCGAAATTATTTTCTTACATTGTTAATTTGTTTATTTGACTTGACAAATTCAGATAACAATTATGTTAACCTAAATTATTTTGGTTATTCATATACCACTGGTGTATAACATGGAGCTATATGATTGGTTTATTCACAGCATAGATATTAATGATAATTTTATTTAATTTTTAAATTAATAAATTTATCTCAAATAAATCTGGGTCCAATAAGTCTCCTAATATTGGTGGGGACCAAAACATCTGGGGTCTAAGAAGTCACGTAACCGATCATCTTGGCCGTCTGTTTATTTTATTTTTAAATGACATCTCAATATTAATTTCAACGCCCAGTGTCGTTTGTAAAGACATTTCTTGTATTATATTATCCAGTGTTAAGTATGCAGATTATAAATTTATAAGAAGTATTATAAAACAATACAGTATTATTTGTCAGAATATGATGTTCTATGAATCCTATAGAGTCATTTTAGGAATATCGCTATTTTTAAAGCATACTTTTTATTATTAGCATCGCAACCACACGGCAATGTTTTATATACATGTATGTAACCTTCGTCCAAAGAAAAGCCATGCATTCAAAGAAAATGTATGCAGAAATACAATAATTGAAATAAGTGTAATGTTAGAGCAGATTATAAGCACTAATGATGTAAATCAAAACAACATAAATGATATACTCTCGCGTATCTCGCAATTATTTCTAAACACTGCCGAAGACACCTTTGGATTTAAACATGTGTCGAATAACTAATCTCGATCAGAATTTCTTAAATGGTTTGGCCCTGATTGTAAACGTGCGCGCAAGTGTTTTTATAAAGCGAAATATTTATACAGATTAAATAAATTCGAAACTTTCGAAACTAATAAGGTAAATCTAGGTCTCCTACAGTGTAGCTATCATATAGCACAAGGGAAGTAACTCATGTTGATAAATAAAAATCAATTATAAATTTACTCATTCCTTAACTGTTTATATCCCTTGTATCAGGTTTCTATAGAACACTGTGCTTACATGCCAATGCAATAAATCCCTCAGTTACATTCTATTATCCTGTGTGAAATCTGCAGAGTATATATTTATACAAAGATACAGTATTATTTGCCAAAATATTGTGTTCTATGAATCCTATTGACTCACTTTAGGAATATTGCTAATTTGTAAAGCATACAAAGTATTTTTATTATTAACACCTCAACCACACTGCGATGTTTTATATATGTAACCTTCGCTTTATATTAAGGAAAATCGTCTAATTTATTATATCCATGCAAAGATTTTTATGTTAAGAAGTGTCCTTTGGCAATGGTTTTCAACCGAAGTCTCGAGGGTAAACAACCCCAATCATTTATAAACATTTGTTTAAAAATGCTTAACAATGACATAATTATTTTATACGGTCATTTATCACTGAAACAAGGTATAACAACTACTTGTAAGTAGTGTACATATTTCAGATACGTAATTTTTTTGACAGCGATTTTTAAATAAAAAGGAATATATTCGAATAAGTAAAACGAATATTCGATTGTGATATTGATTTCAGTATTCTGTCCCATCCCTAGTAAATATTTAAATAGTATGTTTTTGTGATTTATTCCGATTACAAATAATAAAATGTACACACACTTAGATTCAATTTGCTTGTTCCGAGTGAAATCGCGTACATTTAAACACTGCCCGATATAGATGTTAATTGCCTGCTATAGCAAAAGCTGGTAGCTCTTAATCAGACTGAGATCCATATAGTGGTATAATAAAACACATACCACATGTATTGGTTATACACATGCAAACGCTTATTTTTGATAATAATGACAGTTTGTATATTTACCTCTGAACCCTATGAAAACTTCAGAGAGTGCCAAATAGTTCAGCTTGTGGCACGATGACAGGTCAAACTCAATACAAGATGCAGACTCGCCAATTGCAGTTGAACTCTCGCTTCCGCATAATTCTACACATAATGACTGGACATTTGACTCGTTCATAGCCCAGATGCTGTGTAAATCTTTGACGTTCTCGTCATGGATGACGAAGTGACTGAGTTTTAGCTGCACACCAGTCTGCTTGTTGTATACAGCCTCCCTATAAGCAGACCGGGTGATGCGCTGAAACTCATTGTATCTAGTATGGTGTTCAACAGCGGCGTGTTCATTCATTAAGGAAGATAGATCATTCGCAGCCAAGATGTTTAGTCCACACAAAAATATGAACACTTGAGATATGTCGAGATAGGCATCCTCATGGCGGCTAAGATATTTGGATATGACATCATCAATGACATGTGTATTGCAGGCGATATGATATGCTGCGAGGAATTCCTGAACGCTTTTATGAATAAATGAATATGATCCATCAGTACAACGTTTAACTTTTCTGCTTGATAACAATCCTGCCTTGAGTGCGAAATCCTTGCAAACACTGAATGCCGATGGGGTCACATAGTTCGACAATTGTATGTCGCTGAAAACAATGGATGTTTCCCTTTCAGAAGAGAACAGCAGATAACAAGCCGCTTTAGAAATGACATCTATGTTTTCAATGTTTGGCTGGAGGTATTTTGTGCCAGAAAAACATGTTACTGGCGGAGGATTCCATTCGTTGAAGTAACCAGTTTTAACCTCAGCATTATTTCTAAGACCTTCGATAACCAGGGGCTTTTTACAAAGACTTTCAAGCAGCGTAGTGTATAGTGCACACAATGAGGATCCTGTCAGACGATTTGCTGTATCGTCTACCCACGTACATAGAACAAGAGTGTATAACATTGGCGATGTCGATAGCGACTCGAGTTCATGCTTCCAAGTGAAAAAATAAAAGTTTCTCAACATTTCTTTACAGTCCTTGGTCTCGTTAATTATGCACCGCAGTATCCTTTCACTAAATGTATCAGGATCGCTTATCCCTTCAATCTCTAACAATATGTCGATTTGCGAATTCTTGATACGTTCATCAGCCAGTTTCCATGGTCGAGACGTTGTAAGTACGGTGCACTTGTCATTGGGAAATCCCGCCATGGAAGGTTCAGCTAGGTTACTACCAGCAGGAGCCACCCATTCGTCTAGACCGTCTCGAACTACAAGGCACATTTCCGTCTCCATTATTTGTAAGAAAAGCTTGTATATACTATCACGTTTGTCTTCTGAATACTTTTGATCAATCAGCTGGGTTTTAATCATCTGCGTTACATCATTCTGACCTCCCGAATCTCTCAACGAGATGAAAAAAAGGAAATTGAATTTTAGAATGGTGACCACATCATCAAACGCAGTTTGTTTATTGGAAGCTGCCGATGAAGTCGGATGCCCGTTGCACCAATCTTGAACTAACTTGGCGGCAAATGTCGACTTTCCTCTGCCTGGTTCACCTTGTAAGTATATACGTCGATTTGAAATATCGTTTTTGTAAAATATTTCTTTGTATTTAAGCACTTGTTCCTTTTTTGTGTGTTTCCCATCTTCCTCGATATCGATTCGGTGTATTTTTGCCGTGGCATATACGTCGTTTAATCGTTTATCAAAACTCTGATCCAATACAGAAAGGGGCACGTAACTAGAAGTGTCGTTGTAATGTTCCACCAAACGTCGGCGAAGATCTGAAATGATAATAGAGCAAATTCTTCACTGTCAGTTATGACAAATCAATTGGGCTAGCATGGGCTATGAATACTGTGTGATGTTCATTTCTAGACAAACATGACGTTAATATTCTTTAACTATTTCCATATTCAATTCTTAAGAGAGAAGGTTTGTTGCACAATAAAGGCGCAATCATGATATTACCTATGAACATTATCAAACAAACCGATTGTTGCGCGGCTTCACTCCATTTTCACATTTGCATCGTTTTGATAGTTTTGCATGCATTTCCACAGAATCGGCCATTGCTGTTTTAAACATACACATATACCATTCATTATAACTTCATGAATGCCATTCATTTTCATATGTTTGTCATAATTAAGTATGATACAATATAACAGTCCTGATCACGCGTTTTTTTGTCTTTTTTTTCAATTACGCGTTCACCCTGCAGACGATTTGAATCAAATGCGTAAAGCTAAGTGCTTTTATTTCATACCGCCTCTTAAAGGGGTTTATTTAAGGTACGCCGCTCATTTGATATTTACTATATTTTATTATTTTTAATCTTGATTAAATGGCATATCAACGGCATTTCCAACAAACAAAGAGGCCTTTTTATAACAAAACATATTCCCATATATCTCGAATATTTTTTCGATACACAGCAAAATTCAAAATCACGCCTACAAACTTTTCTTCCGGTACACGACAATGTCAAATAGTGCGCATGCGCGTAACGTTTCTTCATGTACATGTACAATTAATTCATATTGATTTGACTTTTGCCCGTACAGTGTTTAGATCAATTGGTCAGTTGTTATATCATTTTGTCAGTTTAACATTATACACATATCAACAATTTAGCTGTGCAAAAACAACACATAAAAACAAGGCTTGTCACAGGATGTGACGTATGTCCCCGATGCATATGCTTGTCAGAGGAAGGCAACACAATGGCAGTTACATATTGGCAAAAATGATGCTTCCAACAAAAATAGTCATGGTTCTTGTACTCTGCACTTCCTCTCAACATCCTCTATCAATATATGTGGTTTTATTTTAAATAATGTCAACACTACTAAAGTTATGCACTGCACAAGAAAATAGCTGAAGGGCAATAACTCCATAAATATTGAAGACATAGTTATGGTCGTTGTACCCTGCTCTACCTCTCAATGTCCTCTATCAAAACATGTGGTGTTATTTTAATTCCTTCAATAGTAAGGTAGTAATTATCTGCACAAATAAAAACAACGGACAATAACTCGGTAAAATGTGTTATGGTCCTTGTACTGTGCACTTTCTTTCAACGTCCTCTTTCAAAGTATGTGGTTTCATTTAAAATCCGTATAGTACTAATGGAGTTATGCTCTGCAGAAAGAAAAACAAAAGGCAATAACTCCATAAATAGTGAAGACGGAGTTATGGTCCTTGTACTCCGCTATTCCTCTCATTGTCCTCTATCAGTATATGACGTTTCATTTAAATCCTTTCAAATATAATGGAGTTATGCTACGCAAGAAAATTAAACAAAGGGCAATAACTCCTTACTAGTGAAGAAATAGTTATGGTCCCTTTACTCTGCACTTTGTCTCATTGTTCACTACCATTCTATGAAGTTTCATTTCATTCCCTTCAATACTAATAAAAGTATGCTCTGCACAAGAAAATAAAACAAATGGCAATAAATCTGTAAATATTGAAGAAAGCGTTGAGGTCCTTGTACTCTACACTTTCTGTTATTGTCCTCTATCATTAAATGAAGTTGCAATTGAATCCCTTCAATACGAAAGGAGTTATGCTCCGCACAAGAAGCATGACGGACGGACGGACAGAGTGACGATGCGATTACTATATGCCCCAAAGTTTTTTTCGGGAGCATAAAACCAAAAAACACACACAAAAAACAACAATCATAATATTAAATTGTATAAAATAACACCGACTAATTTTCTTTATATAGCATACCAGTAGTGTTTTACCTCACTTGTCCAATTTATTATACATGTACAGTATCATCATGAAAAACAAACATGTGTTTACAGAAAACACATCATAAAATATTAAGTATGGCACTATTTCCCCACAATATTTATGACTGACAGTTTGGAATCGTTTGTGACGTCAGAAGAAAAGGAAGAATTTATTAACCTGTGCATGACTTTTAAGGGTACATGTTTCTAGCAATATTTGCATTTATTTATTTCCAAAGCATATACAAATACAAATAACAGTTATTGATTTCGGTAACTGATCAAATTTTGTTTCAATTAGAAAATTATATTTTCACTCGTACGTCATGAGTTTCCGCAATCTTTATTCGCACGTTTGTTGGGATTCCAAATCAACTTTGTTTTTTTGCTGTGCAACATCATCTGATATTTGCATGGTTGTAGTTAAAGCTGTGCAACATAATGTATGATTTTCTTTCCAGGGCGTGTCGCTGAGCTAATCAAATAACGTTTATTTATCAGTCATATTATAATGACTATTATTTAATTAAAAATGATCTATTGCACTACTTCTATAAGAAAATGAATATTAATAGCAGATCATAACAGTCGCATTTTTGCAGCTGGTAATAAAATGGGAACGGGTTTCCTGACAGTGGATTTAAAATATACAGGTATACTGCAACACAACGTTTTCCAACATTCGCCCTCGAAAAGTATCATGGTGAAGACTGTGTATATATTTAATTTATATTATGTTTTTCTTTACTATTTATAGAAACGCGGTCATCGTATGTAAAGATGATCTCTCAACAGATCTATTGGCAAGAATTAAAACAACCCGATAATTACCATAACCTTCATTTTAAAGTGGAAGAAAATTTAATGAGAACCATTATTGTACGACGCATACTTAGCTATTTTTGATCACAAACTAGTTTTCGGCAGTACTGCCAGAAACTCCAAAACATGTATATACATGTATAACTCGACAGATGTCTAGGTTACACAACACTAATAAACAATGCAAAATGGGACCCTAGTATTGTTTTATATATTCAATATGTTAGTGTTTCCTTCGTCATGTTAATGTTTATCTCTTTGCTTTCAATATATATTGTCACCGCTTATGTAAACAATTTTGTAAATTTTAATCTCAAAAGGTATGCAACAATTATTGGTAGACATTTAACGACTGTTGTAAGTTTGCATTCTCTAAAATTATTCTGCGCAAGAAAATTTACCCAATAGAATAGTGGTATTCAATTTTACCGCTACAAAATAAACATATCGCACCAAATATTTAGCTTTTCATTGGGACACTTCCACAAGAAATCAAGGTCAATCACAAACTAGTTTTTGGCTGTACAGCCGGAAACTCCAATACATGTATATTCATTGACTCGACAGTCTTTAGGTTTCACAGCATACATGATGCAAAAGGGGACCCTCGTATTTTTATATATTCGATATGTAAGTGTTTCCTCCGTCATGTTTATGTGAATCCTTTGCTTGCACTATCTATTGTCACTTCTGTCGCTATTGTCGTATCTGCTTAATTTTATAACAATAGATAAGAACATACACACTTTAACATTGCCTAAATATTAAATTTTTGTACATGCACTTAATTTTTGCTTATGTTATTGTCGGTTTACTGTTTATATGCCTCTTTTAAACAACTGGTGGTATCTGACATGTAAACAAACAT
This sequence comes from Congeria kusceri, assembly GCA_027627225.1. Lineage (NCBI taxonomy): Eukaryota > Metazoa > Mollusca > Bivalvia > Myida > Dreissenidae > Congeria > Congeria kusceri. The sequence goes on from CM051026.1 coordinate 97,732,078, forward strand.
ATTTGCAAAATATAATAACTTTTTATCGATTGAATGTAGCAAATGAGCCAATACTTACGAAAACACGCACTTAAATAAGTATATAATTATTTAACAAACTCAATTTTATAATGTCTCATTATGTAAACAGCACGATACGTGTCGTGTTATCCAAGTTGTATTAAAATCCAATTAGTATTGTCTAATTTACACAAACAATCCATCCTATCGGCATAAATAACTCACAGACTTATCTGCTAGTAACCCAAGCGGAGAATACCATATGCAACACTAAGCTTATAAAATGGACCTTACACAAAAAATGCGTAACTGAATAATGTACATTAAGTGTGACGTCACTATGTTAGTATAGTTTCAAAGCGACACCTGGTGGATATATTGTAAGTATCTATTAAAATGTGTTGTAAGTATTTGAACTATTGTGAAATCGACATTAAAGTGATTTAGTGTTCGTGTGTCATAACCAGGAAAAAAATAGTAGGCGCTTTAGATTGGGGTGCTTTAACAATTATTTTAAAATGAATGTGCATTCATATATTCTTACTAGGGCTCCAACTGGTCAATTTCTTCGGGTCGGGTCGCCTGGTCAAAATGTCAAAGTTCGGGTAATTTCGGGTCGGGTATTAAACAAGTTAATCATAGAAAAAGTTAAACTACATTCATAATGTTTTTTCCTTTGAGCTTGACATGTCAGACAAGTCAGAAATAAAGATTTTAATAATAAGGACTGTGATACTGTACAGAAAATAATCCTTCATTAGTATATATACCACATCCCTGATAAAAATCAGCAAACATTGGTCATGAATGACAAAGAGGACCTTCTTAAAACATCATTCACTAGCTAGAAAGATATAATAAAAAAATAGTAAAAACAGAAAACTTTTAAACAATAACAAAGTTTGCATTACTTTGGAATGAAAATGCCAAATTAACATGTTATGTTTTCGCTTTGTTATGCCTGATGCAAAGTTGAATATTTTTATTTACTTACCATATTAGCTTGTCTGGTATATTAGCTATATCGATAGTTGTGCTCAGATTTGCATACACAGATTGCTGTTATATAAAATAGTATGACAATACCATTTTTATTTAGCAATACCTGCCTTTCTATGTTATTTTGCCATTGTCATCATCCTACGTTATCCTTTCGAGTACACATTTTCGGATACATTGTAAATCCGAATAATACTTCCTGTTGCAATTTGTTTACTTGTAATAGTTACGTTTATGCATATGGAAGCAAATACTAACATATCAGTACTTACAGTCTTTATTCTTCCTTTTATAAGTTTATCCTCCATATATGTATCCATTTGTTTATGAAATTCATCCTTTTAAATAAAAAAAAAACCACTACACATTTGTGCAGAATCATTCCTACTGTATCTCCGTTTTGAAGATTTGGAAGGGAAACAACTGCATTAGGTTAAACTCCACTTAGTATCTAGCCTGGTTCCCGGTTATTTCTTTCGTAAAAAAGCGACCGACCCGGTACCGTTGACGAAAACTGTGGCCCGGAATCGCGGGTCTTTTTTTTTTACCAGCGAATACGGGTTTTTGCGGGTACCCGTTGGAGCCCTAATTCTTACATAATTTTTTTTTGTCTGACTTGTTGTTATTTTTCTTGGACATGTTATGTAATGTGACCACGAATTACTCGAAATGTCAATGCATTGTTTTTGTTTTATCGATTGCCAGGACCATGACATTATACACCTAGAGAGAAAATAAAAGCTGCACTAATTCTTAGATATTGATATGCGGAATACAGGAATTCGTCGTGTTGATAGATTTTGCGTGCAATTACAAAGTGTCGACGACGTAGTTTAAACCTATGTATTGTAGCGTCATTGTTTCGAAAGCCTTATGCTCATTGAGACACTCGTGTCCGTTTCCTGGGTAGAACCAGTTATTGGTGTCTTTTTGAGAAAGATAATTAGAATGCTCATAAGAAGCGATTGAACTCACAATCACCCGATCGCACAGCAGACACCATATCCAGTACACCACTGTCGGCCACTTGGCACTTTTCAATAAATGTGATCTACAACTTAACTTCGAGTTGTCCAAATATATACTCCAATGCAAACTCAAAAAATACTTTATTCTAATTTTATCTGATAATTCTACGTTATAAAATTATCTGACATAAACAGTTCTGCAAAACTATAAAGATAAATTAATTTAACTAAACGCCCGTCCTCTCTGTTGTGTTTATTGATACAAAATCAGTTAAAGGCGTTAAAGGTTAAAACTGAACGAATATCGCTAGCTTCGGAGGTATGTTATGTTTACGTTGTTTTTGGAGGTTTAACAAGCTTAATTTTCCCTTTCTTATAGACAAGACTGTTGTTTCATGTTAAAATAATGTTAAAATTAGTTTAATTAATGTATGACTATATATACTTGCCAGCTGAGCTAGTTAATATCAATATTGAATGCCTTATTTGTTTATCTTCAAAATACATTTTTTTTTTTTAAAGTCCTCATTCGATTTGTATATAGTTTGTTTGCCGAAGTAACTTTTAATTTCAGGCATAAAGACTAGGTCACACATAGGTCGCCGACCGATTACCGACCACTGACAACTAAACTTTGCGGCAATCAACGACAACCTCTGGCGAGCAAACCCAGCAAAATGCAATGGAATTTTAGTCGGAAACTGGTCGGAGGTTGGTCGGCGATTGATTGAAGACTGGTCGGCGATCGGCCGTACGAAAAGTCTATGGTCTTTTGACCATCAACAACCATTAAAAACTGGTTGACGACTGGTTAGCGATTGGTTACGACTAGTAGGCGATTGGTTGACGACTGGTTGTCGATGCTTGGCTGGCGGTATTTCGATTATTCGATATCAATTTAGTCAGTTAAGTGATTTTTTCTCATTGTTCAAAAAGCATTTGCCAATATAAATGACCTTTGGCTATATGTGTATGCATTCCTTTTGAAAATGTAAGACAATGAATTTCTTTTTGCTGGTTTTTGATAATCAATATTTAATCCAATAATAATTAATATATTATTATCATCCGGTAACCTGTCTACTACGTCCGGCAGCACAAGTTTGTATTGAGGTATACTATCAGGTACACTTTCCATATCCTGCAATACCCACTTAAACTATTACGTCTCCTGTCAAGTGAAAGAATGATTGAAAAATTGTGATCTTGAGACCACTTGGTGACCATCGACAACCAGTCGCCGATTCCCAACAAACTGTTAAAGACCCTTTAAAGACCATCAGCAATTACTGGTTGTAGGTGGTCGGGAGCTGGTCTTAAGTTGATCGCAGGCTATATGTGACCGTGTGACCGGCACTTAAGTTAGTAAATTTGTTCGATGAAATTACTCCACATTTTGAAAATATGTTTTGTTCCATAAAGAGTATGTACATTCGCATTTAACGTCATATTGCAAAAGGGCATGTCTTTTCGGGTAAATATGAAATATTCCTTAAATTTCAGGGCTCAATCGGTTAATTCACAGAAGTGATTCTTTTGGAAGACGCTTTAGTGTGTATGTTTTTTTATGAAATTGAGGTGCTGAAATCAAGACAATTTTTGATTTATCATTGTTTATCACTTATTAAACAACAATTTGAAGTTCTGATGCTTAGGAAATAAACTACAAAGGCGTTACCCCGAGTTGTTAAATAGTCACGCATCAGAACGACGATTACTTAAGAAATAAATTTCGACTTATCGTTGCTTATCGGCCAATAAACAACAATTTCGAGTTCTGCTGTGTATGAATTCACCACACATCGGAACAACAAAGAGTTTTTTATTGGCCGATAGACAACGATAATGTAAACATTATTTCGATTCTATCATGATTTGACAAATCTTAACTTATACAGGTCCTTCTTCAAAACAGCAAACATTTACACCTGTTTTGGTACCTTTCAATTATTTCAGATAATGTATGTCATGAGTATTATAATATGTAAATCATATGATTTATTACAATAACATTTTCTAAACAAGAGGGCCATGATGGCCCAAAGCACTCACCTGAGAACTGGTACAGATGAAGACCATACTGTTGTGACAGGTTTGAAAATTAATGTATCTTTATAATACACAGTGGGGGTAGAATCAATTTTGATTCAAAACATCGGTAAGTTCAATGGGCTAACTGAAGTATGAGTTGGGTAGTGGATGTGTGTTTTTTTGCTAATGGTTCTCAATTCATTTTTTTCGATATTCTTACCTGACTTTTTTTCACATTAAGTCATTGACAATTCTGGAAAATGCGCAAACAGTAGATTTTGATGTCTTTTTCGCAAACAGTTTTGGAAAACTAATTGCAATGCGATAATTGCGATGGCTGTGCTATAAGGAAAAGTTTTGCTTTTTCTTTGATAATTTTCTTTCGAATGATGATAAATGATGTTAATGCAGGCTCTGAATACATCAAAGTTGCACGTACAAATAACTTCATGCAAGTCTTGCAACTGTTGGAAATCAAATTTAATCAATCAATTTGTATGGTCATGCGCAAAGTGTAAGTTTGGTCAACATAGTATCAAAAATCGTGTGTGCAAGCCAATCATTGATAACTTGTTGCTGTTGTTTTCCACAAACAAGGGGAAATAACTCTGGTGTTTCTGGCCCGATCATGCTTATATTATTTTTCAGCTGTAGTCTTACGTTTATGGACAAACTGTTCACGATTGGTGAAGATTGGATGAAATACGAAGTCCATGTTTGTCTATTTTGTTAATAAACATAGGGCAATAACTCTGGTGTTTGAAACACGATCTGGCACATTTGTGCCATCTGATGAGATCTGATGGTCATACACAAACTGTGAAAGTCTGGTTACGATTGGATGGAAAATATCGTTGTTTATCGGCACGAAAAAGGGGCAATAACTTTAGTGTTACTGGTGTGATCCGACACAATAACAATCCCATCCGAGATTTTATGGTCATACACAAACTGTGCAAGGTTGGTTAAGATTGGATAAAAAGTAAAGTTTCCAGCGTGAATACGAACCCAATTGTTGACGGCACACGTACGACTTACGATGGCCGACGCAGGAGAGGTCTCCTATACCAATAGCTCACCGAGCACTTTGTGCTCAGGTGAGCTAAACAACTAAATTAAATTGATGCGTCTTTTAAAAATGTTAGCTAACAGACGCAACACACATGTATTGCATTTGTCTGAAGCAAGACTGCTTTTCCGCTATTCATAGTGGACTGTTATTGGTGTAAATTGTAAATAAATATATCTACATCCAAGACTGATTTAAGCTTCATCGACTTTTGTGCAAATCGGTTGTTCATCCTAATTCACCTATCAATATTTTCCCTCAGAGGGAAGTGGAGTGCATATACTGGACTTTAGACTGAAAGCAATTCGCGAAAGTCAGGAATACGACACGCCAAATGCTTCCGGGTCCCGAGAAATAAACTTTGTTCGGATTTTAAATCCCAGTTAATATTGGCACTGGGCCATTTGATACATCAATTAAGCAACTCCCATTGAAAGGAGTTATCCCCTGTGATTGCACGACGCCCCTCCCCCCCCCCGCTGGGGAAAATATTGATAGGTGCATCATTTTAGAATTCCAAATTGGTTAACTATAACGATATCCAGGACGTTTTATCTTTGGAAGCATGGAATACATACATTTAACAGATAATCACATTAATATATGACAATCGAACGCGTTTAGTTCTAAATTAATTGAAGTAAATGTTTTATAAATTCATAGTTTACATCGAATTTGCAATCTAACTTGTACGAACACTTTTAAATGCTTGTGTGTACGTAAAATGTAAAGGCAAGCATGCGGTTTGATATATTAAAACGTATTCTTCTTTGGTCATCAAGCAAGAATTTCATTTCAGTTCTAACTCTTGTAAAATTTAAATGTCCTAAATAGCAACACATTACAACAAATTGACGTTATGTCTTAGAAGTTAAGAGCTGTTCTCGATATCTATAGACATGCAGGAACGTTTTAGTTTTGTTTCCTACATTTGTAAATAAATAAATAAATACAAACATAGCTTGTTAAGTTTGTTAATGCTTACAGAATTGGACCATAGCTCGCGTTCAATATCGAAGCACAGTGCCAAAGACGCATGTTTATTACAGTCGATTAGAAGGCTGCACACCAATAATAAATTACATGTGCGAGTTTGCGTTTCTATTAGAGATGTAAACGAATATCTGGATAACCGGTTATCCGGTAACTATGTATATATCCGGTTACCAAGTTAGTAACTGAATATTCGTATAAAAATTTGAAAATCCGATTTCTTTCGTTTTTTAGGCATACAAACACCCTTTTTGCATGTATATTATTAACACAACACAGCTATAGACATCTACGGGAGGTCTCCACATCGTACTGCGGACGTGTCATAAACACACCCCTCGGTCGGAATACGATTATCATAAAACAACAGGTGGTGCTTTCACACCACACTACTTTTGACAGGACTATTAAACAAACAAGATGTCACAATCGATTATGCCAATTAGGTGCGTCCCTCTTGATAATAGATGGTTCTCTACCAGTTAACAATGCCCATGAAATATACAGTAACATAGATCCATCCTTGTTTTTGAGTTTATGTGCATTTGATTAGCACATTGCGTGTTTTACTCAAACATCGCAATTTACGGGTTTACCATTCACCAGTCAGCCTTAACACCTACTTACCTTTACGCAAAACAAATGTTTAATTGGGGTACTTTAATTGAAGGGCATAACAACATTGCACGCTACACAAAACAAACAAAATGCACAATTTACTACCAGAAATCGACGTCAACTTTCTTTATCGGCCAGATTCCGGCCGCCAATGCCGATCTATACGGTTATCCGGATAGTATCCGGATATTACATACGAATAACCGAATGCCAAGCGTGAGTGCGGATTTGTGTAGAGCGGGTATTTTAGACATTGTGTTTGGGTGACTGTGTAGGTTCAACGGGTGTGTCAGTCATGGTAGTAAGATCTCTTTCAGTAGAACTTGTCAGACATGGTAGTAGGGTGCCGGTGTCAGTACAACGGGTGTGTCAGACATGGTAGTAGGGTGCCTGTGTCAGTACAACGGGTGTGTCAGTCATGGTAGTAGGGTGCCTGTGTCAGTACAACGGGTGTGTCAGACATGGTAGTAGGGTGCCTGTGTCAGTACAACGGGTGTGTCAGACGTGGTAGTAGGGTAACTGTGCCAGTACACCGGGTGTGTCAGTAATGGTAGTAGGGTGTCTGTGTCAGTACAACTGGTGTGTCAGACATGGTAGTAAGATGTCTGTGTCAGAACAAAGGGTGTGTCAGACATGGTGGTAGGATGTCTGTGTAGGTGCAACGGATGTGTCAATCACGATAGCAGGGTGTCTGTGTAGGTATAACGGGTGTGTCAATTATGGCAGTAGGGTGCCTGTGTCAGTATAACGGGTTTGTCAGACATGGTAGTATGTTGTCGGCGTCAGTACAACGGATAAGTCAGACTTGGTAGAAGTGGGCCTGTGGCAGTACAACGGGTGTATCAGACATGTTAGAAGAGTGCCTGTGTCAGAACAACGGGTGTGTCAAACATGGCAGTAGGGTGCCTGTGTCAGTATCACGGTAGTGTCAGTCATGGTAGAAGAGTGCCTGTGTCAGTACAACGAGTGTGTCAGACATGGTGGTAGGTAGTCTGTGTTAATACAACGGATGAGCCAGACATTGTACAAGAGTGCCTGTGTCAGTACAACGGGTGTGTCAGACATGGTAGAACAGTGCCAGTGTCAGTACAACGGGTGTGTCAGACATGGTGGTAGGGTGCCTGTGTCAGTACAACGAGTGTGTCAGACATGGTGGTAGGTAGTCTGTGTTAATACAACGGATGAGCCAGACATTGTACAAGAGTGCCTGTGTCAGTACAACGGGTGTGTCAGACATGGTAGAACAGTGCCAGTGTCAGTACAACGGGTGTGTCAGACATGGTGGTAGGGTGCCTGTGTCAGTACAACGGGTGTGTCAGACATGGTAGAAGAGTGTCTGTGTCAGTACAACAGGTGTGTCAGACATTATAAAAGAGTGCCTGTGTCATCGCAACGGGTGTGTCAGACTTGGTCGTAGGGTGCCTGTGTCAGTACAACGGGTGTGTCAGACATGGCAGAAGAGTACCTGTGTCAGTACAACGGGTGTGTTATATATGGTAGAAGGGCGCCTTTGTCAGTACAACGGGTGTGTCAGACTGGGTAATGGGTGCCTCTGTCAGTATAACGGGTGTATCGCACATGGTAGTAGGGTACCTGCGTCAGTACAACGGATGTTTCAGATATGGTAGTAAGGTGCCTGTGTCAGTACAATGGATTGTCAGACATGATAGGGTGCCTGCGTCAGTACAACGGATGTTTCAGAAATGGTAGTAAGGTGCCTGTGTCAGTACAATGGATTATCAGACATGGTAAAAGGGTACGTGTGCCCGTAATACGGATGTGTAAGACATAGTAGTAGGGTGCCGGTGTCAGTACAACGGGTGTGTCAGACCTGGTAATAGGGTGCCTGAGTCAGTACAACGTGTGTGTCAAACATAGTAGTAGGGTGCCTGCGTCAGTACAACGGGAGTGTCAGATATGGTAGTACGGTGCCAGTGTCAGTACAACAGGTGTGTCCGATATGCTAGTAGGGTGCCTGCGTCAGTACAACGGGTGTGTCAGATATGGTAGTATGTTGCCATTGTTTGTATAACTGGTTTGTCAGACATAGTAGTAGGATGCCAGAGTCTGTACAACGGGTGTGTCAGACATGGTAGTAGGCTGCCTGTTTCTGTATTACGGGTGTGTCAGTCGTGGTAGTAGGATGCCTGTGTCTGTATAACGGGTGTGTCAGACCTGGTAGTAGGATGCCTGTTTCTGTATAGCGGGTGTGTCAGACATAGAAGTAGGATGCCTGTTTCTGTATAACGGGTGTGTCAGACCTGGTAGTAGGCTGCCTGTGTCTGTACAAGGAGTGTGTCAGACATGGTAGTAGGCTGCCTGTGTCTGTACAACGGGTGTGTCAGCCATGGTAGTAGGCTGCCTGTGTCTGTACAAGGAGTGTGTCAGACATGGTAGTAGGCTGCCTGTGTCTGTACAACGGGTGTGTCAGACATGGTAGAAGGCTGCCTGTGTCTGTACAAGGGGTGTGTCAGACCTGGTAGTAGGCTGCCTGTGTCTGTACAACGGGTGTGTCAGCCATGGTAGCAGCAACGGGTGTGTCAGACATGGTAGTAGGCTGCCTGTGTCTGTACAAGGAGTGTGTCAGACATGGTAGTAGGATGCCAGTGTCTGTACAACGGGTGTGTCAGACCTGGAAGTAGGATGTCTGTGTCTGTATAACGGATGTGTCAGACATGGTAGAAGGATGCCAGTGTCTGTACAACAGGTGTGTCAGACATGGTAGTAGGATGCCTGTGTCTGTACAACGGGTGTGTCAGACATGGTAGTAGGCTGCCTGTGTCTGTACAACGGGTGTGTCAGACATGGTAGTAGGCTGCCTGTGTCTGTACAAGGAGTGTGTCAGACATGGTAGTAGGATGCCTGTATCTGTACAACGGGTGTGTCAGACCTGGTAGTAGGATGCCTGTGTCTGTACAACGGGTGTGTCAGACCTGGTAGAAGGATGCCTGTGTCTGTACAACGGGTGTGTCAGACATGGTAGAAGGATGCCTGTGTCTGTATAACGGGTGTGTCAGACCTGGTAGAAGGATGCCTGTGTCTGTACAACGGGTGTGTCAGACCTGGTAGAAGGATGCCTGTGTCTGTACAACTGGTGTGTCAGACATGGTAGTAGGATGCCAGTGTCTGTATAACGGGTGTGTCAGACCTGGTAGAAGGATGCCTGTGTCTGTACAACGGGTGTGTCAGACATGGTAGTAGGATGCCAGTGTCTGTACAACGGGTGTGTCAGACCTGGTAGAAGGATGCCTGTGTCTGTACAACGGGTAAGTCAGACATGGTAGTAGGATGCCTGTGTCTGTACAACGGGTGTGTCAGACATGGTAGTATGGTGCCAGGGTCTGTATAACTGGTGTCAGACATAGTAGTATGGTGCCAGGGTATGTAAAACGCGTGTGTAAGACAAAGTACTACGGTGCCATTGTCAGTACAACGTGTGTGTTAGACAAAGTATTATGGTGCCAGTGTCTGCACAAAGGGCGTGTCAGACATGGTAGTATGGTGCCAGTGTCGGTACAACGGGTGTTTAAGACATGGTACCATGATGCCAGTGTCTGTACAACTGCAATTAAATGCCGACCGATTAAAGATCAACGAAAATATTCTCACGACCTGTTTGGTCGTCAAAAGGTCTTCAATGCAACATCGAAGACCACCTGCGACTAAAATGTATCGTAAGACCATTTGTGACCATCGACAACCAGTCGCAGAACCCCAAAAATCTGTTAAAGACGCTTTAATGATCCATCAGCAACTACTGGATGTCGGTGGTCGGGAGTTGGTCTTAAGTTCATCGCAAGCTATATGTGACTGGCACTTAAGTGAGTAAATGTGTTCGATGAAATTACCCCGCATTTTGAAAATATATTTTTCTACAAAGAGTACGTACATTCGCATTTACCTTAACATTGAAATAAGGCATGCTGTTTCGGGGAAATATTAAGTATTTCTTAAATTTCAGGGCATAATCGGTAAATGCACCGAGGTGATACTTTTGAAAACGCTTTAATTTGTGTGCTTTTATATGGAATTAAGGTGCTCAGATTCAGAAAACAGTTTCGATTTATCATTTTTTGTTCGGCTAATAAAAAACGATTTGGACTTCTAATGCATAGGAATAAAACTACGAGCGCGTTAGCCCGAGTCGTGTAAAAGCAACGCATCAGAACGACGATTACGAAATAATGTTCATGTTATCGTTGTTTATCGGCCAAAAAAACAACAATTTTGGAGTTATGTGGTAGGAATTAGACCACGAGGGCCTAAGACTGAGTTGTTTAATAGCCACGCATTAGAACGACAAAAAGTCGTTTATTAGCCAATAAACAACGAAAATGCGAATATTATTTAGATTCTAACATGATTTGACATATACTTTAGAAACTGTAAATGGAACTACTTTTTACTATGCTCAAAGTCTGTACTTTGTCTATAGAAAAATTAGCGAGTATCATGTTAGAAATTAATGTAACTTACATGAATGGTCTTTAACACTGTTCAATCAAGATATGGATGGCGATGCTTGCTTTGGACGGATACAACATCCACTAGAATTTCAAACAAAGCTCGAAACTTCGGAACTTTAAATTAACAGTCATTCTTTGTTGAGTTTAGCAAATAACGTCCAATACAAGCGTGCTGCTTGAAAAGGTTACACTTAACTAACTGAATTTTGTGAAACATCAGCTGTTTAGAATAATGTTGAAATTACTGGATGGATGTTTATTTTTTTAAACTATCAAAGTTATAAAGGCGAATAATTAAGGTCTTGCAATTGTTTAACATTGGCTAGGTCTTTTTAATAAATTTAATAAATTATATAACAGAATACTTGTAAATGCGTTAGTCCGAAGTTGTGCTTGAAATTTAAGTCAACGTTTCATACGTGCAAATTTAACATCCCCATTCATATCTTGCAATCAACACTGTTAAATGTTCTTGGTGCAAGTTATATTGCAGTAAGACAAACATCTTGTTGTTTTGCAAATCAAAAAACCTTCACCACATTTTACATCAATAAGTTACTATAAGGGAACGTTATACATCGAAACTGTTTTATATGCGTTATTTATTTATATACATTCAACTTTCTATTTCTCCAATTATAAGGTAAATGAAGTTTATATCGATCATTATGTTGTTTTTAAAATGTTATAAAACCGTCATTTTTTTCAAGTTTTAAATACATATAAACAAAGCGGAACGCCAGTTGCGACAGCAGGAGATAACTCTTTTATTTATAGCATGTGACCAATTGCCAAATAATTACTCAGCATATCTGATTCACTAAGTCCAACGCTTGATAACATAAACAGGCTTTAATCTATCGCATGATATACATTCAGTACCTTAGAGATCTATGAGAAGTACCATAACTGTAATTAAAGGGGCTCACTGTCCGGCGATTATAAGGCTGCATGCAACTATTAAAATCAGTACACATGATAATATGGAAAAGCCCCCTAAAACTTTCTACTATAAGAAATACCTTCGGCAATTCTATATTTTCCAGGGTTTCCCGCAGGCCTGTTTCGCTTGTCAGGGCCCCTACATGCCTTCAAAGTAGTCAGTCATTTGCCGACATGCTTAAGTAATGCCGACATGCTTTGATTTTCAAAGCGTCAACCCTTAATCCCTCTATCTATTACACCAATCTTTAAATTACAGGGCCATAAACGAACGCCGTATTGATCGATAATGTCTAACTTCCAGCAATGTTATTGACAAATGACTGAACTATGTGGTAGTCCCGCCCACAACGATCTCATAAGTCAATCAAATACGGCAAGGTTTAGGGCGGAGTTTATACCTTACTAACAACTAAAAATGTGTTTGACAACAAATACTAACGTTGACCGGAACAGTGAACAGGCATTTTTTAAAATTTTATTATTATATTTAACCTTTTATTTTTTCCCCATAATTTCCTTATCCATCTAACAAATTGAAAATCGAAATTATGGAAACGAATAAATTGACATAGAGTCTCATTTTAAAATACAATTTAACGTCATCAAACGTAATTTTGTTCTCAACAACACTTCAATTATGTACGTGACCAGTACACGCACGTTTATAATGAGGCATCCGTGACTTTGTGCTTGGCAATTTCGCACGCTTTTTACATGGATATAAAGGCCGGTATTTTATGTCAATTAGGAGCCGTACATTCAAGTATTTAAAACAACGGTGATTGTTTTTCCGGCTTTTTCTGTCCGCATATAGTATAACTGATATTAATGAATTATTACTTTCGCATCCAACAACAATTAATTCCATAAAAAATGCAGCCTATGCGATCAAGGGCGGTAGTTACAATGATAATGCCTATCTATTTGATCGCCGCCGGCATTTCGAACGTCGTAGCGGATTTAAGAAATGTGGGGTCGCGAGATGCGGCCGATTTTGGGGAGTTGAATTCGAGCGGTGCAGCCAATTTCGGTGAGGTGTGGTCAGGCGATGCGGCCGAGTTCGTAGAGGTGGGGGTAAAAACGGAGCGGCCGATGTTGGGCGGGGTGGGGGATAAGGGGTCGGATTTGAACGATCTCGGGGAGGTGGAGGTAGGGTGTGGGGTCGAGCCGATTTTAATCGCAGGTGGTGGTGCTCGGGATGCCGACATGCCTTCAAGAAATCCAGCGGGCATCCTGTTTTCGTATAGAACTGTATTTTTTATTATAAACAATAATATACTATTAGAATATAAGCTTCTTATTACAGGGACTAGGTCATCAAAAAGGGCCAAAGGGGGGCAATTCCTTCAAAACATCTTAAATTTAGATATTAATTCTGTCATATCATAACGGTTAAAATCGGGTATATATAATGGGAAAAGAGTTTACGCATTTTGATAAAAAAATAAATATAATATGGGTTGTGTTTGTTTGGCCCTTTTCCTGGTAACATTTTGACGTCAGAATTGTGTGCATTTTGTGTAACCATAGTTTACAAACGACTCCTTACCAGGCATGCTAGCGCAGTTAGTTAAAGCGCCGTCTATTGTCATTTCTTCGTATGGCTCCGATGTCATGAGTTCGATAACCGCTGGGGGCGGGGGGGGTGTTAATGTGTTCAGGCTTTTTTGGCTCATATGTTATTGTGTATTTCATTCGTTTTATTTATTTAATGCACATGTCTTAGTAAAGCGCATTTATCATAAATAATATAATTTTGAGTCCAATAGGAAGCCAATTTTTCGTTGACACAGTCCCTTTAATAAAATAATATATATTATATACATTACAAATCAATTTGCATACATTCAGCTTTATTATCAATCATGTTTACACATAAACATTCGTGTTAGCAATGCATATTCAAACCGTTCCTTTTAAATTACACAAGTTAGTTTCGGTTAGCAGTAATAAACAATCTAGGGAAAATTCAGAATCAGTCACACTTAAACATGTGTTTAAAATGAATCGCGTGTGTTCAACAATGTCAAAGGCAAATGCATGTACGAGTAACAGAGTCTTTGAGTGCGTATTACCCGCACTTTTATCGCACCATCATGCGTGCATTGACGAAATAAGCCCCCATGTAACAAACTTTGCTTTATTTCAATACTGCGATGATTAAGAACAGTATAATGACGTTATCTTGTTGATTTTGATGACGTCATGTTACGTTTTTGTGCTATTTAGTGTGTTTTCTTTCGTATATTTTCAAAATAAAGACAGAAAATGACGGGATAAATAAAATACTTGGTAAGTATCGAGTAAAGATACGTTTATTTGCTCGACACGAAAACGTGAACTACTCGCCAAGGCTGGTTGGTTCAGGTTTTCTAAGCCTCGCTAAATAAACTTATGTTTATTCAACACTACCCTAGTATTCTCTGTATGTATGTGTGCACGTGTGTGTCTTTCCGTGCATGTGTGTTGGTATATATTACAAGTCCCATATATAAAATTTTGCGGGCGTGCATGTCCGCATATGCGCGTTTGTATATTACGCGCCCCAATGCGCGTGTGCAAATGCGTGTATGTCCGTATTACTATTACTTTTCCCCAAATCTCCCAACCGTACACACAATGAACAAGAAGTGCATTAGAGACTTGTGTTTTGTTTTTATTAATCTGACCTTCTCAACATTGGTGCCGAAAGTCATCCGACGTCAGAAAGATCAGCGTAAAAACTATATAAGATGTTTTTTTTTATTATTATAAATTCTATATTTTTTATTTAAATTTAATGTTTGTATAATGTATGATACAAAAAATGTGATATTTTAATATGGACTTCACAGGGTCATCGAACGCACACGGTTTTGGCATAAACTGCACGTGGTGAAGAAGTCAAATTCTATTCTTTGCTCTGAAGTGTGGATGATAGATGAATGTATTATTTTCATCCTGTGAATAAACGCATTGAACGTTCTTCAGAAGTGGCTTTATCTTTCACCATGCGCTGTCAGATGATTTTTTTTTTAAATACAGCTGAAACGCGATACAACACGCGTGTTGGTATTCCAAATAAACGATGTTTAGTTGCTGTGCAATATTATCTGATATTTGCACGGTTGATATAAAAACTGTATAACATCATGTATGATTTTCTTCCGAGGGCGTGTCGCTGAACCAATCAAATAACGTTAATTTATAACAAATATTATAATGAACTTTATTTACTTAAAAATGACATATTGCACTTCTTCTGTAAGAAAATGAATATTGATAGCCCACCCTAGCAGTCGCATTTTTGCAGTTAGTATTCACGTGGGAAAGGGTTTCAAGACGGTGGATTTCAAATATACAGGTATACTGCAAAAAAAGTTTTCCCAACATGCGCCCAAGAAAAGTATTATGATGACGACCGTGTATATATTTGATTTATATTATGTTTTTATAATTGTTTATAGAAAAGAAGTCATCGTATATAAAGAGTATATATGTACAATCTCTCAACAGATATATTGGCAGGAATCAAAAGAACCCGATAATTACCATATACTTCAATTTAAAGTGAAAGAAAAGTTCATGAGAACCATTACTGTAAGACGAATACTTACCTATTTTTAATCACAAACTAGCTTTCGGCTGTACAACCGGAAACTCCAAAGCATGTATATACATTAACAGTAACTCGACACTTGTTTGGGTTACACAAAACTAACAAACGATGCAAAAGGGGACCCTGATATTGTTATTCGGTATTTTAGTGTTTCTTCCGTCATGTTTATGTTTGTCTCTTTGCTTGCAATATATTTAGTCAACGCTTACGTAAACAGTTCTGTACATTTTTATCCCAAAAGGTATGCAACAATTATTGGTAGACATTAATCGACTGTTGTAAGTTTGCATTCTCTAAAATTATCCCGCGCAAGAAAATTTGCCCATAAGAATAAATGTATTCAATTTTGCCGCAGCAAAATTAACATATCGCGCAATATTTCTAGCTGTCCATTGGTACACATTCACAAGAAATCTATGTCAATTACAAAACTAGATTTCGGCTGTACAGCCGGACACTCCTAAACATGTATATACATTGACTCGACAGTTGTTTACGTTACATAGCACTAATAAACGATGCAAAAATGGACCCTCGTAGTTTTACATATTCGATATTTTAGTGTTTCCTCCGTCATGTTTATGTTTATCGTTTTGCTTGCAATATATATTGTCACTTCTATCACCAGTATCGCATCTGCTTAATTTTATAATAATATATATGAACGGTCGTACATACACGTACATACACGCTTTAACATTGCATCCACATTAATTTTCTGTACAGTCATTCACTTAATTTTTGCTAATGTTATTGTCGGCGTACCGTCGATACACCTCTTTTTAAACAACTGGTAATATCTGACATGTAAACAAACATATTTGCAAAATAGAATAACTTTCTATCGATTGAATGTATCAAATGAGCAAATACTTCCGGAAACACGAACTTAGATAAGTACATGTATATAGTTATTTATTTATGCACCTCAATTTCATAACGTCTCATTATATAAATAACACTAAACGTATCGTATTATCCGATGTGTATTAAAATCCAAATAGTTTTGCCTAATTTACAGAAAAAAAACTGAGTAATGTACATCAAATGTGACCCCACTAGTTTAGTCCCGGTGGATATATTGTGAGTCGCTATCAAACTATTTTGTAAGTATTTAAACTATGCGAATTCAACATTAAAGTGTTTATAGTTCGCGAGTCGTTAATAGGAAAAATCGTAGGGGCGTTAACATGTCGTGCTTTAAAATTAATTTAAAATGAATGTGCATTCATATATTTATACCAGGGGCGGATCCAGGAATGCACTTTGTTTCACTTAATAAATTGATACGCCACCGTATTGTGTTCGAAAGATAAGATGGTTCATCTGACATTCGATGTCACAGGGAAAAATATATAACAGCTTGAGGAATAAGAGCATTACGTTGTGGACACCCCTCACTGTATCACGTTATATCTTTCTTATAAATCCATAAAACGATATGAACATTGGAGTTATTACAAATGGAACATTTAACAAAAAGTTTGTCAATTTAGATTTTGGGAACTATTTATTGAGACAAACCTGTTTACAGCCTAAAGTAGTCATTGATTCGACTTGAATTTCGACTTTAAATATTATTGATTCAAAAACTATCAATTTATTTTATGCGGTATCCAATACACCATTGCACATGATATCATTGTATAACATATGAATTTATAAAATAAATTAATATGATCCACAAAATTGTCTATCGATTTCGCTGAACTTTGGCGCCGGTACTACGGTGTACTTAATCGTAGGCGGGCTAGGTCGGGTTTGTTTTACTGAAGCTATCTTTAAAAAATGGTCCGGGAGTTGGTCCGGGAGTTTTAGGGTGGGGGTGGGGGATATCTCCACTCATTCTTAGATATGTATATGCGGAATACAAGATTTTGTCGAGTTGATAGATTTGGCGTGCATTTATAAAGTGTCGGCGACGTAGTTTAAACCTATTTATTTAAGCTCCATTGTATCGAAAGCCTTATGCTCATCGAGACACTCAAATCCGTTTCCTGGGTAGAACATTGGTGTCTTTTTGAGATAGATCAGTCAGCGATCAACAAGAGCTGTCACAGGACAGCGCGCTCGACTATTCGAAGTATTTCAGTTGGTACATATTTTGGAAAGTGGAAGGGGCATACATTTGTTGAATTACAAATCTTTCAAGTGAAAAACTTTTATAGGTTACATTTATAAATTTTAAGATTTTGGAATAAAAACTTTAACCATAAAATCTATGTTAACAGTGGGCATTCCTCTGTGAAAATACAAAACACAGTTATGGAGATTGTTGAACCTGATGCCGGAGCTGATGGAAAATGTAAATTCCAAGTTTTAAGTGAATAACCTATGTAGTGTTCAAGGTATTGTACTTTTGAATACAAACTATAACCAGAACATATATGCGAAAATGGACATAACTCTGTCAAGATACAAAACAAAGTTATGGGGAACGTTGCCCTTGATGCTGCCGTTGATGACAAAAATGCATTCCAAGTTTCAGGTGAATAACTTTTGAAGTTTTGAAGTGATAAGAATTTTGAGTATAAATTTAACAGAGAAATCTATGTGAAAACTCTGTCAAAATACAAACATAGTTATAGGGAATGTTTCCATTGACACTGGAGTTGATGACTAAGGTATATTCCAAGTTTCAATTGAATAACTTATGTCGTTTTTAAGTAACATAACCTTTGAATATAAACTATTAACAAGAAAATCTATGTGAAAGTGGGCATAACTCTGTCAAAATATAAATCAGACTGATAGGGAATGTTGCCTCTGATACTTGAGTGAATGACAAAGGTATATTCCAAGTAAATAACTTATGTTCTTCTGCAGTTTACTTTTGAATACAAGCTTTAACTGGAAAATCTATATTAAAAGGGGACACAACAGCGAGTTATGGGGAATGTTGCCCCTGATACTGGAGTTGATGAAAACTTATGTAGTTTTGAAGGTAGAAGTCTTTTGAATAAATACTTTAACCAATTCAGATGCGGACGCCGATGCCGACGCCACCGCCGACGTCTGGGCTAGTAGGAAAGCTCACATATTCTTCGAATAGTCGAGCTACAAATTGGTCTGCGACAAGTCGGAGACCAGTCAGCAATTGATTGCCGACCGAATGAAGATCAACAAAAGCCTACTCACGACCTTCTGCGACTAAAATGGATCTAAAGACCAGTCGGCGACCATCGACAATCAGTCGCCGACCCCCCCCCCTCCAACAACCTGTTTAAGACCCTTTAAAGATCATAGGCAACCACTGGTTGTCGATGGTCGGGAGTTGTTTTTAATTTGGTCGCAGGATGTATGTGACCGGCACTTATGAGTATTTTTTTCTAAGAAAATAAAACACGTTTTGAAAAAATATTTTTCTATACAGAGTGTGTACATTCGCATTTAACTTCATATTGCAATAAGGCATGTCTTTCCGGGCAAATACTAAATATTCCTTAAATTTCAGGGCTAAATCGGTAAATCCACAGAAGAGATTGTTTTTAAAACGGTTTAGTGTGTTATTTTTTTTATTAAATATGAAATTGAAATGCTCTAATTAAAAATAATTTTCTATTGATCGTTGTTTATCGGCTAATACACAACGATTTGAAGTTCTGATTCGTATGAATTAAACCACGAGGGGGTTAGCCAGAGTGGTTTTATAGCCACGCATTAAAATGACAAATAGTTGTTTATTGGCCGATAAACAACGACAATGAGAAATAATTTAGATGCTAACATGATTCGATACATATTTTTGCAATTGTTATGAGAACTACAGTTTACGTTGTGTCGCTTAGAATAAGGCCTACTTTTGCGTTGTTGATAGGGTAGTTTAACAACGATAATATTGTTATTTGCTAATAGGAAAAATCAGCTAGAGTCATGTTAGAATAACATTTTAACGCTAAAGTTACAAATGGATTTTCATGAGAGTTTCTGGGGAGTTTCGAAATGGCCCGATGAATAATTGATAAGTGTTCTAAATTGATTGGGAACGTCGTTTGGATTGAGTCTTTTGGTAATTAATGTCTTTATTTTAAGATAAAACATGTTGCCATGTTATGCATATAGCACGGACAATAAATGAGCTGCCTTGGCGGAGGTCTGCACGGTTTGAGTGCACTCCAGTCAAATAAGGAAACATTAATTTATATATAATAACAACTTTTTGTGTTCACGTAGAGGCTGCATCCTGATTGAATAGTCTGCCCATGTAACCTGTCTTGTTATACCATTCGTAGAAAACTGAATTGTTATTATTATGACCTTACCACTTTTGCATTTACTATTTTCGAAATGACATCATTGATTAGCTCGGAACTATACGATAATTTTCATTCGCTATTTGCAAAATGATGTAATTGTTTTTCGCAAACTTTTACGATGTATACACTATCATTAGTAAACTAATGACGGATTTATCAGTTATTGGTTTTGCAGACGATTTTTTTTACCCATGTATTTGGGAATTTGAATTGTTTTCATAAGAATGTCCACTCCAAAATAATTAACAGTTATATGAACTGTCTGACTAGACATTATAAATGCGGTTCGACGAAACTGAAACGGGGATTCCTACGTAAGAGGCTAAACGTCAGTGGCGACCATAGACTGTTAAAATTACAGTTTATATCAACTTTGAGCTGCAATTATAAGACTAGAACAATATACATTGTATTTTTCAATACTCCATCGCTGTATGTGTCGGTGTTTATGCATAAATTAGGCGTTATTTCCCCAACAGTTCAAACGACGATGTAATGCAGAAGAAATACTATTCAATTCTTAATAAATTATTTCCAACTATAATTTGCACACATGTACTTGTGGCATGAGCAGAAGTTACATAAAAACGTTTTTTTTGTAAGTATAATATGTTATTCAACCATTGTTTAACGTAAACAACGGGTTGATAATTATAGGTACATGTATATGTATTGTTATATGTTAAATGTAAGAGCAATTCTGCATAAATTGATTAAAAAAAGAATTAAAACATGTTTGTTTTATAGCCTCGTTCTGCAAATATTAATGTCAATCGAGTCGTTCATGTATATACAAGTGAGAGCGTGCGTTTGTTTTCGACTTTGAGCTTATGGAAAAGTCTTATCCAAAATCTGGCCCACAATGTTTGTGAAAACAGAACATATATGTTTAGTTTGCAAAACAAGGGCACTGTACATTAGGAGACAATGACTTTGAATAAAGAGTCAATGATTTACATTTTGTTAAATATTATAATAATACAGTTTGATTGTACTACATCAAATGTGCTTACCATCGCATTGCAGAACGTAGTTCGTATCTTCTTTCTCTGGGTTGCATTCTGTGAGATCTTTTTTTGCTGTGGCCACCACTGCGTTTATTTCCGCCATTCCTCTGATCGTTGTTGCAGTGACTACCATCACACCAGCCTCTGTAGCTAATGTGACAGAGTCACGCCCTTCCACTGTGGTCGACTCTACGGCCTGTGTCCCTTTGATCGTTGTGGCGGTGAGTTCCGCCACACCAGACTTTGCGGTCGAAGTAACAGCGTCACGCCCTTCCATTGTGGTAGAATCTATGGCCTTTGTCCCTTTGATCGTTGTAGCAGTAACTTCCATCACAGCAGCCTCTGTAGCTGAAGTAACCGAGTCACGCCCTTTCATTGTGGTCGACTCTAAGGCATGTGTCCCTTTGATCGTTGTGGCGGTGAGTTCCGCCACACCAGCCTCTGCGGTCGAAGTAACAGCGTCACGCCCTCCCATTGCGGTAGACTCTATGGACTTTGCCCCTTTGATCGTTGTAGCAGTGACTTCCATCAAACAAGCCTCTGTAGCTGAGGTAACAGCGTCACGCCCTTCCACTGTGGTCAACTCTATGGCCTGTGTCCCTTTGATCGTTGTGGCGGTGAGTTCCGCCACACCAGCCTCTGCGGTCGAAGTAACAGCGTCACGCCCTTCCATTGTGGTAGACTCTATGGCCTTTGTCCCTTTGATCGTTGTAGCAGTGACTTCCATCAAACAAGATTCTGTCGCTGAGGTAACAGCGTCACGCCCTTCCACTGTGGTCAACTCTATGGCCTGAGTCCCTTTGATCGTTGTAGCAGTAACTTCCATCACAGCAGCCTCTGTAGCTGAAGTAACTGAGTCACGCCCTTTCATTGTGGTCGACTCTATGGCCTGTATCCCTTTGATCGTTGTGGCGGTGAGTTGCGCCACACCAGCCTCTGCGGTCGAAGTAACAGCGTCACGCCCTTCCATTGTGGTAGACTCTATGGCCTTTGTCCCTTTGATCGTTTTAGCAGTGACTTCCATCAAACAAGCCTCTGTCGCTGAGGTAACAGCGTCACGCCCTTCGACTGTGGTCAACTCTATGGCCTGTGTCCCGTTGATCGTTGTGGCGGTGTGTTCCGCCACACCAGCCTCTGCCGTCGAAGTAACAGCGTCACGCACTGCCATTGTGGTAGACTCTAAGGCCTTTGTCCCTTTGATCGTTGTAGCAGTGACTTCCATCAAACAAGCCTCTGTCGCTGAGGTAACAGCGTCATGCCCTTCCACTGTGGTCAACTCTATGGCCTTTGTCCCTTTGATCGTTGTAGCAGTGACTTCCATCAAACAAGCCTCTGTCGCTGAGGTAACAGCGTCACGCCCTTCCACTTTGGTCAACTCCATGGCCTGTGTCCCTCTGATCGTTGTGGCGGTGAGTTCCGCTACGCCAGCCTCTGCGGTCGAAGTAACAGCGTCACGCCCTTCCATTCTGGTAGACTCTATGGCCTTTGTTCCTTTGATCGTTGTAGCAGTGACTTCAATGACAGCAGCCTCTGTAGCTGAGGTAACTGAATCACGCCCTTTCATTGTGGTCGACTCTATGGCCTGTGTCCCTTTGATCGTTGTGGCGGTGAGTTCTGCCACACCAGCCTCTGCGGTCGAAGTAACAGCGTCACGCACTTCCATTGTGGTAGACTCTATGGCCGTTGTCCCTTTGATCGTTGTAGCAGTGATTTCCATCAAACAAGCCTCTGTCGCTGAGGTAACAGCGTCACGCCCTTCCACTGTGGTCAACTCTATGGCCTTTGTCCCTTTGATCGTTGTAGCAGTGACTTCCATCAAACAAGCCTCTGTCGCTGAGGTGACAGCGTCACGCCCTTCAACTGTGGTCAACTCTATGGCCTGTGTCCCTTTGATCGTTGTGGCGGTGAGTTCCGCCACACCAGCCTCTGCGGTCGAAGTAACAGCGTCACTCCCTTCCATTGTGGTAGACTCTATGGCCTTTGTCCCTTTGATCGTTGTAGCAGTGACTTCCATCAAACAAGCCTCTGTCGCTGAGGTAACAGCGTCACGCCCTTCCACTGTGGTCAACTCTATGGCCTGTGTCCCTTTGATCGTTGTGGCGGTGAGTTGCGCCACAACAGCCTCTGCGGTCGAAGTAACAGCGTCACGCCCTTCCATTGTGGTAGACTCTATGGCCTTTGTCCCTTTGATCGTTGTAGCAGTGACTTCCATCAAACAAGCCTCTGTCGCTGAGGTAACAGCGTCACGCCCTTCGACTGTGGTCAACTCTATGGCCTGTGTCCCGTTGATCGTTGTGGCGGTGTGTTCCGCCACACCAGCCTCTGCCGTCGAAGTAACAGCGTCACGCACTTCCATTGTGGTAGACTCTAAGGCCTTTGTCCCTTTGATCGTTGTAGCAGTGACTTCCATCAAACAAGCCTCTGTCGCTGAGGTAACAGCGTCACGCCCTTCCACTGTGGTCAACTCTATGGCCTTTGTCCCTTTGATCGTTGTAGCAGTGACTTCCATCAAACAAGCCTCTGTCGCTGAGGTAACAGCGTCACGCCCTTCCACTTTGGTCAACTCCATGGCCTGTGTCCCTCTGATCGTTGTGGCGGTGAGTTCCGCTACGCCAGCCTCTGCGGTCGAAGTAACAGCGTCACGCCCTTCCATTCTGGTAGACTCTATGGCCTTTGTTCCTTTGATCGTTGTAGCAGTGACTTCAATGACAGCAGCCTCAGTAGCTGAGGTAACTGAATCACGCCCTTTCATTGTGGTCGACTCTATGGCCTGTGTCCCTTTGATCGTTGTGGCGGTGAGTTCTGCCACACCAGCCTCTGCGGTCGAAGTAACAGCGTCACGCCCTTCCATTGTGGTAGACTCTATGGCCGTTGTCCCTTTGATCGTTGTAGCAGTGATTTCCATCAAACAAGCCTCTGTCGCTGAGGTAACAGCGTCACGCCCTTCCACTGTGGTCAACTCTATGGCCTTTGTCCCTTTGATCGTTGTAGCAGTGACTTCCATCAAACAAGCCTCTGTCGCTGAGGTGACAGCGTCACGCCCTTCAACTGTGGTCAACTCTATGGCCTGTCTCCCTTTGATCGTTGTGGCGGTGAGTTCCGCCACACCAGCGTCTGCGGTCGAAGTAACAGCGTCGCGCCCTTCCATTGTGGTAGACTCTATGGCCTTTGTCCCTTTGATCGTTGTAGCAGTGACTTCCATCAAACAAGCCTCTGTCGCTGTAGTAACAGCGTCACGCCCTTCCACTGTGGTCAACTCTATGGTCTGAGTCCCTTTGAAAGTTGTTGCAGTAACTTCCATCACAGCAGCGTCTGTAGCTGAAGTAACTGAGTCACGCCCTTTAATTGTGGTCGACTCTATTGCATGTGTCCCTTTGATCGTTGTGGCGGTGAGTACCGCCACACCAGCCTCTACGGTCGAAGTAACAGCGTCACACCCTTCCATTGTGGTAGACGCTATGGCCTTTGTCCCTTTGATCGTTGTAGCAGTGACTTCCATCAAACAAGCCTCTGTCGCTGAGGTAACAGCGTCACGCCCTTCCACTGTGGTCACCTCTAAGGCCTGTATCCCTTTGATCGTTGTAGCAGTAACTTGCATCACAGCAGCCTCTGTAGCTGAAGTAACTGAGTCACGCCCTTTCATTGTGGTAGACTCTATGGCTTCTGTCCCTTTGATCGTTGTGGCGGTGAGTTCCGCCACACCAGCCTCTGCGGTCGAAGTAACAGCGTCACGCCCTTCCATTGTGGTAGACTCTATGGCCTTGTCCCTTTGATCGTTGTAGCAGTGACTTCCATCAAACAAGCCTCTGTCGCTGCGGTAACAGCGTCACGCCCTTCCACTGTGGTCAACTCTATGGCCTTTGTCCCTTTGATCGTTGTAGCAGAGACTTCCATCAAAAAAGCCTCTGTAGCTGATGTAACAGCGTCACGCCCTTCGACTGTGGTCAACTCTATGGCCTGTGTCCCTTTGATCGTTGTGGCGGTGAGTTCCGCCACACCAGCCTCTGCGGTCAAAGTAACAGCTTCACGCCCTTCCAATGTGATTGACTCTATGCCCTTTTTCCCTTTGAGTGTTGTTGCAGTAGCTTCATCGATCGTTGTTTTAATGAAATCCACATATCAGCCTTTTTGACAGTATTAACAGCGTCACCACTCCAATGTGGTCGACACTATGGCTTGTGTCCCTTTGATCGCTGCTGCAGTGACTTCCACCGCACCAGCTTTTGTGGCGGAAGTAACAGCGTTATGCCCTTCCAGTATGGTCGACTTTATGGCCTGTGTGACTTTGTATTTGTTTTTGGCTTGGCGCTGCGTCAGACTGAAAAACGAATAGTACATTAAAAAAAGCACATAGTCAAAACATTGTTTTAGAAACTATATTCAGACAATATGTCACAATAGCAAAATTTCATTAAGGTGCTTTAAATTAGAGAAAGTTTGCACATGTCTGGAATTTATTTGGCATAACTACGTGTATATAAATGGCTGCTTCACCACTATTGGGGAGTGGCTCTATCTAAATGCATGTCCAAACAATAGCGTATAATTTGTACACACACATAATAAAGATCATGAGCGATTAATATAAGCATATGCATATTTATTAGCAGTATGTTGTTTTTTTTAAGAGACTGAATTTATGTCCCTTTAATCATACCTTTATATGCAAAATAGTTTAAAAGTTATGCTCTCGATAATAATGTTTATATATTTTGTGAGTAATTCAGTATACATTAAATGCAATTTGTGTCGTTTATGCACACACTTCCCTTTTTATAAATAAATTATTGCAAGAAAACACTTGGTGTGTCAATAAGCTACGTTTTCGTTATCGTGGCGTCGCTACAACAGTTCAAATGCGTAATTTGCATAACACGCGATTCAGCACTGGAATGAAATATTGACATCAAACGAAGCACCCGAACAACTAGCAACACACTACTGCGTTGAGTTTGGAATGACACCTACTATATAATATATGATGCAAATGAAATATTCCGAAACATATACAAAGTAAGCTATGCATGTTTTACTTATGGCGAAATAGGTTTTTGAATTGGATAAACGGACAGCGAAGTGACAAAGGACAAACCTAGCTTTCTGTTGAATAACTAGCCCACTCGGATGGTGCATGAGGACGAACATATAATTGTACGTCGGACATATAGAGAATATTTGTAGATTTCGGTGAATGATCGATTTTTATTTCACCAGTGGTAATAGAAAAATAACATTTTCCAGAATGGCGATAATTCACCGAAATAAACGCAATTTCCTTTTATTTTATGCTTAAGGGCAATATAATAGGCATACATTTAAAAAATGCATGATATATACTTAAACGTCACAAGTTCGTGTATTCTGACGTCATGAGTAAAATAAAAAATGACGTCATGATAAATAATTCCAAAATTGTCACTCATTGGTATGCTGGGATAAAAGAGTTCTATGTTGTGCGTCGTTTTCGCTTTATTGTAAGTTTGTTGAATTTTAAAGTGTTTTTTTCTTTAAAAACATTTATGCAAATACAGCACATATATATATATATTTGCCAAGGGAAGTAAACACATCTGGTAGATTTATGGTATTTGTAAAAACAATAGTCCGTTTTATGTAATATTTCACTGCAGGGAACATATAAATGTTTGTATTTTCACTGTTTAACAGTGAATTTATCAGAATTCATTTCACCAATAAATTAAATAGTTCACTGGAAATCATTTAATACAAGGTTATATGCACGCCATTCATAACAACCTAGTGTAGACCACTCAGTACCCGTGCAGTTGTTTGTGTAAGTAACCACACAATGGATCCAGCAGAATAACAGATGTATTCAGTACAATGGATATTATGGTTAACCATGAACTTTTGCAAAAAGAACCCCAGTAAAAAGAAAATACACAAATGTTCCCGCTTTCTGGGGGCCATCGTTGCGACAAGAATAGAATAAAAAAAATAATATCAGGCTAACTTTTTAACACACGGAAATGCTCTTTAAACGATTAAGTATTTGATGAAAATTTTATATTGCCAGCAAAAGAACATTACTGCGAAATATAATTAACGTTAGTCAATAAATTGCAGACGAAAAATTGCAAACGTTTGCATATTAATCATACTAGAAATTATTTGATAATCACTACTTGAACTTTTTTAATTATTCTTTGATATCATTGCATTACTTTACGGTAAGAAGTGTTCTATATGGCCGTATAAAGACAACAACACTGCCCAAAGACGAAATTATTAGAATAAATTATTGACAGTGCACGACGCAAAATGGAGATAGACAATGGTCAGCCGCGATTATTACCCATAACATATTTTGATACTTGTATTACAAAAATATCAACGTTAACATGTTCATATTTATTTAACATATTAAGTTATTTATTGTTTACAGATTTAATCTTACCGTCAGGACACAACTGAATCCAGCCATGGCCATTAACACAAATTACAAAGTATCGAA
This sequence comes from Congeria kusceri, assembly GCA_027627225.1. Lineage (NCBI taxonomy): Eukaryota > Metazoa > Mollusca > Bivalvia > Myida > Dreissenidae > Congeria > Congeria kusceri. Next base: position 97,759,503 of record CM051026.1, read on the forward strand.
CATTATCGACGCTTATTAATACACAACTCATTACATCAAAGATAAACGAGTATTTTAGGACACAACATCAAACGTTTTCATTTAATATTCAAAACACACAGACAGTGGACTGACGGCGTCATTTTACTGGCAAACTCACATTATTTACTATTGAAATCATGGAGCTTGCCACACATTAATAGGAAACTACTAGTGGCAATATTACAAGTAATAAGTATATATGTACTACTAAAGTTTACGGGATTATATACACGAAAAGGGTTGCAGAACTAGTGAGGCCCTTGGCAAGCATACATGGAGATACGTTAAATATAGCCATTCTTTTCTGACGGGCTTTTCCACATACATTCACATTTATTTGATATTATGGCTACTATGGTGGGAGTTCAATACAAGAAGACCTCGTTACAACGACACAGTCTTTTTCCGTACTTTCGAATTTCCGTTATAACGAATTTCGGTGGTGACAGTATATTACTTTAACAATGCAGTCATGAACTATCCTGTGTTGTAAAGTGTATATTTGTATTTTCATCAATGTCTTCCATGTTAGTAATGAAATCAACACATATAGTTATAAATAGCTGACTTAATTACCTTCTTGTAATTTAAACAAGGGATGGGACCGAATACTGAAATCAATATTCGAATATTCGTTTAAGGTATTCGAATATTCGTTTTGTAAATACTAATATATTCTACTATATACGGCACCCTGTCTGAATATTTACCTCTCCGAAATATGTATACTACGTGTACGTAGTTGTTTTACCTTGTTTCAGTGGTAAATGAGCGATATAACATTGTGAGTGTTAGGCAAATATAAAGAAATGTAAGATATTGTTAAATGTATTTTTAATTAATTTGTTAATCGTTCTGTTTTTTTTTCAGAACCATGAATCTTGTATCTGCTGTGCAGTTTACACGTTGCCTGGGTTTTGTCTAACGACGGCATAAAAGTACTTCCAAGCACGTGATGGTGGCATTGTTTAATAATAAAGACTCTTGTATAATATACGGTGTTGATATAATGGAGAATCATTTACAAGTGACGTATAGTAAGATTGACCATATAGTGCTTATTTTGTTAAAGAAATTGATTGTCTGATAATAGATCCATTTTGATTGGTTTACTTAGAGAGTAATTGTACTTTACTGTAAACAAGTTAACCGTATAGATGTCACTTCAGGATAATAAACAACAATGTACGCCTTGTGCAAACTTTGAAACCGTTATCACAACATGGCCCAGTTTTGTTATTTGTGTATACAATGCGTCATGTTCACGCCTCCCCGCTGAGCACAGTCTCAAAAACTTTAGGTCCCTAGAAAACTCAGCAAAGCGGGTTATTTTGGAAGCTTAAACTCAAAATTGGAAAGAATTCTGTGAATCAGCAGTTGTTAATTAAAGTAATTCTAGGGATTTTTGGCAAAAGATTCACAGAATTAAAGGAAATCGCACAAATCCTGTACCGCTACTAAAATATAAAGGCGAAATTGCCACTACCCCAAGGGAAAAGGCTCAATTTTTGGTCACGCATTTCAAATCTGTCTCCAGTGATTCAAATCTCTCTCAATAAACTTTGGCCTATCAAAAGCGATTTGAATTGGAGAATAAAAATATATTAAACGAGCCTGGGGATAATAACACGCCTCTTAATTTACCTTTTACAATGATTGAATTAAATAATGCAATTAATGGTAGGAGTAACTCTGCCATGGGCCCAGATAGAATATCATATATGATGTTCAAGAATATGCCGGCCATAACTCTTGAAATCTGGCTTGATCTATTCAATCAAGTATACAAATCAGGAACGGTCCCCCCCCCCGAATGGAAGCAGGCCACAGTGATTCCTATTCCAAAACCTGGTAAGGACAAAAGCGATCCAAAATCATATCGTCCAATAAGTCTCACCTCTCATGCAGGCAAATTATTGGAAATAATGGTTAAAAACAGACTAGAGCACTTATTGGAAACTAAAAATATTCTGAACCCCTTCCAGTCTGGCTTTCGGAAAGGGCGTTCAACTCTTGATCAGCTAGCAAGACTACAACACGATATCCTTTCTGCTAAAAATCAAGGCCAAACAGTATTAGCTATATTTTTGGACCTTCAGGCGGCCTTCGATTTAACCTGGACTTTTGGCATCTTAAAAAAGCTAGCTGATTATGGAATCACTGGATACTGCTTCCATTACCTCAGAGCTTTCCTAGAGGGCAGGAAAATTCAGGTCAAGATCGATGGGGAGTTATCAGAGGAAGCCATAACTGACCGCGGTACACCCCAGGGGTCCGTAATATCCCCAACTCTGTTGTCCCTCATCGTCAATGATCTTCCTGAAACCGTCAAAGACTCAGGAATGGTTATCTCCCAGTTTGCCGATGATTCCGGCGCTGGTTAAAGGGGTCTAACATGTCACGCCTGCAAAACAAGACTCAAGCAGGTCTAGACTCCATATGGAAATGGTCTATAGAAAGGGGATTCAAAATTTCACCAACCAAAACTGTAGGTATGTTATTTGGCCACCAAATTAAGCACTCTTTGGACTTATATTTAGGCGGCACCAAAATTGTTATGAAAAAGTGGTGAAATTTCTAGTTATGAACCTAGATAAACAGTTAAACTTTATTCACCACTTTAAATATTTGGCTGAACGGTGCGAAAGGGACTTAAATTTAATGAGAATGCTAAGAGGCACAGGTTTTTGTTCTGATAAAAATAGTCTCTTACTTCTCTACAAGTCCCTTATACGTCCAAAGATAGATTATGGAGCCCAAATCTATGCATGTGCAACGCCAAACGCCCTTAAAATGGTAGATGCCATTCAGAACAAGGCACTTAGGATAGCTCTGAGGGCCCTGAAATGTACTCCTAGTGACATGCTTGAGGAGGAGGTGGATTTGCTGCCTCTGAGTCTGCGCCGAAAACAGCAGTCCATTAATTTTTGGGCCAGAGCCATGTCCCGGCATGGTTCAAACCCCGTAAACCAGCTTGTCGGGACCGGCACCTTCATCAAGGGTAAAATAGTTAAACGTAAACACATTGCGCTCCCCTTCGGGGCAAGTATTAAGACCCTGTTGGAGGATGCCGGTCTCGACAAGACCCCTGTAGCAGACCTGAGACCATCCAAAACGCCCCCCTGGACCCTGGGACCTGTTGATGTAGACATAACTCTATCAAAGACCCTCACGAAATCTGACTTACCGCAGCTCGATAAGTCAGAAACTCTTATTCATATTGATAACAGGTATGCTGAGCACCTAAAAATCTATACAGATGGCTCCAAATGCCCTAACTCTGGATTGGTATCCGATTCATTTGTAATTCTTTCTACAAACATTACGAAAACCCACCAAATCAGCAACCATCTGTCTATTTATTCGTCTGAAGTTTTGGCAATTAAATATGCATTGTGCTGGATTTTGGTTAATAAACCTACTAAAACTGCTATTTTATCAGACTCATTGTCATCTCTTGAGTCTATCAAAAACAGAAATAGCAGATCTAGGCCTGATATTTTATCTAACATTTTGGAACTTCATCAACAGTGCCTAGACAAATCTTTAAAGGTCACTTTAGTATGGTGTCCAGCACACGTCGACATCAGTGGGAATGAACAGGCTGACAGGGGGGCAAAGGAGGGTCTCAGGAGGGGGACTGTTGATGCTGGGGATTCCATGGCGCCGACCGAGATCTACTCACTGGCAAAGAAATTTGTCCTTGGTGAGTGGAATCTCAAGACCACCAATTTGTCTGCCTACCGACATACTTTTCTTAGACCCGCGAAAACCCTCAGGCCGCCTGACAAATACTCAGCTTGCGTTGTGCTTGACAGAGCCATCACGCGCCTGAGGATGGGAACCACTCTTCTACCTGGTGGAGCGGGAAAGTATGTCCTTGGGCTAGACCCTGCATGTCCGCGGTGCCGGGGGCCCTTCACAGCATCCCACCTTCTGCTACAGTGCAACACATTTACAGGGCAGTGGGAGCAGCTCAGGGTTGCATTGCACTCCCATGGACTAGTATTAAACCTTACCAACGTGCTAGACCCCAAGGGAGCGGCTAGGGGCCCGGTCTTTTCTGCCCTGTCCAAAGTCCTTCTAGACTGTCAGATAACTGACAAGATCTAGGTCTCTGGGGGGGAGGAGCAGTCAACACCCAACCAATTTGTATACAGTTCTTGTAATTGTTTTTATTAATTCTGTGATATATTGCAGTTCTGTAAATACCTCTTACTGCGTTGTCTCTCTATGAGTTTTCAATGCATAACTTTTGTTTTAGCTTTTATTGGGAAACTATGGAATTCCCTGCCCTTTCTAAACCAAGTCAATGGTATTTGACCTGGTATTCCTTATTTTAAAAACATTTTCCAGAAGAGAGTATTACGTTAGTTCACCATTTACATTTCTCAGTATCTTAATAAACCCCTTCTTATTGCAGTTTTTAATAACCAGAAAGGGCGGGGCCGTCCATTTTCCTGGGTACAGTTGACTGCATTGCACCATCTCCCTTCCCCTCTGACACCCCCCATTCCCCCTCATCCTCAAAGAACCACGTCGGACTGGAGTGCACGGTGCAAGGACCTGTGAACCTTGCAATTATTTGCAGTCGGTCGTATCAAGACCATTACCACTTCATTGATATTGGAGCTTTTAATAGTATTATACTTGGCATACTGTGATAGGTACAGTGTCTTCTACTGTATTTTACTTATATAATTATATCCAATTTTATTATCTGGATATGACCCTTTGCAAGTTTTTTATCAGGGATTATTAAAATCCTGTATTATAGTTCACTTTTGCCTAGTTGGTATCATTTTCTACTTGTATTATTCAACTTTTAAAGATTTTATGTCTTTTCTGTATTTTTTTGCTTACTTTTAAATAATCTAGTCTTGCCGTGCACTCCCTCTGGTCCAAGGGACAAAACTCCAATAACTACATCTTTACCCATTCAATTATCTCCCCTTCTTTCCAACCCAACCCAGACCCAAATCCCCCGCTGGCCTCGAAACCCTACACTTCTAATATACCATTTTATTCCTCCCTGGGTGGCTACTTGTCTTTTACCTAACTCATTACTGTGTATTACCTTAAAGGTACACAGTATCATATTCATCCATGTAATGTATTTTTAAACTGTAAATATTATAAATAATGTTCTTGTTTCTTTAATTCTTAACTGTATATAGGTCATTTTCTTAACATATTGTTTTAAAGTGGGCCTATCTAGGTGACTGTTTTGTCACTAGCAGCATATATTGCTGCATTTTATGTATATAAATAAATGTAGCTTTTACAAATGTTTTAATGCCACCCTGGGGGGTACTATTATTTTAAACTAGCCCAACTTTCTTAAGGTACAAAACAGACAGGGTCTTAAGTTGGAGCAACTCGCTATATTCCCTGTCTGCAAGCGTTCAACATAAGTAAACCGCATGTCGCATAAATGCTAATAAATTAAAATTACTTACACTCATAACATACTTGCCTAGGCAAGTCCTTTCTCATTTATATTATATTAAATCTTCATGACTTGGTGACTTTTGATTCATTTTACTTATTATTAAGAGTATTCTTACTCCACATTTAGATAAAAAGGGCTAGAGAACCCTAAATACCATCCATTTATTGCATTACATTGAAATACTCATTTTATTCAGAGTATTACTATTATTCTGACAGCATTTCTAAGTAACTTAGTTGTAATTTTCTGCCTTTTCATATACCGGCAGCATTAAATTGTAGCATAGACATGCTAATATCATATCTATTCTGTAAAACTATGTTGAACCACTTAGAGATCTGGTAAAACATTAAACTGTTCATTATTTTATTTTAAATAAACAACCGGTACTACTGTACCTGCATTGTTTCCAAACTTCTTTATAAGTATATGGTTATTAAATCATATATTTCTTCCAGATCTTTAAGTTAATAAGCCTCCAACAATTCCATTACAGCATATGCTGGAAAATGGGTCTAGAAAAATGATGACACATGTAAAATTATATGTTTTCCATCATTAAATCTTATCATGTTGGGCTATCTTCTCGCTTCTTTTCTATCTAAGTATTAAACTGCAAAGAAAACAAATTACTCAACAGAGTGTCTTCATACTTTATTAAAGCATAAATAATTATGTCACTTTCATAGAGAAATTAGTTCTCCCAAATTTTATAAACATTTTCATATTAAAATCTGCATATTTCCATCTAGCAGATCTATTATTTTTATTATTTCCTTGCAGTTGTTCATAATAGTGCATACTCATCCAACCCTAACGTCATTATATAAGCCTCACGCTGATTGGTCAGACGGATTAGATACGATAATTTTGATTTGTTCAATTACTATCCGTTTTGAGCGTCAAGCTCAGTATGCAAATTAGGTTCCCACGCTACCGCATTCCTCTTAAAGGCTGTCTATTCAGTTTTAACAGTTAAATCACGTGTTGCATAAATTGAGAAAAGCCTTTTCTACAGCATATATTACCGTTTCGCTTAACTATTTACAAAGATTTATTTAAATACAGTATTTTTATGTACTTCTGGTATATTTTTGCGAATAGATTTTTATATAAAGCACCGCACCCACACTGCAAAGATTGTATGTGTCACACCCTTTAAAAGAAGGGATGTATTATAGTTTTAGTGAACGGAGAGTTTTAAATGTTAAGCAGTGTGCTCGGGCAATGGTTTTTAACCGAAGTCCCGAGGGTAAATAACCCCACTCGTCGTCGCCTCCTACACACCGTTAACTCGCGCCCTTGTACAGACGTGGCCCCCCTACCAATTGACAATTGTCGTTAATTGGACATGTTTAGCATGTGTTGTAAAAACGTTACACTGCCCCCGCCCACCCGCTAGGCAGGAAATACGACTGGAATTCATGCTAACTTTGCAATCAAACTGGAAAAAAAACATGATTTTTAAAGAAATTTTGTTCTTTAAATAAATGAGAAAATCGAATATTCGTATTCGTTTTTTTATATTTGAATATTAACCAATATTCGAATATTCGAGTATTCGGTCCCATTCCTAATTTAAACACAGTGAATATTTGTTAACACAGACGCACAAGCAAGAAACGCATGTAGCAACCGTAACACACATGTGTATACATGTACCTACACTTATTTCAATTAAATTATGCATTCAAAGCACGTTCACACATATTTAATTTTAACAATGTACACACTTTGGGATGTCATATTTTTCATCAAACATTTCTGATAATTTGTTTTTATCGAAAAGTTCAGTATACACTAAAATATTAAACAATATTTTACATGCGTCGGTATGACGCATTTCCATCATATAAAAACATTTAAATTGAAATGCTACATCTTAGTTTTTGTCGACATCATCGTCATTTTTATCATCATTATCATCACAACAACAACAACAACAACAACATAATAATAATAATAATAATAATAATAATCATCATCATCATCATCACCATTATCATCATCATCAAACGCATCATCAAAATCATCATCAGAATCATCATCAGAATCATCATCAGAATCATCAGAATCATCATCATCACTTTATAATCAACATCATCATTATTATCATCATAATTGTCGTAGTCATTTTCGTTAATATCGTCATCATCATCATCATCATCATAATCAGCAGCAGCAGATCCATCTTCAACAGCATAATCATCATCATCATCATCTCATTTCTCATTATTGTGACAAATGCAATGCTTGTTTTTAAATAATTTCACTGACCAATTGTAATAAAAAATGTTTGCATGGAACACAATATATTAAGAAACACGACTCCTATTTGTACTGAACAATTGTAATGCCAAAATAATAGTCTGTCATAAAAGCATTTATAATAATATAATACAATATAATACAATGTAATGTGATGTGATGTGATGTGATGTGATGTGATGCGATGCGGTGCGGTGCGGTGCGGTGCGGCATGGCATAGCATAACATGGCATTACGTGGCGTGGCGTGGCATGGCGTGGCGTGGCGTCACGTGGCGTGGCGTGGCGTTACGTGGCGTATGATATGATATGATATGATATGATATGATATGATATGATATGATATGATATGATATGATATGATATGATATGATATGATATGATATGATATGATATGATATGATATGATATGATATGATATGATATGATATGATATGATATGATATGATATGATATGATATGATATGATATGATACGATACGATACGATACGATACGATACGATACGATACGATACGATACGATACGCTACGCTACGATACGCTACGCTACGATACGATACGCTACGATACGATACGCTACGATACGAACGATACGCTACGATACGCTACGATACGATACGCTACGAACGATACGATACGATACGATACGATACGATACGATATAATATAATAGTGTATATAAGCTTCAATTACAATACACTATACTACTATCACTACTACTACTACTACTACTACTAATAATAATAATAGTAACAACAGCAACAACAAAAATAAAACTAATAATAATAATAATAATAATAATAATAATTATAATTATTATTATTATTATTATAATAAACTATAATAAAATATTGTTATAAAATGTTGTCACTCAGACACCAAAGTATTATAAGTGCTCTTAAAACTAGATACATGTGAAAATTGGAATAAACAGTGGAAACGCGATACTGCGAATCGCGATACTACGAAATGACAGCATACTACGAATAAAGCTGCCGGTCCCGTCCGTTTTCCTTATATGTTCAACTACAAACGATGCGTTACTACGAACAAATTGTCCGGTCCTATCATAATGTTTGTATAGAAATGTTAACGCGACACTACAAACAAGATTGTCAAGGAGACTTTTTGCACCTCCTCAACGAAGATTTCACACCTCTGTCCAGTCAGACACCTAGCCAGTTTGTTTGCATTGTTGACAAAATAGTTGTTAATAGGTTTATTAACCATTTTAAGCCACTTAAAATGATGCACTGTGAGATTAA